>CAKOGP040001112.1:167576-349792 GCA_933822405.4 Cylindrotheca closterium | reverse complement strand
CACACAATATATATGACTAGGATATCGAATGCAAGTTTCCTCGTCCCATGGTAGGCAGATGGATGAAGGAGGGTCCAGTTCACTATCATTGTCCAACTCATTCGAGCTGCACTATTGACTACCTTATGCCTTTGTTTTCCTATATATCTTCGACCAACAAACAAAATCCATGTGAGAAAAAAGATCAAAACGTATAGCTTCTCAAAATTGTACCATTGAAAACGACGAGCAATTGACGACCTATGAGAATACCATTTTAGTATCCACTTCGTCTTGCCGTAATGTCGCCCCATAACGGATATAATCTTGCTTGGAAAAACGGATCTAGTTGTGTGGTTTTTTTGTAAAACAACCGGATTAGCTGGCCAAGCTTCCTGGATGGAAACTTAACTTGGAGCGCTAAAATGTGTCTTACCTTGAGGAATGTCATATGATGCAGTGATGATTCTACATGCTGAATCGAAAGGACGAAATCTCAATTGTGGTTGGCGCCAGTGCTGTGAGATGTTTGAGTAATTGCAAACTTCCTCATGCCTTGTTGTCATTCACAGAGAGCTTTTGAACCGCCTCGGTGACATCTTTTGCCAAGGTTTTTTCCTTGTCGGTTGACTCCTCATCGTCCGAATCATCTGGAAGAGGTCTGTGGTTATTGTTTGTCAAAGGATACAACAATATGGAATTAGAACTACCCATATAATGGCATAACATCCATACCATCTCATTCCAAATGTTCCGACTTACGGTAAATCCACTTCTTCGTAAATGACTTCAATGTATAGGGTGCAGGACTGACAATCGGCAACATCTTCCCCATCCCACAAATCTTCCAGGCTGACTTTGAATCGATCACCGCAAGGACATGGATACGAGTATGTCATTGTCTTGGGATCATAGTCCATGTCCTCGATCTCGATTTCCTCATACAGCGGCATCTTTTGTGTTTGGTTTCCCTGAAAAAGGAAACAGTGGTGAAACCATGGAGGAGATGAAACTTGCGTCAATCAATTATTGGTCGTGGAGGTGGACTGAAATTTGAAACCACGACAGACTTATTTGTGTCCGTCCATCTCCCGTATTCGCTAAGCGAAATCACGCGCACACAAGCCCTGCATTTTTTTGCGTGGTCCACAGCTACCACGAATTGTTTTCCGTGAAAATTCAGTACAGTAGTAGGACTACGTACAGGCAACACCGGTTGGCGCCCTTTCATCATCAACTTTTTGTCTTTGTTATCATACTTGGAAAGGAAAAAAAAGACATCATGGCCGACGAAGATTACGCAATTGAGACTACCGATGCCGGAGCCTCCGCCACCATTCCTATGGAAGCTGGTCAAATTAAGAAGGGAGGGTGAGTTTGAAATTTAGTTATTTGTTCCATCAAAATCGGTGTTCATTGGCAGGTTTCAACTTACACACGCGTGACGCCGTTCTACACAGATTCATGATGATCAAGGGAAAGCCCTGCAAGGTCCTCAGTATCTCCGTCTCCAAGACTGGAAAGCACGGTCACGCTAAGTGTAACTTTACCGCCGTCGATATCTTCACTGGAAAGAAGCTGGAAGATATGATTCCTTCCTCGCACGGAACCACCGTCCCAATTGTCAACCGTTCTGACTGGGAAATCATCGACATTGAGGGTGAAGAACTTACACTTATGGACGAAGGTGGTAACCAAAAGACCGATCTTAACCTTCCCAGTTACCCCGACACTATGGCTGAAGAAATCCGCAGTGCCTGGAATGGAGGTGAAAACAGTGTCATTGTCACTGTCCAAGCCGCCGTCGGTATCGAACAAGTTGTCGCCTGGAAGAAGGAGGGTTAAACTATTCAGAAGATTTATTATTATTTATGTCTTGATGGTTTGTCAATTGCAGCATTAAGTTGCTTTGACAGGAGTTTGGGCAATGCAATGGATGATGGGAATGCGTCCCTGCTGAAAGGGAGGGGCGTGGTGGATCAGCAATGGCGGACACACTTGGAATTTCGCCGGAGCTAGCTTTATGGAAGAATGTGTGTTAAGAATAACTAGTACCATTTTTCAATTCTCTAACATTTACCTTGATTGTTTTGCTAGACTATCATTATTACTATCATTGTTATCAATGCTGGCAGTAGTTTGATTCTGGCATTCCCTCGACTACAGTGCGGCGTGCGACACCCTACAGTAGAAACAAGAACAAAACTCCATCAATTATTATTTCATTATTTACATTACACAGCAATAGGTTTCATCATGCTTTGCTCCCCTTCGATTTGTGACGGCAATGACAATTCAATGCCTTTAGGTGTATTTCGATCATGCCATGATCGGCCATGGTTTCAAATCGTTCACTTATCACCGTACAGTTTCAATGCTTCGTATTCATCTGCCTGTGACAGTTTCTTGGCAGCAGCTTCGTGTTGCCGTCTACGTTCCTCCGCATCTTTTTGCAGTAAACTTTCAAATAGGACTTCCTCTTCTTCTGTCATCGTATAAGGAGAGTACTCCTCACCAGGAAAGACTCCTGATTCCACATCCTCTTTGAATTCTATACAGAAAAAAAAAGGTTGAAAGAGTCAGCAAACTGAACTGCTTGGTTGCAAGGAGAACATGAATGCGACTAGACAAGAATGTACGTCCCAAAACAATAACTTACCTTTCAGACCATCTTGTATCGCATGGCCAACTTGGGCATACTTTTTACAGAACTTTGGAACAAACTGGTCGTGCTGAGGATGACTCAACATACCCAACATGTCGTGGAAGACCAATACTTGGCCTGAGGTTCCACCGCCTGCGCCGATGCCTGTGGACGTTGCGATGATGTAAGAAACGGATGGGGAACGGATTAGCACTCTCCAAGTTCTAGTACGGACGTACCTATCGTTGGGATTTCCAAGGTTTCGGTAATGGCAGCTGCGACGTTTGCTGGGATGCACTCCAAGACGACGGCAAAACAACCCGCATCTTGCATCCTTAGGGCATCGTCCAATAAGGCTCGCGCCCGAACTGCTGTTCGTCCTTGTGCTCGAAATCCACCAATAACACTGGACGCAAAGTGAGAACTATGCGCTAGTACCAAACCAACGAAGAGGTAAGTGCCTCTCTAGTACTTCCAACAATTCACATACCTGATTGCTTGAGGAGTCAGGCCAACATGTCCCATCACAGCAACTCCACCATCGACAATCCTTCTTGCCGTCTTTGCCCTTGCTTCACTTCCGCCCTGAAGGTAAGCAATCGTAAATAGTATGAGATTCTGATTGTTTGCAGGCTTTGCCCTTTTTTTTCATCACATCATCGTCACCCTACCTCTAATTTGACCGCATCGCAACCCCCTTCTTTGACGAACCGATATGCATTCCGCAACGCTATATCCGTATCTTCGTATTCATAAGTTCCAAACGGCATATCCCCCACCAACATGGAACCACTCTTGACAAACTCCAGACCATGTTTGACTGCCTTGCAATGATGCAGCATGTGATCGACTTCCATTTGTTGAGTAGTCTCGTGTCCCAACTCCACCATGGCCACTGAATCTCCCACCAAGATCATGTCAATACCAGCCCGAGCGACATGGACGGCAGATGGATAGTCGTACGCAGTGACCATGGATATCTTGTTTCCTTTTCGCTTCTTGGCATTGAGCGAGAGTGCCGATACCTTGGCTGCAAATTGGCGTGTATAAATCTTTTGTGGATGGGATCTCGTCATCGTCATCGTCATCGTCATCGTCGTCGTCGTCGTCGTCGTCGTCGTTCTGGTGGATGATGTCAAGAAGGAGTTGCCGCCGACTCCATGTGAGAGTCGACTACCGAAGCGTGAAAGGTATCTTGACATTTTGTGTACTCGATTTCTAAACCGAATCCTTTCAATATAAATGAGACAAACGATGAGGCGACGACAACAACAGAAAAAGATCCAGGATCCAACCGAGCAAGTTTCAGTTGTACGATAGCCACGAACAACTGAAACGTGAGACGACGTCTGGCCATCTACCCGGAGAATGTTGGGTACTATCAATCATCCTTGCGTACTAATCCTTTTAACTATCTACAGTACTTGTTTGTTTGTTTGTTTAGACTGACGGAAGTGCTCCTGGTAGCTTTCCAGCTCCTGGAACATTTCCCAAATCCAAACCAGCTGCCTGCCAAAGTTTGACCATGGAACTACTAGTGTACTCCATACACAAGGGATCGTTTTCGTGATAGGCCATGACGTATTGCATCAAAGCATAACCCTTGGGACCAGCTGGATATCCAAGTTCTTCCACGAGGGAAGGAGATCCTCCTAGATAAACCTTGTTGACAACGACATCTTGAATGACTTGATGCTTCATTCCCATTTCGACTTCTGGGTCAGAGTCTGGTGTATGATCACGATGGACAAGTTTGAAGTTGCAGAATATGCATGTGAGTTTCCAATAGAAGGTTTCTCAGTTTCAATCCAACCAGCACTGCACTTCCATTACTTACCAGATGGAAGTTGACCGCACTTGGTTGAGAGTTCTTCGAGGACATCTGGCTCAATCATTTTGGAGGCAACTTTGTGTGATGCATTGCGAGCATCCACTACCCCCAATTCCTCATCATACTTGCCACTGGCCAATTCATCGTCCAACGCAAAGGCCAGGGACAACATGTCTCTCCAGGTGGTCCGCCCGACTTCTCGGAATTGATCTTGGACAGATGGTTCGCAAGCGCCAACAAATTGTGCCAAATGTTGGGTGTACATCATGATTCCCTGTTCACTGGCTTGGTATCCCAATCCAGCCACCGTGTGAAGCTGCATGCCCAAGTAGATTTGCATCATTCTTTGCCACTTAGTCACCAATGGCATGTTTTCATCTTCTGATAGCAACTTTACTGAGACGAGTTGGAAAATCAATCAGGTCAGAGGACAAGAACCTTTGCGTGGATCAGTACCAAAGAACTGGATTTCTAAAAAGTAATGACTTACAGCGTTGTTGACCCACTCCGTATTTCAAGAATAATTGATTTGCGTCTTGAATCCCAATGGCCATTTCCATATTCAATTCCTTGGGAGGCGATGGTTGAAACTGAGCTTGTGGGTCATTAGGAGGAAGGGAGGAGAAAGATCGAGAAGATTGCTTGGCTACTGCGACTGCGGGATGACTGAATCTTCCAGAGGCTCTGCTGATGAGGGGTGATCGCAGGGAGCGAGATACAGAAACAAACATTGTATGTTGAGCAGAAGGACCGATGATATTGATTTCAATAATGATGTTGTGTGGATGAGGAAAAGATCAAAATGGTGGTCGAATGAATCGACTATTAGTTGAAAGAAGAGGAGAGAACCGGAGGAAGAGGCTTTTAACGGCTGTCATTCGTGACGAATGAAATGAACGAACCAAATTCGAATCATCCTCATCTCGTTCCTGCTCTTGACGGTCTCCACAAACGCTCAAATCAGCAATAATGTCGATTACATACGAAGATGCGTTGTCAACGCTGGAGGCCATGTTTGGGGCTCCTTGGACTCGAGAGACCCTAGATACTGTCCTCCGTCATGAAAAAGGTCACATGGAAAACACTTGCGAACGTATTTTGAATCATGGCGATAAGGATCCTCAAATTCTGGTGGATCGTCTACAATCGGGAGAACCTGACCCACAGCAGGCCATTGATGAAGCCTTGGCCCTACAATTGAGTGCTCAAGAACAAGGAGGTGGAAGAGGAGGAGGGAGTCGGCCAGCACCAGCTACTTCCGGCAAGAAGAAAGCACAAGCCGCCGCCGGCCAGAAAGGAAGAGGCGTTCCCACTTCATTGCCCGACGACTTTTTGCGAGTGCCTGGTTTTAAAATACCGGCCAATGCAGGAGCTTCTGCTGCGGCAACGCCCATGGACGATGAGAGTTTGGCACGCATGTTGCAGGACGAACTCTTTTCCGAAGAATTGGCAAGAAATCCCGATTTTGCCCACTTGGCTCGTGGACGAGGTGGAGGAAGGTCTGCTCCAGCACAACGGAGATCTAATGCAACAGCACCACCACCGAATCCATTTGAAGGTGTCAATGTGATGGAGAAGCTATCAGGTACGTACTTTGAATGATGTTTTTGTGTACAGTTACAGTGTGCCTCGGCAACGTCAGGCGCGTTGTATATTTATTATTGGCAAGGGTTTAAAAGTGTTGAATTATGATAGAATCTTTCGCAATACCGACGCTGTTCTCATTCTATTCTTTCTTTTGCTCCTATCTACCGGTACTAATACACCAATACGAATACAGAAATGGGCGACAATACCCGCCGACGCCTCCAAATCATGGCCCGCAACTTTGAATTGAAGCTCAATGCCAACAAGGCACCAGTAGGTGGCGGTGGTGGTACTGGCATACCGGAGAATACTAGTTCGGCAGCAGAACGTAGAGGATTGTTGGACGATGATGATGATATGGAACAAATTGAATTTGAAATGCACAAGAAGCGTGCGTAGTAAATTTCTCAATCGCTGACCGGTGAAGGATTGATTCGTTGATTCATTCATCCATTTGTCTGCTTTGCAATATGGAATTGTAAGCCATGATAGTCTTAGCCTTTGCCTTGATGTACACCAACTTGCAATATAGTATTATTGAGTAGAAGAGGTTTGGTACTACAAAATTAGCATCATTCTCGCAACGAGTTGTTATTCCTGACTGGAAATGACATAAACATCTTAACACTCGTTCAAAAATTGGATTATTGTTGCGCATTGAGCACTTTGTTGGATTAATATATGTCCCTTTTCATGCTCTAGTTTTCTTCCATGGACAAAGCACTGGAATAATTTGTCACTGTGTGAGGGTGGAACACTCGTATCGTTGCGACCAATGACATGCAAGGAGGGTCTGTCAATCTCCTGAAAAGCAGATGATTCATCGACAACACTACTGTTCTCTGCGACAGCGATAGCATCCACCACCATGGGTCGTTGCAGAGGTGTGGCAGGAAATCCACTCACCAAGACAAAGCCTCGTATCTTGTTGAATGGTGCAATCGTACAATAGGATGCCAAAATATGAGCCAAGACGGCCCCTTGCGAAAACCCCAATAGAAAAATCTGTTCGTCCTCGTTTGCTTTTAAAATATTGGTAAGTTCTTGTTGCATCATGTTGATGGATTCTTCCAATCCAACATACTCAATTCGTTCCCCAGTCAGCATGGAACTAGTGTCGCCTGGATCTTCTTGGCTATACAAGAACCAAGCCATGGCACCCTTGCGTCCACCATTTGTGATCAAAACAGGCTGTCCTTCAATCATAATGGTACTGACCATGGGCAATTCGATAGGAGCCTGAAAAAACAGACAATCGTATCCAGCCTGATTCAGTTTCTTGGTCAAGGATTTGGAGCGGGATCGCATGACTTTGGCATTTTGAGCCCATCCGTGAAGCATCAGGACGGTTCCAACTTTTGGTACCGTTGCAGGAGATATCACATTCATGTTTCTTTCAGTCTTCGCTCTTCTCTCTCTCTCTCACACACACACACACACACACACACACACCCTCACTCTACTTTATCATCACATTTCTCATCTCTTTCTGCAGACTCAATACGCACATCCTCACGAAATTTGTAATGCGCGTGGAGTTTGGTTCAGATTTTCGGATATAAAAAAGAGATCAGAAAGTTCGAGGGACCTGTCCAACTTCCTTTCTTTCCCACAATTAATACCCCGTACAAATCTACAGGAACCTGGTAGAAGGACGACAACATCGACTCAAATACTTCACGTCATCGGAAAAACGTCCGCAACAGCGCTAAAAGGGGAATGTCTTGTGACCATCCTATCTGTGAAACTTCTGCCTTCTGCCCGTCTCATCAAGCAATAAGAAAATACCCAGCGATTTTGTAGGAGAAAGCCTTCCGTTACAAACGATCTCTTGTTGTTGTTTAATTACTACTGCGTTGACCGACTGAAAGTCCGGAATCTCTAAAAACAATACCTTCAAGATGATGCAAGCAGCGCTGGAGGCGGCGATGGAAGAGGCTGCCGCCAGAGAGTCTGGGGTTGCTGGAGGTCAGCAGTATCATGAGGACGAGGAACAATCACAACAATCACAGCAGTCAGAAGAATCATCACAACATATAGAACATTCCTCGTCGTCACAGCAACACCATGACCTGGACGCTGAACAACTAGTCTTTCTTCGAGCACTTCAAGATGCAGAAGAGGGGGAACAAGCGGAGTTGTTGCAGAGGATGATTGAACTGGGCCAAGATGACCCTAGTGTTCAAGCTCTGCTGCAACTGCTAGCTCAGGAAGAACGGGAAAATGCAAGACCAGAGGAACATTACCTCACAATTGCGCAAAATGGTAAGGATTGTCTTTGTTGTTGTGTGTTTTATTTTATTGCAAACTTGTGCCACTGATTGCTTAACGCGATACTCACACCATCACTTTTACTTTCTCCTTGGTACAGGAATGATCTTGGAAGCCACGAAAACGGCTACTGGATATCCACCAGATGCTCTGTTAATGACATCTGCGTAAGTTCATGGATGACTACCACGCCACCATGCGAAACTGTTATTCGTATGTATATCTCACGCACCTTTTTTTTTGGACATCTTATCTTGTTCAGATACGATGCCGTGTACGAAGATGACTTGCCCGGACTACTGGCAGTAAAGACTCACTTTTGGGACAACGGACACCCAGATGTCGAAGTATATTTGCGGCGACGAACAATAGATGGGGACTGGATATGGCTGGTAACCAAAGCTGTATCCTATGTGGACCAGCCGATACCTGGCATTATATTGTTGGAGCGAGCGGTGGACGACGTGGAACATGCAAATCGAATAAGCAGAATCATTCGAATATCTGCGATTCTGGTGCAAGCTGTAGAGGCGGCCCAAGTGGCGTCGCTGAATCCAGGATTGACAGATGAGCTGCAGGGATCGGACAATGGTTCTGTGGACAGTTCCACGCAAATACCTTGGGTGGCAGAGGATGCTGCTGCCTATCAAGCCATGTTACAGGGTGGTGCAGCAGCTGCTGGAGGCCATCCTAGTGTGGAAGATACTTTAGCACAAATTATGAAAGCTGCAGCAACAGGTGGGGCGATGAGCAAGAATAAAGCTGCAGCTACGGCAAAGCTCGAACAAGAAATTATGGAACGATATGGCACAAAGAAGAAAGAAAGTTTCGACCCTTTTTCAGTGCTAGAAGAGGTTCGTGAGGGAGTGAGACTTGACTTGGGAATGATCAGTTTATCGGAAAGTGAGATAAAAATGATCACAATGGTATTGAAAGGCGAAATCCCAGCCGAAGACTTGGCAACGCTGGTATACCAGGCGCTCAGTGTCGGAGTTGGGATCGATCAAGCTCTGAGAGAGTACATGGTGCTTAGGTCGCAGATCGATGAACCCGGGGATTCCCTCGCAAATATGCCACCCATTGCTGTTTTGAATCTTTCCTATACCTATATGGGAAACACAGCTATTGAAATCCTTTCCGATCTGGTGCAAATGGAGGGCTCATTGTTGAGAACGATTGATATCAGCTTCTGTGCACTGGATGAAAGGGGCACTATTATTTTCGCGAATGCACTCAAACAAAGGCGACGACGAGGGATTGCACCCTTGAGAGGATTAATAGTGTCGGGGAACCATATCACCCTCAAGGGTGCCAGAGCACTGGGTCGAGCGCTTTGTCCCGAAGAACCTTCGCCTTCGGACGACAGCTCATTCGGAGACGAAGCTAAGCAGGAGCAAACCGAGGCCATGGTCGATGCCGCGAAGAAATACCTGAGCAAAAACCACGGACTTCAAGTGCTCCACTTGGGTTCCGCATTGAAGGATGCCGACTCTGTTGCTGAGTTCCTCGGTGGACTCGGACCAAACTGTCCCGTCAAAGAGATGAGTTTGACGTCAAACGGAATCGGGGCTAGCGGAATTACACAGCTTGTAGACTTCTTGGAAGGAAAAGGGATGCCAAAGGGGACGAAGGTGATGAAACACTTGGACCGATTAGACCTTTCAAATAACAGGCTGGGTAACGATGGTCTTACCCAACTATGCCGCGCAATCTCAAAACGAAACGGAATGCAGTTGGTAGAATTGAGGTTATCTAACAATGCAATTGCTCACAGTGGAATTGAAACAATGATGAGTAAGCTTTTGCAACACAATCTTGTCAGTTTATCTCTTGACAAGAATGCTATTGGGGATCAAGGTTGTCAGATTGTTGCTGCATCATTAAACGGCATGCGATCTCTTTCGCGCTTGAATCTTGGCTTCAATCAAATTGGAAGTCGAGGTGTGAACAGTTTGATGAGAAGTTTGGTTGCGTGTGATTCGATCCAGTACATCAGTCTTTCTGGGAATATCATGAAAATCTCCGGTGCTGTTGCGCTTGCCTTCTTATTGGCGCAACATCCTCGGTTAGAAGAGCTTGATGTCGACAATTGTTGTCTCAGTCAAGCCGCACAGTGCCACATCGTCTCAGGAATCATTTCCAACAGATGGGTACCCATGAAACGAATGAATGGTTTCGAGGCCGGTCCACCAATGGTTGCGCTTGGTGCCCTTCAAATTTCCGCTCAAAGTCTAAGCAATGAAGAATGTTTTCGAATCCGAAAGGATGAACAGATGAAAACCATTCTGGAGTGGATGGAATCCAACCGAAATGCCAAGCTCGCGGGTGCAAGGGGAGCAGGACTAGGAGATGTTAACAGTGATTCGTACCAGCACTTCTTGTCTCCTGAGTTTGTGCAGAGCCAGAATGAATTTCAAGGTATCCCATCACAGAATGCGTACTTAAGGCTGCTAGGATGGCTTAGTCGTATTCCATTCGACGAGGACGAGCTCATATCGCTGAGGAAATACTTCTACGATTCTGATGGTGCTTCTGAAGATCGTGGTAGTGAGGGTTACATCAACTTGCGGCTCAGAGGTGATCTTCTTGCGGCGCTTGAAAGTGATGTTGCCGACGAACTCCGTGACGAGACTCCAATGCTTGTCAAGTATCAAGGATCAGTTGGTATTGATTTGGACATTATTAATGGAGGAAACAATCCAGATGCTTCTCCATGGGACCAAATGCTAGGAAAAAGCTTTGACAAGCCACAAAGAATCCAAGCAGACCCAGCTCTGGAGAAGATACCAGATGAGGAACCTTCGGAACATATGATGGAAGATGATAATAGCTGGTCGGGACACATGTCCGATGAGGAAGAAGTGAACAGAAAACGACGCATGCAACAGGATTTCTCGGACGATTCTTTCGAAAACAATGGAGATTATCGAGGACCATCATCTCGCAGCTCAATGTCGGACATGTCGCGGCAAAGTAGCTCCACTGAATCAGATGGTGAAAGCTATGCGTCGGACGATGATCGAAGGCGAAATAGAGGAATCAAAGCACGAATCACAATGTTCCCTCAATTTGAATACAAGCTGGAAGAGCTTAAGGCCACAGCTACTGAAATGATAGAGTCAGAGGAGGACCAGGAGCAGCAGGAGATTATCCTAACGCAGTACGCTGAAGCATCATTGACAATCCTTCGGCAGCTGCGATACCATTGCATGAATAGCGGGCTCGACGGTTGGCGACAAGGCTCGGTGAAACGGAAGGTGTTGATCGTTGATGACAGTAATGTCACAAGGAAACTCGTTTCTCGCGCCTTCGAAAAAGCCAACTTTATCGTGGATACAGCTGCCAATGGATTGGAAGGTGTCAAGAAGCTGAAGACCTCAATTTATGACATTGCCTTTATGGATATCGATATGCCTGTCATGAACGGTTTCGAAGCAACAAAGAAGTTGCGAGAATGGGAAGATGCCGTTCGACCAGGAACAAGACAACCGATATGCGCGCTAACTGCTGCATACGTTGATGGAATTATCGAGAGGAGCGAGTTGATGAAATGCAAAGAAGCTGGACTTGATGTGATGGAAAGTAAGCCATGCAACATCCCGAGATTATTCAAGGTTGTTGATGATGTGTCTCCAATGTTCAGTGACCTCAGCATTAGCGTGATCCAAAAAGAAAGGGGTGCGATGTAGACAAAGAAACCAATCTTCTGATGGCTAGGCAGGGCCAATATCCTTGGGATAAACGAAAATGGTCTTGACCTTCCATGGCCTTTTGAAGTGTTCAGCCGATACAATCCCTTTTTGAACAATTTTTTTTGTGAGATGCACAAGTGGAAGTCTAGCATAAAATTAATAACGACTTTAAAATATCTATTTCAATAGAGAGTTGGGGAAGAACTTGGAGGTCTTGGTGAGATCAAAATTGAAGATTCTGCGTCTGTACGCTATTAGCGTGACTGAAATCAGTCCGTCTTGGAATGTCCAGAGTTTGATCAATTCTTCATGCTTCTTCATGTGGTGGGCATGTTGCAAGCAACTGTAGTAAAATGATGATAGGTGTCGTCTCCATGGTTCTTACCACATTACTTCTAGTGAACACAACACTTGTGCACCCTTTTGTCGAAAAATCTATTGGCTGCCGACCAAGATCAAGGACAACAGCAAGAAGCTTGTTCTGTTCGTCTCCGATCGATTCATCATTCCAACCGTTGGAATTGAACTTGCTCGCCTTTTCGACCTCCGAGGCGTTATTTCCTGGACAGACCACTTGTGTTACTCTGAAAGAAGGAAGGTTTTTCGACCTTATTGATGATGCCACAAGCAACCATGACGGTCTTATCGGTATGATGCTAATGGACGATGACGGAATTGTAATGGAAGGGATGCCGCTGTGCAAGATAACAGATGTCGATGTAAGGTCAGGGTTTCGTGGGAAAGTTACAATATCAGTTGAGTTCCAGGTTGTTGGGAGAGCAAGATTGGAAGAAATGAAGCAGATGCAACCAACAATCTTGGCAACGTGTGTTGCACTTCGGGATGTGATTCAAATGAGCGCGGAGGAATTGAACGAATCTCGAAGCCTTGTTGACCGTTTAGCTGAAAACCTGAAGAGGCAGTCGTCTTCGACAGCTTATCAGAGTGCCTACGGCGATGCCTTTGTCATGCTTGAAGAAGAGTATCAGGATTCCGAAGTGCGTGACCTGGCAGCAAAAAGCTGGGCATATATGGCATGCCTTTCCCCAGAAGGAATCGGACGATATGGTTCCAAGGCCATTGCATCTGACAGCATTCACCAGCGCCTCGATATCGTGGCTAAAGCACTTCTGGAGGAACAAATAAAGAACGCAGAAAACCTAATGTCGATCAATCAGGACAACCAAGAACTAAATGGTTTTGAATGACCTGTTTAAAATATCTACCTATTCTGTACTGCATACAAACCATTGTTCGATCTATTGCTTTCTAGCTTTGTTAGACCTTTGTTATGTTATCGTACTCGTACCCCTTTTAAAAATGATACTTCCATTCGAAACGGTTTAAGTCCGGAAGACGACAGGCAGACGTTGTCTCAGGTCAAACCATCGATTTTCAATTTCCATCTTTCTCATTTTTCTTCGACATCAACACCAAGCAAGCAACAAGATGCCTCAGCGGAACAACAAGCGGAAGATACCAGCGCAACAAGAAGTGGCTGCACTCAACGCCCGGATTGCAGCTGAGACCCCAGAAAGGGGAACCGTTCCATCCCTCAAGAACTCAGTTATTGCATTTAGTTCACTGCCTCTTTCGAACAACACATTGCGAGGCCTCGAATTCAATGCTTACACAAATATGACGGCTATTCAATCTGCTTCGATTCCTCACGCACTAGCAGGGAGAGATATTTTGGGGGCTGCCAAGACTGGTTCAGGAAAGACGCTTGCATTTCTGGTTCCCATGTTGGAAAAGCTCTACCGAGCCGGTTGGTCGACACAAGATGGGGTGGGAGCGATTGTCTTGTCGCCAACCAGAGAGCTTGCGGGACAAATATTTGCAGTTCTAAGAAAAATCGGAAAGTTTCACTCCTTCACGCTGGGTTTGTTGATGGGAGGACGCAATAAGAACCGTCGTGAACACAACGAATTTCTACAAGAGCAACAGTCCATTCCAAACACGAATATTCTGATTTGTACTCCTGGAAGATTACTTCAGCATTTGGAACAAACGCCTTATATGAATGCCGATTCTCTTCAAATGCTTATTTTGGATGAGGCAGATAGAATTCTAGATATGGGATTCAGAGACCAGTTGGTACGAATCCTTGACTATTTTCCAGCTGGGGAACGACAAACTCTCTTGTACAGTGCAACACAGACAAAGGATGTCAAACACCTTGCTACACTGAGTATTAACCGAAAAAAGGTGGAGTATGTTGGAGTGCATGACAAGGACACGGAGACTACCCCGAATCAGCTTCGCCAGTCGTATGTGATTGTTCCACTGGAACACAAGCTGAACTGTTTGTTCAGTTTTCTAAAGTCACATTTGAGAAGCAAGACTATCGTCTTTCTAGCATCCTGTTCGCAGGTCCGCTACGCCTGGGATTTATTCTGCCAACTGAGGCCGGGTCTGAGTGTCCTTGCGATTCATGGAAAGCTGTCTCAGCCAAAGCGAATGCAGGTCTACGACAAATTTACCACCACTCCCCATTCTGTCCTCTTTGCAACCGATGTAGCCTCGCGAGGTTTGGATTTCCCGAATATTGACTGGGTCCTTCAAGTAGATGCTCCGGAGGATGCCGATATGTACGTGCACCGTGTTGGAAGAACGGCACGATTCCAAAGTAAAGGCCAAGCTCTTCTGTTGCTAGACCCAGCGGAGGAGAAGAGCGTAACTGAGAATTTCAATCTGAAAGCCCCGTTGAAGAAAAAGTCTATCAACCCGACAAAGACCATGTTGGTCAGTCAACGGGCATCGTCCTTGGTTGCCGAACATGGAAATCTCCATTTACTCGCCAAGAAGGCCTTTCATTCGTATGTCCGATCGGTTGCCCTGTTACCCAAAACGGTTTGGGCTGACTTGGACGTAAAGAAGATGAACCTTGAGGCCTTTGCTCTCTCCTTGGGACTCGCAGCCATGCCCGACTTGGACTTCCTCAAGAAAGTCTCAAACCGAGACGGCCTCCGTGAGTCCAAAAACGTCAATCGCAAACTCCAAAAGCTAAAGGAGCAGATCAAATTGGAAAAGGAGAAAAAGAAGAGCAGAAAGGAGAAGAAGCGCAAGGCAGACAGTGATGACGATGAAGCGGATGAAGAAGACGATCTGCTCGTTGTCAAGGCCCGACACGAATACAACGAGGACGATGTCGATAATCATGGATTGGCGTCCAGTGCTCGTCTTGCCAAAAAGATTCGCATTGATAGTGGCAACTCGGCACCACAACAACACACCAAGTTTAATGATGATGGTACAGTGCAACCCAAACTCGTGTTGGCCAAGGAAAGCGGCGACGACGACGAAAGTGAAGAAGGAGAAGAGATTGACGGAAAGTTGGGAGAAGCCAATGAAATGTACATGGAACAAGTTCTACAACGATTGGAGAAGACCCGTGACCTGGACAAGAAAGAAGAGCGAGAGAGAATCCGTTCCAAGCACAAGAAGCAAAAGATGAAAGAAAAAGCCGCCGCCATGGCCGAGGAAGGGGATGAAATGGAGGAGCCTACCACTGCCACTCTGGCTGTAGATGCCATGGAAAAAGAGGATGCATTGGTTGCTTCGTCTTCGTCTGGCTCTTCATCGTCATCTTCCGAACCTGAAAGCGAGGGTGATTCCTCTTCCAGTGACGACTCGTCTTCTAGTGATGATGACGACGATGATGATAAGAGTACAGATGTGGCCGCGCAAGAAGATCTTGCGCTGTCCTTGATCCGAGGTACTGCTTAGACTTTTTGACAAGTTGTCTCTTGTGATAATTACTAAATACTAAATGAGCGTCAAGAAGGTTCATCAATTCACACAGACTGGTTTCGAGAGGAGGTATCGGCTCCCTTTTAAGGTAATACTACTGCTCACAACACTACATAGAACAGAAGACAACTAAACGTTTCAGGTACTAGTCAATAAAAAGAACGTGTGATCTAATATAAATAGCGCAAGTTATAAATTTAGGAACACGATTCTAAACAACTAATCGCCAATACAGTAGGGTATTTGAAATTGAATGCCATTAGCACACACGTGACGCTTAATCAATTTCCTCAATGGTAGGGCCTCCAGCTGGATCATCATATCCAGCGTCACCGCCAGGAGCAGGTCCTCCCATGTCGGGCATGGGGCCACCTGGCATACCTCCGGGCATACCACCGGCACCGCCAGCCATTTGTTGAAGAATGGGCATGGCAACACCTTCCAAGGCCTTTTGCTTCTCTTCGTATTCTTCCTTCTCGGCACCTGGGTTGGCATCCAACCAGCTGATGGTATCATCAATGGTAGCATCCAAATGGGCCTTCTCGTCTTCGGGGATCTTTCCGGCAACTTCCTCCGAGCTGATGGAAGACTTGAGAGAGTAGCAGTAGTTCTCCAAGCCGTTCTTGGCTTCGATACGGTGACGGTTGGCGTCATCCTCTGCCTTGAACTTCTCAGCTTCGGAGACCATGCGCTCAATCTCGTCTTGGGAAAGACGTCCCTTATCGTTGGTAATGGTAATCTTGTTCTCCTTACCAGTGGACTTTTCAAGGGCAGAAACGTTCAAGATACCATTGGCATCGATATCAAAGCAAACATCAATTTGAGGTTGTCCACGGGGCATGGGTGGGATTCCATCCAAGTTGAACTTTCCGAGAAGGTTGTTATCCTTGGTCATGGAACGTTCTCCCTCAAAGACTTGGATCAAGACACCTGGCTGGTTATCAGCATAAGTGGAGAAAGTTTGTGTCTTCTTGGCGGGAACAGTGGTGTTACGCTTGATAAGAGTGGTCATGACACCTCCAGCAGTTTCCAAACCGAGGGAAAGAGGAGTGACATCCAACAATAGAAGCTCGGAAAGCTTCTCGGACTTGTCAGCACCAGAAAGAATGGCAGCTTGGACTGTGGCTCCGTAGGCAACAGCCTCATCGGGGTTGATGGACTTGCATGGCTCTTGTCCGTTGAAGAATTCGGTAAGGAGAGATTGGATCTTGGGGATACGGGTAGAACCACCGACGAGCACGACTTCGTCAACTTGGTTCTTGGCAATCTTGGCGTCACGAAGGACCTTTTCGCAAGGCTCCATGCACTTCTTGAAGTAATCCATACACAGATCCTCGAAACGAGCACGGGTAATGGTGGAGTTAAAGTCGATACCATCGAAAAGAGAGTCAATCTCAATGTGTGCTTGAGTGGAAGAAGAAAGAGTACGCTTGGCACGTTCGCAAGCAGTACGAAGACGACGCAGAGAACGTTGGTTTTCGCTCATATCCTTGCGGTGGCGACGCTTGAAATCTTGCAAAAAGTAGTCGACCATGCGGTTATCGAAATCTTCTCCTCCCAAGTGTGTGTCTCCGGCGGTGGCCTTGACCTCAAAGATACCCTCTTCAATGGTCAAAAGAGAGACATCGAATGTACCTCCTCCAAGATCGAAAATAAGAACATTCTTTTCTTCACCCTTTTGGTCAAGTCCGTAGGCAATAGCGGCGGCGGTGGGCTCGTTGATGATACGAAGGACGTTCAATCCAGAAATGGCTCCAGCATCCTTGGTAGCTTGACGTTGAGAGTCATTGAAATAAGCTGGCACGGTAACAACAGCGTTCTTGACTTCCTTTCCAAGGTAGGCCTCGGCAATATCACGCATCTTGGTGAGGACCATGGAAGAGATTTCCTCAGCCTTGAACTGCTTTCTTTCTCCCTTGTATTCAACCTCAATGATGGGTGTTCCTCCTGGACCAGAAATAACGTCAAATGGCCAGTGCTTCATGTCAGCTTGAACGCCAGGATCAGTAAACTTGCGTCCAATCAAACGCTTGGCGTCAAAGACAGTGTTGGTGGCGTTCATGGCGGCTTGAGACTTGGCGGCGTCACCAATCAAACGTTCAGTCTCGGTGAAGGCAACGTAAGAAGGGGTAGTACGGTTACCTTGGTCGTTGGCAATGATTTCGACACGGTCATTTTGCCAGACACCAACGCACGAGTACGTGGTTCCAAGATCAATACCGACGGATTCTCCGGTTACAGCTGTAAGAGGGAAGGGAAAGGAAAGAGAAAAGGAAAGGTACTGTGAGTAAATCATTCATTCGTTCATTCCAACATCGATTCAAACGTGGGGGCAAATTAGTTCCACAAATGGCCATCATTTGTTGCTGCAATTGCAATTTTTCTGAAAGGCAACAACAACTTTCACAGCAACAACCATGGCCATCTACGTTCATTCCCTTCATCTCCTTTGATGCTACGTACCAGACATTGTATATTTATTATTCGATAGAGTGTTGATGTAAAATAGATCCACAGGCGGAAATATTATGAGCTTTGGTTTCACATTTCGTATTAGCCTTTCAGTTTTTCAGTCGTCCACGGACCATTCATCCGTTACGTAGACTTGCCTACCACAAGTACTACTGCAAAGTTTTCGATCGAAAAAAAGTCCGCCCCCCATACCCGTTTCCTGTAGGGCTTCCGTTAAATTCTACGGCAGAGGTTAAAAACACGATTTGCGGATCGACATTTGCGACTCATTTGACTTTCTGGTCTTGGGCAAATAAGTTTCAGGTCTGTCCTTGGGTCGTGTCGAAGTGAGATGAAATCCATCATCGAAACATCGATCTGCTGTGACATCAACAGGTGACAGGTGACAGTGCCAGTAAAGTTGATTCATTCCTCCCTTTCTTTCTCTTTCATCGCCAGCACAAGGCTCTTAATAATGTCGTCAATGTCAAATAGTAACAGCAATCCATCAGCAGAAGGACAACCTCCAATATCCTTTACTCCGGCGGAAGCCCAAACTTACAACAAACCAGCTGGATCTCCACTCTCGATTTATGAAACCATCATGCTCAACAAGGCATTCCCGAAAACTGTTCCATACCAACCTGAAGCAGCTCTTCACAAACCAGTCCCCGTAGACGATGAAGCAAACGATCTGAGTCTGGGAAATCTCACCCGCAAATCCTTGCCCTATTTCCAATATTGGAACATGACGGCGGGTCCTTCGGAAGTCGCACCCGATTTTAGTTGGGTTTCCAATTCGTGTGGTGGCAAGGCGGCGATCGGGGTCTTTGGTGGGGGCGTCATGGGATTGCTCATGGGAGTCTTTTTGGGGGCCATGTCCGACAGTACGCCTCCCATTCAAGTGATTGCTGGAAAGGAAGTCCCGCAAGCACCTCTCAAGGAACAAGTCCGAGTGACCTTTCGAGCCACGGCTGAAAAATCCTTGTATTGGTGTCGGAATTTTGCTTTTATTACAGGAGTATTTGGTGGATCGGAATGTCTGGTGGAAAAGTTTCGGGGCAAGCATGATGTATGGAATTCGGTGGCGAGTGGATGCATTACGGGGGCGGCGTTGCAGGCAAAGCAAGGACCGCAAGCGGCGGCAGTGGGATGTGGAGGGTTTGCAGCCTTTTCTTTGGTGATTGATTCCTTCATGGGAACGCACTAGTACTGGTACTGCATTAAAAAAGGAGCTTCCCACTCACTTTTTGCTATGACCTTCTAGTATTGGATGGTTTCTCAACAATCCTAGGACCTACTAGGCTGAAGGACGAATGAATATTCAAATCTCATTTTTGATAAAATGACACTAAATGAGACTGTTGTATCACTACATTGCATTACATTACTACTAAATTTGTAGTATGTCTGTTTGTTTTGTTTGATAATGTGGTAGAGAAGAAGCTGTTGGCGTGTTTTTTGTTGTTGGAATGCCATGTCTTCTCGACGAGCTCCTCCTCTTCGTGTGCTTTGAAACTGCAAAATGGACTGGAAGCATTCATTCCAAAAGCTCCTGATGCGATTTGGATTACCCAACTCCCAACTACACGGCAGCCAGCCTACCATTGAAACTACAGTGTAATACTGTACAGTGATACAGATGGCTGGCAATCCAAAAGAAGAAAGTGAACCCCAAAACATGACTCCACTAAATATAGAGAACGGCTTCCCTTATTCTATTTTAAAACTCAGTGAACTGAGCCTGTTGTGCCGCTGATAGGTGTGGTTTATTGGACGGTGGCTCATTCTCCATGTGCCTGTAAGAATCAAAATGTGAAGCATCCAATGGATCCTTGATGCGGGGTACCCAAGGAGCGGGAATGTGTTTTACCAATAGCTTTTCGACATCAATGACATTGAACCAGTAGTGGTCGCGAACATCCATGTCTCCACGTGCAAGACATCCGAAACGGTTGGCTTGGCGACGCACAATCAAACGCTGGATCAAATCTTGGGCGGGTTCGCTCACCATTCCACCGGGAGGGAATGAATACTTAACTTGAACGATTCGCTTGAAGAGACTGACTTGGTCAGTTCCATACGAGTAGAAAGGTGAGCGACCTACAAGCATTTCGTAGATCAACACACCAAAGGCCCAGTAGTCAACACCCTTGTCGTGACCCTTTGACAAAATAATTTCGGGTGCCAAGTATTCGGGAGTTCCGCACAGTGTGTAGGTCTTGTCCGTGACAACCTTGGCGAAACCAAGATCGACGAGCACACAGTATCCCTTGGAATCAATCAAAATGTTTTCTGGCTTTAGATCACGATAACAGATTCCTCTGTAGTGCAAGTGACTCAAAGATTCCAAGATACAAGCAGCGTAGAAACGAGAGTTACCATTGGGAATACCATCTCTGGTTTCCGTGTGAATAACAGAGAACAGCTCTCCTCCTTGCACCAGTTCGATCAGCATAAAAAGGTGGCGCTCGTCTTGAAATGTAGCAACCAGGTTAACAACAAAGGGGTGATCGATAGAGGCCATGATGTTCTTCTCTCGAATGACACCTTCAACTTGGTGATGGCCAATGATTTCTCGTTTACTCAGTTGTTTCAGAGCATACGGAACACCCGTTCTTTTGTGGCTAACGAGCCAGACTTTACCAAAGGTACCTACACCAAGAATGCGGAACTTGACAAGGTCCTTGTATCGAATATTGTTTTTCAAGCTTGGATTAGACAAGTGTGCCGGTTGTCCAAGTCTTCGAATATCACCAAGGACAGTTTCAATGTCTTTTCTGGATAGAACACCGCACTCCGTGTCGGCTTGAACTGTAATGGTTTGTTTACTGGGTGAACCAGGCTCCAACTTGAGCCAGTTTTCACCGAAGTAGTCAGCATCCATCAGTGTGTTGATTTGGCCACTGGAACTGGCAACCACAACGCGTCCTTCTCGAATAATGTACAGGTTGGGTTCGAATGGTTTGCCTTCTTCTGCGAGAACGGTTCCAGCAGGGAAGGAACGTTCGACAAGCATGTCAGTAAGACGAGCCATTTCGAATGGTTGAAATTGGGAGTTTGCAAAGACTGGAACACCTTCCAATGTTCGCTTCTTCATGGAGTGATCGATGAGTCCTTGAAGCGGACCGAGGACCTTCTCGAAGGTTTCACGCGATAGACAAAGTGTGGTACAGTTGGTAATGGCAGTAACGTTTGCCGATCGAGCATCACCCGTGAGCAAAGCACGCTCCCCGAAATAGTCTCCTTGGCCAACTTCTTGATCAATGTATGTACTATCTCCAAAACCAATGTCGTGGACTTTCACTTTACCTTCCCGCATAATATAAAAGACTTCCCCAACATCTCCCTTGTTGATGATGCGTTCACCTTCTGGGAAGGTTACGGAGGTGAGAGCGTCGGAGATACGAACTAGATTGGATTCATCGAGCTCAGAAAGGAAAGGAACTTTGCGGAGTACATCGTGAATGTCTTTCTGCTGGCTTGCAGTGTTGTTTGCAAGCATGTAACGGAATGTCCGTTGGTCGACCTTCCACAATCGACAAGTGGTATTGGCAAGACAGGTGGCAGCACGAGGACAGTTGTAAAGCAGTGCAAGCTCTCCAAAGGATCCACCACGTCCACAGGCTCCCACATGGTTCCCGTCCACGGCAAAGCTGACATGACCGTCATCTACAACATAAAAGAAGTCCCCAACATCGCCTTGCCTGATAATGATTGTGCCGGCAGGCACTGTCTCCATGATCATAGCATCGATGAGCAATCTACGCTCCTTTGAGGACAGGGAAGCGAAAATAAAGTTATCCACCAGACTTGTATCGATAAACTGGATCGAAGTGTCGGATTTGGCGAAAAAGGGAGTCTCAAAGTGCTCGTTAAGATCAATCTTCTGAGCGAAGATATTCTGTCCACGCTTGGCTCGGCTGTGAGTGTTGATGTCCGCTTCCCTTTTCGTGGACACTTTTGGGTCCACGTTCATATCCTGCGGACTACTATTTCCATTGCTACTTTTATCGGACGGCCTTGTTTGCTGCTGTATTGAGGCAAAAGAGAAAATATTAGTAAGAAGTGGGGCATTAAGATCATTACATCTCGTTCCGGATCATGCTCAAAATCATGCTCATTTTCTTTTTTCATCTTGAAAAAAGTACCAGCATCAGTACTCTCCCGACGTAGAATCGTACGCGCGCATGAATCTTCCCAACCAAATGCCGAGTGCTTGGACTGAATAAAACTTGCCGTTTGTTGTGGTTGAGAACTGGAGGAGTCATCAACACTATCACTACTCCGATTCTTCTTGGAGGATTTCTTCTTGAAGAGAGAAAGCCCCTTCATTGTCTTTTTGCTACACAACTCAAAAAAAAACGATGGCAGTAGGGGGATCTCTTATTCAACAGAATAGGTGCAGCGTCCTTGCCTCCTGCGACATTTTGCCCTGAGCAAAAGTCATTCGGAGAACAAGGCACTGAATTTTTCAGTTCGTGACATGCGTATGTAGATTATTTACCGAGAAGACACACCGGCACAACCTCGTTACTCGTCCGAAATGTTAAATAACGAGCTAAATTTATTTTTGATAGAATGATCTGGCCTTTCGCCTCTATGTTTCGTCATGACCTTCTGTCGCTCGGATGTCGCAAGATTGGATGGCTGGACAAATGACAGTTCTTAATAAGGGGACACACAAGTAGGGGATGATGTGCGTGTCGAATACATTGCCCCCGTTTCACAATTTGAATTTTTTGATTTCATTTCGTCATTCATTCAAACAATCAATCGATCGATAGCAGAAAATCTCACACAATCGATCGTTGATCGTGTTCACCAACCAACACCCCAAAGTCGTCACATACAGCACTATGATGCCATCTCCAAAACACAGTTCACGCAACTTGCAATACATCACCTTTGCAGGTGGATCGCTGTTTGGGTTCGTGCTTTCATCACTACTCTTCTTGTCTCATTTTCATTTCGAGAGCACCATTGGTGCTTCCTGTTCGGGTTTGGATGCGTTGATCACCACTGCCTCCAAGAATCATCATCTGAAGAGACAACGACGAACAACAATACCTTCTACTTCAAACGATGGATGGAAACAAATCAATGTCTTTTACGGGGATCAAAAGCACATTGCCGATGTCACCACACTTCCCAAGCCGTATTTTGAAGTCAATCAATGGTTTTCTCAATACCGACAAGACGAAATTGTGGCCCGCCTTTTGAATTCTAAAAAACAAGGATTCTTTGTCGATTTGGCTAGCAATGATGCGATCCGAATATCCAATACGTACGCATTAGAGACTCAATTGGATTGGAAGGGGATTTGTTTGGAACCCAACCCAGTCTATTGGGGCGGCTTGGCCTATCGCAAGTGTGAAGTTGTGGCGGCAGTGGTGGGGAATCAAACTCTAGAAGAAGTTCATTTTACCTTTCCCAAGGCCAAGGCGCCAAAGGGAGGGATTGTGGGTGGACAATTTGACAACAAGAATGACGATAACAAATTCAATACGATACAACGACGGTATACAGTCACGCTCAAGGAGATATTTCAAACCTTCCAGGCCCCTCGTGTCATTGATTATTTGAGTTTGGATGTGGAAGGGGCGGAAGACTTGGTGCTGTCATCCTTTCCATTTACGGAGTATCGATTCAACGTCTTGACGGTTGAACGGCCCAGTGAGCCATTATCTCAACTCCTCAACGAAAATGGATACAGTCTTCTCAAAACACTCAAGGCGGGCAAAGAAACCTTGTGGATACATGATTCCATTCGGGAAGAAATCGATGTGTCTGCATTGAAAATTGACTCTCAGAACTACAAGTATCGAGAAAGCATGCCATTGGAACGAATAGCTCCAGAAGAAATGAAGAAGGAGTAAAAGTGCGTCGTTGTGCATCATGGCACCCTTGTCGAAGAGGCGCCCGGCATGATCACAAGGATAACATTTGTATATAAAATAAGCTTTTATCTTTTTTATGCTCTTCTTACTTGGGCATTATTTAACTTTACTGTAATGACATCTAGAGCAAGAAAGCTGCGAGAAGTCCAACCATTCCGAGAACAAACTTGGCTCCAGGAGCAGAGTCTTCCTTGGTGTCCTCATCAGCGGCTGGATCAGCAGGAGCGTCGTTCCCTTCTTGTGGTGCATCTGTAAGAGCCTCGCAATCCGTTCCAAGAGGTTCCAGTTGAGTAGCAATGTCAGCGCACACTCCATTGACGGGAACGACATCGTCAACGTGTCTCAAAAAGGACAATTTGTGGAGGACTGCGGGGTTCTCGGTTCCAACAATGGTACAAAAGTCTTGCAAGATCGCATCGGGTTCAGCGAGACGCTGTTCGAACCAACTATTGGGTCCAGCACCGGCAGTGTCGTACACCTCGTTGTTCAAAACCGCTTTCATATTTGCAAAGTCATCCTTAAAGGTTCCATAGACAGTACTCAATACATCAGTAGCTGTATAGATGAAGTGATCAGCATCTTTGCCAAATTCCACAAACTCTTCGGTAGTCATGTAATTGACACCCCAGGATGTGGTTACACTTCCAGCCTCAGTAGTGAGCAAAGTTGCGCCACAAGATTCAGCAAATTCACAGTAGTACTCTGGGCAGGACTTGGCAACGAACCAGCCTCCACAGGATTCACACCAGGATCCCCAGAGGACAGTGGGCTTTTTCTCTTGGTCTGCCGAAAGGATGCCGGCGTTCTGAACGGTACAATCATATCGAGTCTTTGTAGCGTCAAAGATTTCGTTAGCTTCCTTCTCGAGGTTGAAAAAGGCCGAGTAGAATTTGACCCATTCAAAAGTTGCAAGGTTGAAGTTCTCTTCGTAGGCATGAACCTGAACCTCATTCTCGTAAGTTGTGTCACCCCCAGCAAAAAAGACAGTGTTCTCAAGACCACTGTCAGTAAGAAGAGTAGCATTGGTTCCGTCATCCGGTTGGAGTGTAGCAACATCACCATCATCAATCATCTTGCTCAAACATGGTGAGTGAATAAAGCCAAAGCTTCCAACCCAGGCCGCGATGCTTGTGCGTCGGTTCAAGAGCTCGATGAAGGTAACCTGCGGTGTCGAGGAAAGACTGATACCTTGAACTGGCACCGAAAAGATTGCATCGTACTGGTTCTCGTTTTGCGGAGGCTCAGTTCCACATTGGTAAAGGAGGTAAGTCTTGTTGGCCCAAGAGTTGGTGAGAACCTTGTAGGTGTTTTGGTACTCTATGGACCATTGTTCCGATTCAGTTGGTTGCACTTTCTCTGGAAAGTAATCATTGGCTGCATCGACAGAAGTGACACATTGCTGCGAGTTGTTTCCGTTCACAGATGATTGAAGGAGAGCAAGAAGGAGGAGGTGATACGAGAGCTTCATGATATTGTTTTATGAGGGTGCATGTACTTCTTTGGATCTTTTCTCTGGTTGAACCATTGGTTTGAAATTTTGCGGTTCACATAGTTCGCTTTGACATCACCTCGAAGCACGTGTTTCGTCCATTAGTCGGGTTAATCAAAGATTCGTTCGTTAGCGTACCGGTAGATCTAGAAGTACAGTACCGGTATTATAACAGCATTCAAAAAATACTTTTTCGTTTTTTTAAACATTCGATTCCTATCATACTTTATCTACCTAGCTAGGTGTCGTCATATTATATCCTACATTGCAACAGGGTGAGTATTCAAATTCTTAAGCATACAGCTGAAAAAAACGAAAAACAACAAAAGCAAAACTTACTCTCCAAAGTAGTCAGCCTCCGTTACTGTGTGGGAATCAAGCGATTGCAACTCTTTGTAGGTTGCCAAAGACCAGTGCTCCGATGGAATAGTTCCTTCTGCTTGGTCGCAAATCGAACGGGCCGTTACCATCTCTCCTAGACGAAGTTCTTTTGCCAAAGCTGCTTTCTCTTTGGCACTAGTAGCATCCTGTAATCCTTGGATGGCTTCTTCTAAAGATCCCAGGGAAGATGTCATGTCGTTCAATGATTCATGCTCCAATGCCCTCATCGCTGGTAGAACTCGATGGAGGATCACCTTGACCATCACCAGTGCCTCCATCTCGATAATCCCGGCGTAGTGCTCGTAAAGAACGATTTGGCGTGCAGTCAGCTCTTCGGACGAGAACACCCTCATCTTCTCGAAGAAAGACGTGTGTTTCTGAGTGGAAAGCGCTTCAATGGCCTCGAGATCAGAGTGTCCGTCTCCGCTAGAAACAAATACATCACCATTAAAAATCGTCTTCAGCGCTTTCTTCGCAACTTCACCTGGGGTCTCTCCCGCTTCAATTCGACCGGCAAACTCAGAAAACTTGTTTGCGACGATGGAATTCAAAACTGTGTTGGCCATTGAAATATTTTGACCTGACCCAAGACCGCGGAAGTCAAGTCCATTGGCCCTGTATTCGAACAAGGAAGTATTGTTCTGATTTGCCTGTGAAATCTCGAACGGAAGCACTTCGCCAATTCCAAGATCAAGCACTTTGTTGCTTGGTTTGTACGCTGCTATCCAATCGTTGACATAGCCTTGCAAACCTGCAGTCAAGTCGTCCCCAAGACAAGCAGACACAGTGGTCGGTTTTCTGTCTCCAGTGTGAAGCTCATTTCCAGGTGATGACATTGCTATGCGAACTAGATCCCCATATTCAACCAATCCGGAAATGATTGCGGCCATGATAATTGGGAAAGCATCTTCATTTTCGCAGTCTTCTAGAACAGCATTCGGATCGAGTAGATTAAGACCTTCTCGAGTTTTCATGGACCAACGAATGTTCTTACTACTTCCTTTGATCCCTTCGAACGGCTTTTCATGAAGTAGAGCTGCAAGGCCATGTTTTGCCGCAATTTCTTCGATTACCTGCATGACCATGAGGTTTTGGTCGATCCGAGCCGCGGATTTCCCACGGCTGCATATAAGCTTGAACTGATTTGGCCCCGCTTCGCGATGTCTTGTCTTCAGAGGGATCCCCATCGACCAAGTTTCATCTTGAATCTCTTGCAGACAAGCAAGAGCCGAAGTCGCACTAGACAGTGGCGCCAAGTAATGATTTGCAATTTCCTGCGATTTTGCGGCGCCCTTGCCCATTAGCGTTCGTCCTGTATCTTGCAAATCAGGGCGACGATAATAATGATCACGAGGAACCAGGAAAAACTCCTGCTCTATACCAAGATAAGTGTCCAGGCCATTGGAGGCATCTAGGCCAAGGAGAGGCAACAACCTCTTGGCTTCACGTGAAAGGGCTTCGTTCGACCTCAAAAGAGGAGTCTTTTCATCTAGCGCTACGCCGTCTTCACTTACAAAGACTGCAGGTATAAATACAACATCGCCCCGACAGAAAATGGGAGAAGACGTATCAATTGCGAGGATTCCGTTAGCTTTCTGTGAAGTTACAAGACCACCAGTTTGAAGATATGATGCGTCTGCGACTCCCTTGACAAGATCTTTGCCGCTGAAACCTTGCGCAACTTGATTCTTCTCATCAATTGTCATCATGGTACTCTGGACCTGCCCTGTCATTCCGAAACGCACTCCATTCGAGGCCAGTGGTTGAAACAAGTGGCAATAAGTATTTGCACCACGTTCAATCGCCCTGCAGAATAGCGAATCAATGTTTAGCGATCTAGCCTCTTGTCTCCAATTTCGAGATGTAGCACACTTTAAACATACCAATCAAAGACAGCATTGGCAACCGTGTCGGGATCCGCGACGGTCCAGTTGCCGCTGTTCATAAGTTCTTTGCTCGCACCATGCTTTTTTAGGTATTCATCTGCAACTTTTCCTGTGAAGACATCCTTCCCATAGTCATCATATCCAACCAAAGAAGATGCAAAGCGGGATGCTTTTCTCCCTGGTATACGACTTCGGGAGAGGACAGCAAGCATAGTCACAATATCTAAAGTAGTTCTTTTGCAATCTTCGGAATACGAATAAATGCGAGAAGATCGTTGAGCGTACACACGGTCACGTTCACGTGCAATGGCAGCTGAAAATTCGACCACATGGATTACAACACCGTACAGTAGGAAGGCGGAACGATCAGTTTACAGTTCAGTTATTCTTGTGCTACTACATTCACTCGTTGAAGGCTCTTTATCGCCTCCTTCTCAATATTTGTGATGATATCAAATGCAGGTTCAATGGAATCTATTGAAGCAACACCTTTGCCACTGAATACACAGCTGAAATCTGTGTCTTGGGCGGCACTACATTCCTTGAACTCCTTGACGATATTGGACTCTTCTCCACTCTCCAACTCTTTTCTCAAATCGGGTATTTTCTCATCCCAAGCGTCTGTAAACTTATTTCTCAATACTCCAGAGGAATCGAAGGGTGCCGGCCACTTTGTCCCTCGGTAAGAGTTCCAGATGACATCAAATGCTTCAGTTCGAACAACCTGATCTGCGCTCGTTGCAGCTACCATGGCATCTTTGTAGGCTGATGGTCCTTTTGCCTCATTAGAAGCCCATAAGCGTGTTCCCAAAACTACCCCGTCAGCTCCTAGAGCAAGTGCAGCTATTAATCCGCTACCATCGACGATCCCACCCGCGGCCAACACGGGAATTTTCCCTTTCGAAAGCTTTACCAATCGAGAGGTCAGAGACAAGGTTCCACAGCCATGTTCTCGTCGGACGCCATGTCCACCTGCCTCTGTCCCTTGTGCAATTACACAGTCCACGCCTTCTTTAAGAGCCCGGGCACCATCACTTTCACAACCCACTTGTGCGATAACCTTGCATCCATAGGAATGTGCCAGCTGCACAACACTTGTCTTGGTACCATTGTTCTTCATATAACTAATAGCTGGAGCGAATACTTGGATCACACTTGGATTATAATCTTCTAAAACATTTTCAAACAAAGACCATCCCTGTTCGGTAGCAAAGGTGCTGTGGCCAATGAATCCAATGCACAAAGGAAACTCCTCGTTGTTTGACGCCTCCTTGAATATTTCGATTTCTCGTTCTAAACTGTGCAAGGCCTCTTTGCTATTCAGGTGGCCAGCAGCAAGGAATCCCAATCCACCAGCACGGCAAGTTTCAGCCGCCAATTGACCTCCTGAGGGACCTGAATGAAAAGCGTTGAGAATAGGTTCGATATCGAAGAACACTCCAAAACATCAGATACAAGAGGCACCTACCAAGCATCGGAGCACCCATAATTGGGAGCCTACAGGAGAACGTCTTTGTGAATCCTGTGCTCCATTTCATTCTGATGTAGTGAGGTTGATAGCAGTCACTCAGCCCAAGCTTGGGTCGTGATGTACTGCATGATATTGCTAAAAAAGCGTTGAACACGCGTCTGGTGTCCTCATCCTACTTCTTGTTCTTGCTTACTTTAGTCGAACCAGTCAAAGTTTCAAATTTAAATTTTTTCCGTTTGAACTGAATTCCGTTTCTTTCCTTTTTTTGTAAAAAAAACGGTGACGATGGCGACGTTGCGAAGATTTTCGGTCGGAGTTGCCACACTCCTTCTGACACAATTCTCTCATTCTCAAGATAATGCTAATGAAAATGATATCCTTGTAGTCGATTCGCAGAATTCCACGGCTCAGACTCCAGAAAGCGATCAATGTCGTATCTGGGTAGGTATGTCAACAATTCCAGGTGCAGGACTGGGAATGTTCGCAGGAAAAGACTTCGATAAAGGGGAATTATTGCTCCCGGTAGGCGATTTGGTTATACCGATTGTTGATCTGGGAACTCGCCGGAAAATTACCTTCCTTTGGAATGACTACACCTGGGCATCGCACTCTGGATACTATGGGGCAACCAAAATGGCGGCGCATGAAACAGACATGGCTTCTCCCGGCTTTGGAGCTGTAGCCAATGGTTATATGGATTTTCTCAATGTCGATCAGGATGGAGGGTGTGAATACGGTCCCGAAGAATTAGATCGTTTGAGAGATCCGGAAGCTGGGGCTTTCAGTTTGCATCACAGTCGCATGTCCCATGCAGGACGAAAGGTCGCAAAAGGCGAAGAATTATTCAACAACTATGGAAACAAGTGGTAAGTGCAAATGGCATGTAATGCCCTACTGCATATTTGATCTTGCGTCGGTATTCACAGTTGCATGCAAACCAAAGGTTCAAGCAACGACAGTACAAATTGGGTGTCATCCCACTCTGGAAGGATCATAAACGAGCTGAATCGCTTTACAAAAAGTTTTCAGAAAAGCTGCTGTCAAAATATGAAGATTCTAGTCTATCTTCAGTGGTGCAAGATTTGTGGGCCACCTTTGTGACGGACGAAAAGAATACTTGGCAGTCAACCGTCTTCGCTGCTCTTCCTCCAAAAGAAGACTATCAGCAAATGGAAAAGCTTGGCCTCAAGCAATTGAAGCGTTCACAAATGACTCGGTCGCAAGATTGGCTTGACAAACATGCATTGTGTGCCGATAACTTCGAATTTGGAGTGTCTACCATTCCAAAGGCAGGCCATGGCTTGTTTGCGTCCCGCTACTTGTCGGAGGGTTCCGCGATTCTACCTGTCCCACTCATTCATATTCCAGAGAGATCTGTTCTGACAATGCGACAACCCCGGAAACTCATTGATATGGGACACAAACACGAGAAATTCACCCGCCAGCAGCTTCTGTTGAACTACTGCTTGGGGCATGTCGACTCAACTTTGGTTTTGTCTCCATATGGACCAAGCTTCGGCTTGATAAACCACAATCAGACCCGGGCCAACGTGCGACTGCAATGGGCAAAGCCTGAAAGAAGTAATCACTTCCCAGAGGCATTGGAGAAGGATGTTAAATGGTTCACGACTGAAAAAGGTTCAAGACTCGGAATGGAAGTTATCACACTGAGAGATATTGAGCCTGGCGAAGAAATTCTCCTCGACTACGGCGACGACTGGGAAAAGGCATGGCGAGAGCACAAAGCAAAATGGAGACCACTTGAGAAATCACTAAACTATGTGTCTGCCTACGAGATGAATCGACGACAAAATAGCACATTGAAGACAGTCTTTGAAGAAATCAAAGAACCTTATCCTTCAAACATTGTACTCGGTTTTCGAGAAGAATACAATCACACAGGTCCGTGGAGGAATGCAAATGAAACTGGAACTGATAACTTTTTCTTCAAGGAGGGTCTATCGGACATGACAAGTTGTGAGATACTAAGACGTGAAGAAATGAATGGCCAAACGTTGTACGCCGCAGTCTTGGCTGACAGAAATAACACGGACAAAAACGTTCTGCTAGAACATTTACTGCGGGAAGCGTTTGAATTTTCTGATGCTCCGTACACCACAGATGTCTTCCTACGAAACGCTTTCAGGCATGAAATAAGGATACCAGACGACATGTTCCCAGAGGCTTGGAAAAATCTGCGTGAAGCATCTGATTTCCCCCCGCCAAATGTGTAGTGTATGTAATAAGTAGAGGCAACATACGTATCTAAAAGATTACCATTCGTCCATGGGCTGGAATGACAGTAGGCGGAAATGAGGAGTGTTTTTACAAAAAGGGTAGGCAGTAGGCGCTCCATCAAGTAGTTGAATCCAAGAGACTGAATTAGTTCCTTTACTACACGTCAGTCGAATTGGATGACATCAACATCGTTCGACTCAGACACAAAATACAAACCGCAAAACGTTATCACAGTCAACATACAACCAACAGAAAGATGAGAACCATACTGACATTGACAGCTTTTCTTTGCGGCGCATCTGCGTTTGCACCTACACCGTTGCAGAATACCGAAAGATTTGATACAGCCTGCAATTCGCTTTCAGTACCAGGAATGTGGGGTGCTGGTCTGAATTTTGGAAAAGGAGACTTTGCCTTCTACAAAAGTTTTGATGCATTCATGAAACCATTCACCCCTGAAGATCGGGAGGCTTTTCCAGAAATCTTCAACATCCCCAAGGGCATCTACGAAGTCTCGCTTACCAAGCCTCTCGGCATCATTTTTGAAGAGATCGAGATCGGAAATGGGGTCTTCGTCCAAGATTTCGTTGAAGGCGGGCTAGCTGAGCGCCAAGGAAAGATTCAAAAAGGAGATATATTGGTTGCAATCACAGCTGTTAAGATTGTTGGTGCCAAGTATGAGCGACGACTAATTCCTGCACGCAATTTCGATTTCGACACTGTTGTAGGCGCGATTGGCTCAAATGATCAAAAGTGGAGATGTAACGACGTCATCCTCATGTTTGAACGTCCTGGAGAAGCAGATCCTAGTGCTGTGAAGACATTCATGGATTTTTTCGAGCCTCCATTCGATAATCCCTGGTACGTTTATTATTGTTTTGCTTTTTAGAAAGCTGATGAATGTTTCTTTTGGATTATTCTCATCGACACCCTTTTCGCTGCCATTTCTTGCTCCTCCTCGAACGCAAAAACAGGAAACAACAGCAGTGATCAATTGGTGTTCTAGTGCCATCTACCACCACTTTTGGGTACTTTACTAGTTTCATTTCTGCTACGAAATGAAACCGTACTCATCGCATGCTCATAACTTTTGTTTGGCTTTACTACATACAGTAGGTGTCTTTTCTCTTCGTAATTAGTGTGTGGAGTGTGGAGTGTATAGTACCTTACCACTGCCATGTCGTACCGGAACCATGGTTCAACTCGAATGTCGCTGGAAAGACCGAACTCTTGGTCTGTCCGCTCCCCGCCGTGAGCATGTCCGTACACACTGCGCGCGTGTGGACATGTTCCGTCGACTTAAATTTTTTGAGAGAATGGTCACGAATATCGGCGACATAACAAGAAGCCAAGAAAGTTGATGAAGCTATCTCTCATCTGTGGTTGTGCGAGATACTATTACGATGTTTCGTCGAAAGAATAGCGGGTCTCTCCCAATGAACTCGTCCCCCAGAACAGGAGGAGGTTCATTCATGTCTCGGCCAGGCGACGATGGGTCTGGAAAGTCAATCAGAATGGATGCTCCAATTATCAAGTCATGGAAACAAGCCAGTTCCTTCACAAAATACTCCTATTATATCCTCGCTTTCTTTATCTTTCTAATGTTTGTAGGATACCGTTATCTACGATACTGGAATGGTGAGTACTTCGGCAAGAAGCTTCTAATATTGCAACTTCACCTTTGCTAACACAAAATCATTTCAGCTTCGATCTGGTTGACATGTCATCAGCACGAGTGCACTCTGGATATGACTCCAGCTGGCGGAAGATCAATTTCAGTTGTTTTCTCTCGAACACAACTTGATTTTGCCCAAGCGGTTAAGACGGACAAGGCTGGAAACTTCTTGTCGATCGATACTTCAAAGTACGAGCCGCCAAATCGAGATGACAAGGGAAGGAAAAAATACAAGTCTGGCAGTTATAAGGGACCTGACGAGCTTGGTGAATATAAAAGTTATGCTCTGAGCTTCAAAAAAGAAACTCCAGAGGGTGTGGAGAAACCTCCTGAAGTCCCTGATTCCGATTTCAGTGATGTTCTGCAGTACATGAGAGAGTTGGATGGAGGAGTGCTGCAATTAACCATGCGTCAATTCGGATTGGCACAATCTAGGACAAGAGTGCGATCATCCATCAACAAGGTTGATAGCTACGTTAAAAAACGTCGGCAAAAGTTGATAATCAAGGAGTCTGCCACGCTACCATGGCAAGGCATCTTGTGTTTGATCTTTGGTTTACTTGGTTTCATGCTGACCCTTCTTGTCGGTCAGTTCTGGGATGAAAAGCCACATAAGTACGGTGGGCCAGGATCGAGACGGTCTGTAACGAAACCGACAACAAAATCAAACTTTGTGGTTGACACAGGTCGACCTTCCAAGTACCCGCCTGGATATCAGTCAAAACGATTCCAATAGTTTGCAGCCAAGGGGCGTGCTGCTTGTCTGAAGTGTTGTAGTACGATTGTTGAAGCAAAAAATCCAAGAGATAGTGTGACAACGAAGATTTATAAATTACAGCTTCTCAAGCACTTGCAGTGACAATTGGCCTCTTTCTTCATCAACGCCTTCTATTCTAACTCGGACTCTGTCGCCAGAATTGACGCCAGAAAGCTCTTCGCTCATAGCTGCAATTCCAACTGGTAGTCCCTCGATGTCTGGTTCGACGTAAACCCAGTCTCCAGTTTTTGAAGCCGCTTTCACAGTACCTTCGCACTCGCTCCCTTCCGATTCATAGATCAGTCTGAGCCCCCCTCCTAGACTCTTCTTCAACTTCTTGAGCCTCTTGGAAGCGTCATTTTCCTTCTTCATGTCTTTGGCTTTTCGTCCTTGCACCGCGGGATTTGTCGTAACCGCAAATTGTCCAGATTGCTTGGAAACAGTGCGAACGTACACGTCTACAACGTCGCCGACTTTCAGATGCTTCGAAACTATGCGGGTCTTTGGTTCCTCGGCAGCCTGATGGTTCATGATTTTAAACTTTCGGTTCTTCGAAGGTTTCTCCTTCACCATTTTGGAGCCGAATCCCTTTGGGGCTTCCTCTCCATCGTCTTCGTTGAGTAGGATTGGTTTACCGGTATCTGGGTCAGTGAACAGGATCGATCCGTCGTCGTTGACTTCAAAGTTATTGGAGATGTCTTCTTCCTCTTCTCCTTCTTCGAAGGTTCCCTCTTCAAATGTCGACGAGTCTCTTAACGCCAAAAGTTGCTCTGCAATACCAGCTTCATCCTCTTCGTCAAAGTCTTCTTCTTCGTCAAAATCCAAGTCCTCAAGAGAAGCCGCAATGACAGATTCCGAGTCATCTTCATAATCATCATCATCATCGTTGTCATCGAAATCCTTAATGAGCCACTTGCTCTTTTTTGCCACACTTGGATCGGATTCGAAAGAATCTTTGAATTGAAGCGTGCCTAGAACGTTCACCATACCCGCTTGTGAGACTTCCCGTCCAACTTGCATATCGACCAATGCTCTGCCTGGAAGCATTTGTACAACCTTTGCCTGGTACGGGCCCTGACCAACTTTGAGCTCATTGAACATACACTTGGGGTCCTCGATTGGCATGAATCTTCTATCTGTTTTCATCTTCAAGTTATCCCGAGTTCCGCGAGGATTCAACGAAAGTGTGAGTAGCGGCGAACCGCCATCTCCCATGGCATCATAGTCGAAAACAACTGCAGGGTGAATGCTTCCTTCTTCCACACGACCACTGTCAACATCATCTTTTTGCGAGACACGAAGTGCTGCTGAAAGTGGAAGAAAACCGTACTCTTTGTCCTCCTTTCGGGCTCTCAAATACCCGGTGTGAGTCATGGTGTCCTCGTCTCCGTGATCCCCTTTCTTTGGAAGCCGGAACTGAAGAACTGGTGTCTTTGCTGTTCTTTGGTGGGCTTTCGACTTTGAGATTGGAGCCTTTAAAAACAATTGGTCGTCCTTCTCCACGAGACGTACTCCATAGGACTCTTGAGTCTTCTTGTTGAAAAGGTCCTTGATCATTTCGTTGTTTGACGAATATGAAAGTGCATCTGCTTGGTTCTGCGCGCAAGATTAGAAAACAGAAGCTTGACATTGATTTTTCATCCAACAAATGAATAAACCTACCTGGAGGGAAGACTTCAAAAATGTACGATACCTGTTTGCCATGTCGCTGGCAGAAATTTCAATTCCATCCTTCTTGCTCAATCCAAACTTTTCAAGGAGGTAAATCATATTCCACCGAACCATTGATTGCCGATCAACATTCAAGACACTGCAAGGGACGAGGAGAGGCGATCCTGATCTCCTTCTCTTCTTCCATGCTTTTCTGGCTAGAGCAATGTCACCAACCTGAATTTTCATAACTGTTCCTTGTGACAAGGCACCGTACTCTGGTTTCTGAATGGGTGGACCACCCTTTGAGACTTCTGGCTCTTCCTTTGACTCTTCCTTTGTTTGAGTGACCGAGAAATATTCTCCTTTGTCTACGGGGGTGGTACTCTCTGTTGTGTCTGATTCGTCATCAATGGTATATTCTGGATGGGGCAAGTTCTTATTGACACCCAAGAGAGCAGTATTTCTCACAAGCGATGGGCTGTGAACAAAGGACAAAGATTGCTGAGAAATCTCTGCCACAATAAAAATTGCAAAAAAGGAAATATAGTTTCGCATCGTGATGATGATGATCGTTATGATCTTGTTTGTTTTCTTCTGTAGCTCTACTGTTTTCTTCGCTTTTGGTGGTTCTGATTGATTTTGATGGGTTTTGATGGCTGCGTCGATTTCTTCGAATGAATGAAACATTTCCGTATGATGGACAGACATCTAGGCCTTTCGGAAACGACGTGGTGCAATTCAGGTGGTGAACTGTTTTTATACATAATGTTGTTGTCAAGATGTCTTCTGACCTCATCCCATTTTGGTGGGATCGATGATGATTTCTTCTTCATGTCTTTGTCACAAAAAAAGACAACTACAGAAAAAGAAACATCCACAAGACTACCATGATGTATTCCATGTTTGCAATCTCTCTTTTAATAACAGTGTGCATCCTGGCTTCACAAGCTACAGCATTCCAGGCATCCAATCATGTCTCCTCTTCGAAACAACAAAGCATTCGACCTTCCAGCAGTAGTAGCAGCAGCCTCATCGTTCTTCCGGCAGCATCATGCGACGTTGTGGAGCTGCAAGACTCAAACTTTCGAGGCTACTTTTCCAGTGAGACTCCCATACTGATTGATGCCTGTGCCGAGTTCTGTGGACCATGTAAGCTTATTGAGCCACTCATAAATCAGTGTGCATTGGAACGTAAGGATAGCTTGGTGGTAAGTCGATACGACGTGGAATCCGACAGCAACGAAATCAAGCTCGAATTGTTATTGCAACGAGTCATGCCAAAAGCGCTACCCTCCTTGATTTTGATTCAAAACAATAAGATATTGGGAACCAAGACTGGACTGCTGAGTGCGGATGCCTTGAATGAATTTTTGGATTCGAGCCTCAAGTCATCTATTTCAAAAGGAGGAATCGATCAAGAGAACGATGACAAGGCAAGACGTATCAAACGTAAGGGACTAATCAGTTTTACGTATATGACAGACGATTATATGCTCAAGGGTGATCAATTGTAATTATTATCATGACACACAGGGCTGTTAAAAGGCTATGTATAAAAACGAAAAACGGCTTGAGAGGAACTTGACAATGGCAAAACATATTACAAATCGATTGGAGGCTGTCCATGATACTCAGACATAAAGATTGTAAATACTGTATATATACGTATATCACGCAACGCCATCCAGAAGACGACTATGGAATTCCACTGCATATTTTGGTACGATTCATTTGCTTCATGAGATGATTCGCATTTGTTGTAGGTAGGTATATTGAATATATTACGACTAAAGCTAAACAAAATGGCTATCATCATTTCAAAATGTATAATATCATAGAATGGATGAGTGAATTATCCATCCCATTAGTTATTCTCGCTTGGTTCCAGTCGCCGCTTCTGCCACCTTGAGTAACAATCCTGACAGACCTTGTGGAATAATGAGATTCTTGGCTTCCTCAATGCTTGCCAACTCCTCTTGATACGCCTGATCGAATTTCCATTTGGCAGCACCCTCTTTGATCAATCCTAGGTAGGAGGAACTAGGTGGAATGTTTCGTTCTCCCAAATTGGGCGATATCAAGACATAGGTGTCTGTTGTTCTTTGACTACTACTAGCTGCAGCAGCATCATTAGCACTCTCCATGGCCTCCTTTCCAGCCTCTTTGCCATTGCCGACATAGGGATACACTTGACATTTTTGCCATCGGTACGCAAAGGGAACTCCTTCGGTCCTTCCCACCTTGGCAAAATCCTCCGCCGACAAGGTATACAACACGCCGTGCACCTGTTTTCCTGTTGCAGCATTCACAAAGGCCGCCGAGGGTTCCACCAGCCTTGAGGATTCCGACCCGTCAAATCGCAATTCGTAGTCGGGCAAGACTGCCGCGGTAGCATCCAATGGTTGAATCTGGCGCAAAGCCTTCATGGTGGAAACCAAGACGTTGGAACCATATCCAAAATATCGGTAGGTCTTGTTCTTCTTTGATGACGAGGACGAGGATGACAAGGCACTGCCAAAGAAAGTCATGTTAACCAATATCAGAATGATGAGAAGGACGCTGATTGTGGACATGGTGGTGGGGTTATTAGAGCGGTGGTCGATTATTATATGACGAGTTCATGCTTCATCTCTTTCATGTGGATGGTGGTTGAAAGAAGTGATGATGGAGTTTTGATTGCTGACTCATTTCCCCCTTCCATGTTCCCTTTTTCAATTCCCCAAACGTTCAACTTCCCCCATTTCTGACAGGCGGGTGCAATCATAAAATGGAGTGACGTTGCCTCTGTGAGACGGGAGTTTCAGAGAATTTGCGGGATCAACCCGGAGTTCGTGTTTGAAGTTGGTGACGACGCAAATGAAAAATCCAAAATCATCATCCACTTTTTCTCCTTTCCCAAAATGAGTGTTTTGATTGGTGAATTCGAATCCATTGGATCGAATTCAAAAGTGGAACTCACATTTTCTACCACGTAACTGGTTCAAGCAAATTGGAGAAAACAGGAACTGCGCTGGCAACGGACTTTGTTTTCTGTAAACGTGTGTGCAGCTTGCGGAAGTTTTAGTTTTGTATCCTTAAAACAAGATCACAATTTAATATATTCAAAATGGGAAAAGGAGGAGACGCAGGAGTCAAGGCCAACAGTGCCGCCACTGCCAAGCTCGAAAAGTACACATGGAGTGAGGTGAAGAAGCACGCCCAACCCGCCGATGCTTGGATGGTCTACAACAACAAGGTCTACGACGTCTCCAACTGGCACGAACACCCAGGAGGTGCCGTCATTTTCACCCACGCTGGTGATGACATGACCGACATCTTTGCTGCCTTTCACGCTGCTGGTTCCCACAACATGATGAAGAAGTTTCTCATTGGAGACCTCATTGTCGAAAGTGTGGAACACAAGGACCAAAAGCAACGCGACTTTGAAAAGGCCTACCGTGAATTGCGATCCAAGTTGGTCATGATGGGAATGTTCAAGTCTAACATTGGCTTTTACATTTACAAGCAAGTCTCGCAAATCTCGATGTGGGCTGCTGCCATGGCCATGATGTGGTACTCGGAAAACCCACTGGTGCACTTTGCATCTGCCATGTTGATGGGGCTTTTTTTCCAACAATGCGGATGGTTGGCTCACGACTTTCTTCACCACCAAGTCTTCAAGAACCGCCGTTACGGAGACTACGCTGGACTCTTCTGGGGAAACCTCATGCAAGGTTTCTCTGTTCAATGGTGGAAGAACAAGCACAACGGGCACCACGCCGTCCCCAACCTTCACAACTCTTCTGCTTTGGCCACCGATGGTGATCCAGATATCGACACCATGCCTCTTCTTGCCTGGTCTGTCACCCAAGCTCAGCAATACCGTGAATTGCAAGCGGATGGCAAGGATTCGGCATTTGTCAAGTTCATGATCAAGAACCAACACATCTTTTACTTCCCCATCCTTCTGCTCGCCCGTCTCTCTTGGTTGAACGAGTCCTTCAAGACTTCCTTTGGACTGGGAGCCGCCTCTGAGAACGCTGCCATTGAATTGAAGCTCAAGGGTCTTCAATATCCCATCACTGAAAAGTCCTTTATCACCATGCACCACATCTGGATGTTTGCCTATGCATGTGGTTTCGGACGATTCTCTTTCCTTTATTCAGCTGCCCTTTACCTTACTGTCACTGCATCCTCTGGCTTTTACCTAGCCATTGTCTTTGGATTGGGACACAACGGTATGGCCACCTACGATGCCGACAAGCGACCCGACTTTTGGAAGTTGCAAGTCACCACCACCCGTAACATTACCGGTGGACACGGAATCCCACAATTCTTTGTGGACTGGTTCTGCGGTGGACTTCAATACCAAGTGGATCACCACTTGTTGCCTGGTATTCCTCGCCACAACTTGCGAAAGACTCATGAATTTGTTGAGTCCTTTTGCAAGGAATGGAACGTCCAATACCACGAGGCTGACATGTACGACGGAACCATTGAGGTTTTGGAGTGCCTCAAGACTGTTGGATCCGAATTTGTCATTGACTTTGTCAAGGATGGACCTACCATGTAAAATGAATGGAAATCAAAATGATTTATACCTATTTCATTACAGAATACCTTTTTAAAAAACAAAAAAACAAATAGAAGACAGCTAGTATATATATGAATTCTACATTCTGCAGTACGTGTCTTGTGGGGCACATTATAGTTTAACACGGCTTGTATGCACCGAGCACCGACAGGCATCTCCATCCAATCATTGCATATTATTCTTCCATGCTTCTGGAAACATTTCGTCCGGTATTCGGATATCGTGCCGAAAGGCATTCGGCAAGAACAAGTCTTCGGTATGTGGCCGGTCTTGGAATTCAAAGGCTTCTCTTGGAAGGTTTTCCAATAATACCATCTCCTCCGCTCCTTCTCCTCCAATTCCAAGGACTGCGGTATACACGGTGCGTTTGTACAATGGTTTGGCACTCAATATTTCACACGTATGTTTGTTGGAATCTCCCGTGGAAAATTTCACATTCTTGTGTCCAATTTCCTTGGTGTCTCGGTAGGGTCCCATGTTGTGTTCATAACTCTCCTTAAAGACAATGGCAAGGTTGCTTGGATACGGATCGTAGATTTGTTCAAACTCGGTCCGCAATCGCTCGGGTCGTTTGTTCATTTCGGCCGCCGAAACGTAGTCGTGGGCATCTGGAACAGGATTCCAAGTTTGGACATGGTTTTGCCAGGCAGCTTCCCATTCCTCGCCATAATCCAACAGGATCTCTTCGTCTGGTTCAATGTCACGGAGCGCGACAACTTCCATGGCCAATTTGGCACTCTTGATATCGGAAAAGTAGGATGGATCCTTTTCCAACATTTCTGGAAAGTGATTGCTGCGTTTCGGAAGCGCCCATTGCAATTTGACATTGACCCGTGTTTGATTGTGATTGATGAGGTTGAAGGCTGGCCCATAAGGTGACAGCAGCATTGTGCTGTTGGCATGCCCCAGGCAGTAGTTGACCAGCAATTGTTGGCCCTTTTCTGGTATTGATGTCTTGTTCTGTCGATTCTTTTCCCTCACACCAGAAGGGTGATACATTTCCAAGATGGATCGATCCGGAATGTGAATGAGTGGTACTGGCAGGATGGCGGTACCAGCTTTTAATTTTCGCTTGGCAAAGGCACCATGACCAGCTTTGGGAATGGACGAGACGCCAAAGTAAAAATTATCGGCACATACCGCATGTTCTTCCAACCATTCTTGGGATCGGACCATCTTTCGTCGTTTGAGTTCAATCAGTCCAATCTGTTCCATCAAATCATACTCGTCCTTTTCTGGAAGTGCAGCCAACAGGGACGACTCCCATGGGTTGAACTCTGGGTCGCCCACAAAAATGTGCCACATTTCTTCCAGTATTGCCTTGAGTTTGGGTCGCCGATTTAGCAGTTTGTGTTGAAAAATGACATGCAAATTCTCCGCCTTGACGTGATCCTTGGTAATCGGTACTGGTCCAATCAACTTTTTGCGTCCTTTGAACCTTTTGGTGCAATACATATATGTGTATATATGTATGTATATATGCGAGGAGTATCAAAATACGAGCAGCAACGAATGGAAAGGTTTGTTGAAGCATTGATTTTTTAAATATGAAAAACATCTAATTCAAACGACAACCCGATTAGGTACGTACCATTTGTCTCCATAGGATACAAAGAGTTCTTGTCCCGCTCGTATATGATCGTTTGCAAAGGAACCCCGACTGTGATGATATGTAAAGGCCCCTGCTTCCGGATCCCTAGATCTATGAATATTGTCTGGTACTGTGTACTTGGCCGTGTCTTCTTCCTTAACATTGACAAAATCCATAAAGGAATTGGCCGCTGCCCCAAAGCCCGCGGACGCCACTTCTACAGCATCCATTCCCATTCTGCTCATGCCAAAGTAATCCGCATTCCAAGTATACTCGGTCCACAAGAAGGAAACCTCCGACCGATCAATGTCCTTTGGATTTTGAAACTTGGAACTGATATCGACAATCGGAATGATATGATCTCCGTAATCCAGCAGAGTCTCTCCCTTTCGAAAGTCTTTACCTGCAAACATTCCAATTCCAGTTCCGGGAAGTGTCGATAATCCAACCCACACGCCGCATTCCATGTTTTCATCATTGGTGCAAGTTTCCGAGTCGTCATTGCCGCAGGAGGAACCGTCCGATGATGCTTCTACTCTTTGTAATGATTGCAATATGAATATTACATGTAGAAATATCCCTATCCTGCGAGAACATAGACTTGTCATTGTTGGAAATATCAATCAGTGAGGGTACAATAATAGGGCCATGGTTGTTGTCATTTGAAGATGCGTTTTGTCGAAAATTTCAGAAGGAGCTAAACAATGTCTTAATTAATAAAATATTTTAAAAAGGGGGAAAGATTGCGGGGCATGGAAATAAGTCTCATCGACATCATGCTCACTCAACACCCTGACGCGTCTCAACTCCAACAACAGCGCTTGCATTTGGTTGACAGGACCATGCAAAGACTGGCTCTGAGTCTTTTATCCTTCTCTCGTCTAATTCCTTCTCTCACTTGCCTCACTGTCATTCAATATCACACTCCTACACGACCTGTGCATTTATCATCGTTTGCCACCAAGTTGACGTCTCACAACAGCCTCTTCGATATGACAAGCACAGATTCCATCGGCGGTTTTCGTTCCACCAGTGATACTACTGCTGATAATGATGCTCAAATGGAAGAAACTCTTTTTGGTTTGTTCGGTTGTGTCGCGGACAAACCAGACATTCAGAACGCGTTGAATGTCTTGCAATCGGTCCTTGCTGCTCCTGCTGCAGCTGTCTCTACCGATGATACTGAAATGGAAGTGGAACAAAACTCTACTGCGGAACCCAATCAAAATGCAGAGCGACGCTTTGCCCAACACGCCATTTTGGTGGCCGAATCCATGTGTGACATTGTCAATGATATGAATCTGCACAAGAAGGAACGATGGCAAGCCTTGCAGAAACGCGCTGAATTTTTGCAAAGTGATGTCTCGGAAGCTAATGCACTTGCCGTTTCCATGGTCTTTGGAGCGCTCTCCTTATTTCCACCCGAAACTGCTACTACTGCAGGTAGCAACAGCAACAACAACAAAAAGAGCAAGAACAAGAACAACCAAAACGACGAAGCCCAAAGTGGCCCAAAGGCAGCTGCTTCCGCCATGTCTTCCACTACCTCCCGCAACAAAAACTTTCGACACAAGGGACGAATTATCGCCAACAATGTTTTAAAATCATTCTTGGTACACTCGAGCTGTAGCGATACCATCAATCTTACTATTTTGACACACTTTGCCAAGGCCTTTAAGATCAACCACGAACAAGATCCTCAGTATTCCGAGTTGGCGGCCAATGCCATTCGATACTCCTTGCGGCATGATTTAGTAGAGGACGGTAGCACAGCCACTACCATTCTTGTCGATCCAGCCAATGATGCTTCCGAGGATGTGAAAAAACAACGAGTCTCTTCCGCGCTGGCGTTGGCCTGCCAAATGGGACCTTGGCCCATGTTGTCACCTGTTCCACTCATTGATATTGCCATTGAACTGGATTATTGGCATACAGCCGAACAAGTCTGTATCAGTGCCTACAAGGCGGCCTCTTCCAATGTACAAGTGCCCATTGCAGGAGCCATTCAATACAACCAACAAGAGCGATTGGAGGAAGTCCTAAAAGCCACGGAAGCCTTGATTGAGACTGCCATGGATGCACGGCTGTTTCGATTGGCCGACAACATGGCCACCAAGTTGTACGAACAAGGAGGACGATCGAAATATGTAGAAGCAAGACTCTATCATGCCTTTGATACCATTACCAAGGTCGTCTACAAGCGACAATTGCCCATTATTGAACGCCAGGTGGATCGAGTGGACAAGGCGGTTGAGAAATTAAAGAGTGACATGGCCAAAGAGAGCAATGACGAGCAAGTAGTACTCGATGAACAGCAAGTACTGTTGTTGTCAGATGAAACAGATTCTGCTCGCAAGCAAATCAGAAGGTTTGCCTTGAACAAACTTACCGAGGCAGGTGAAGGCGTCGCTGCACATCGATTGGCATCGCTATGGTCCATGGATTATGTCTACGATGAAGAAGCTATACTAGTTGCTGCTGCCGAACGACGGAAACGATATCTACAATGGGACGAGTGTTTGGCTGGAGCAGGAATTCCCAACCTCTTGTCGGAACCACAAGAGTTACGGACAGCCTTTGATCGGATTCGGAACGATGCTGTCTTTGGGATTGATGCCGAGTGGGACGAGGAAACGATTGGGGCTGGACTCTTTCAATTTTCTGGTCGCAATGAAGTGCTCTTGATTGACATTCCTGCCTTGTCATCGACCGAAGAAGGAGTCAAGGCTTTATCCGAGACGGTAGGTGCTTTGATGAATTCCTCGGAGGCAACGGTCGTGGGTTTTTCTCCACGACAAGATTTGTCACGGCTTCGAGTCAGCAAATGTGTTTCCACTAATCATTGGCTTTCGGGGACTAGAGCCGTGGTAGATGCTCAGCGAATAGCTGGAGAAAAGGAGCCCAAGCTTCGCAAATTGGGCCTGGCTCGAGTCTCCCAGCACTACCTCGGGAAACCATTGGACAAGGCAGAACAGTGCAGCATGTGGTCCTCTCGTCCACTTTCGGAGAGTCAACGGATATATGCTGCCCTCGATGCGTGGACGTGCGTTGCAATTTATGAGAAAATCTATCCAAAGCGCCAATAACATGGCTTTCATGGGCGTTTGCAAAGTCATTTTTAAATTTGATAGCGCTCAATTTTGATGCTAGGACTAGTACTGCTATTGTTTTATTTGTTTCTTCCGATTGTAGCTTAGACATTCATGATGGAGTCCGTCTTCTTATCCACCAAGCTCTTCAGCGAGTCCATTGCGGACTCTGTCACACTTTCAATTTCTTTTGCATTAGCAAAGGCGTCATCCTTAGAGACACCCGGAATCTTTCCATCCTTGCCCTTTTTCACCTTATCCATTGCCTTGCGACGGACTTGACGAATGCGTTGACGGCAGGCTTCTGATCGTTTGTTGAGTTGTTTTGCAGTTTGTTCTCTCACTTCTAAAGACATGCGGGGGAGTGGTACCTTGATGTTGCCCCCCTCTTCCACTTGTGGATTCAGTTCCAAGGCAAGTTGAACGGCTTTGGCCGCGTTCTTGGCAATCATTGGATCGAAACAGGTAATTTGTGCCAAGGTGGGTGAGACAATGACAACTTGTCCTATCGCCTTGAGTGGAGTCATAGAACCATACGCATCTACCATCAAGTCGTCGAAGATTTCGGGAGAGGGTTCGGCACCTCGGATACTCTTCAAGGCTTCTTCAAACCTGCCTACGACATTCATCATGCGTCGCTTGACATCCGACGGATCGGGGAGGGTGATTTCAACCTCGCCGTCTTCACCAATTACCTCTTCCTCTTCCATGTCCTCGTCATCATCAAAGTCAAAGTCATCATCGTCGTCGTCGTCTTCTAATTCTTCCTGTGCAGGTGCAGCCGCTTTGCCCTTCTTTTTGTTTGCCTTTCGTTCCTTTTTCTTTTTGCGCTTTTCTTCAGCAGCCTCTCGTTCGGGTTCGTGGGCCAATTCATCAAGTGTTTCCAGATGATGCCCCATTTTGGACGCGTGTTTGAATCTTCTGGCACCAATGATGGTTGATTGAGGGCCATGGAAAGCAAGGTTCAATGGCGATGACGTCAACTGAGTTGTTGGAATGTTGGAAGCAAAATTACCATTGTTGGCAATGCAAGACAAGCTACGAGAGGCAGAGTTTTCAAATACAGAAAGTCTTCTCTTTAGAAGTGTATCTAGGATGAGCCGTCGACTTGTCATCTTGTTATTGTAAGCAGTTGAATGAATGAATGAATGATGTCAGTTGTGAGGATGATGTGTGACATGAAGAACATCTTGGGTTCGTATCCAAAGAATGAAGGACGGACAAAATACAGACGAATTCTTTTAAAATTCATTCTGAGTTTTAGAAAACGCAATGTTGCCACATTGAATGAGTATGGTGAAGATAGGCTTATGATGAAGTAGCTCACTATCATGAAAGATTATTCTTATTCAGTAACGTGTATAGGACTTCGGAGACCTGATGTTACAAAAATTATATTTACATGCATAGCTATTATTATTGAGTGGTAGATTTCTTTCCACCGTCCTCCCAGGCAAAGATATCTTCCACCAGTTCTTTGGCAACGGCATCCACCACTGGCCTTCCTCCCCTGTTCATTAACGTGCTCATGCGAGTCCTAGAAAACGCAACAATCATATTGTGCCCCAGTGGCCAAGAGAATCGATTGTCGTTGTTCTGTGCCACTGCCGAGGCCAAGTCTCTGGAGGACAATGTCGTTCGTTGCCGTTTGAGCGAATGGATGCATCTGGACGACGACGACGCCGACTCGTCTTCGGTCTCCTTGGATAATTCTTTCCGCTTCTTGATAAAACCCTTTGGGATTTCAACTGTGGGGAGTTCACTGCGTATGTCAATAAAGACTTTCTTCCAACCCAACTGGTCGAGACATTCCGACATGTGATGGAATTCATCCTTGTGTTTCTTGCCATCATAATCGGTTTGCATGCTATCGGATCTTTCGTCTTGGTTATCCTCCAGTGTTCGTGTATATAGAGAGGCAACAAACAGCTTTTTCTTGGCCCGTTCTGGACTGTTGCCTCTCGCAGGTGATCTCTTTCTGCTTTGGCTTTTCGGTGTCCTTTCTGGTTCCACAATTAACGAGTCGTCCTCAAAATAGTGAGGATAAGTAGAATTTTCACTCAGAAAGGCCGCAGTGGCAGTAGGAACTGGGAAGTCTGTGTTGAATGCATTGGCATAGGCGATCCTCTTTCTGAAATTGGCAAGTGGCCGAAGATATGTCGGACACGTGGCCATCTTGTGCAACAGATCATTCATTCGAAATAGATCCTTTCCAGTGTCCTTCATGATTGTCGCAACAGCGATTTCGCCAGTTCTTGGAATTGGCAGAAATGTGTGCTTGGAAACGCCTAAATGAGGGGTCGCTGTCGTGCAAAAGACATTGAGGTGTAACCTGTATCTTCCATCCAACATCCAACAGGAATCACCACCTTTGCCATTGCCATCTTTGATACAGTGTCGCTCCACAAGCTTAGCTATGGCGTATCGACCATAGAGACCACCCAACGAGTTTCCAAGAATGGAAATGGTGATATCAAAGACGTCTTTGGAGTTAGGGTGTCGTTTCTTCATTTCACCTTCGATTACTTGGCGCATTTCTTCCACTAGTCTATCACCTCCATTCTGGATGCCATCCTCAGTCTTGTGCTCATTGGACACGGTATTGTGGACTAACATGTCATGTTTCACTGGGTCTGAATCCGTTCCTGAGATTTTATTGTTTTTGCTGCGAGAAGGACTGGCCACACGAGACATTCGTTTCTTTTTGGTTCCAGCAATTCTCTCCATAACTGTGTGCATGTACGCCAAATCTTTGCTCTGACCCCTATGACCATGCATCAAAAAGAGAAAGTGTGTCACATCTGGAGAGTGAACGGTACCTGACAACCCGTCAGGATCTTGAAGGTCCAATTGAAAGGGGGGCGACAAATCGTTGTTCAAATCGTTAAGAAATTCTGTAGTTGAGCGAAACGACTTGCGGATCGACTCTGCGTTCGCCATTTCTTTAAATTTTTCAGTGTCTAGCTTTCGTCGAAGCATACCACTGAAGGCATTAGCCGAACCCAGTGTGAGTGATAAGCTGATGCAAATCAACCACAGTATGGAAACGATCATCATGAATCGAACGAATGACTCGAAATATCCTATTTCTTCGATACTTGGAAAGGCAGTGATATGCGGCGATTGTAATAATTTGTTAAACAGATCCTTCAAGAGCATACTACGCCGGTAACGCTATGAGTTCTGATCCTATTCCCATCCACTAAAAGAGCTGACACGATTCTATTGCAAGATTGAACTGCAGAATTCGATTTGCTTATTTTCAGAGTTGCGAAGTTCGATTTTCTGCAACTTCTCAAAGGGCGAAAAGCGGATAACGGCACTTGCAATGACAATGTGAATCAAATGAGGATGAGATCGTGGATGTCAACTGTAAATAATTTGAAGTTTGAATGTTAAAATAGCGGTGTCATGTCGTGCATGACGTAAACAAAGAAACAAACGAACCCGGAAAAATGCATTTTTCGACTCAGTAGACCACATGGATCTTCGATGTCAAATGCCAACCATTCACTCATCCCAGTCGTCAAACAGAACAACAACAGAAACGACAATGGGAAAGAAACGACAACGGAAAGGAGACACCAAAACAACCGCAAAGATCAAGAGTGCGAACACTCCTCCCCATTCTTTCCAAAGTGTAGAATCGAAGCCTTCAAATCCCCAATATCCACTCCCATTTCCAAAGAACCTACCAATACCATCTGACGATTTTCTGAAGAATGCGAAGCCGTACAAGGAATCCTTTCGACAAGCATTAGAGACATCGTATGAAGGTTTTGTTGTTGATGAGTCGATATATGATGAGCAACGTGCTCAAAACTATCTTCAGCAGATGCTGGACGACAAATTGTTTCGACGGGATGTGACACAACCCTTTGGACTCGGAACGAAATGTGCCAAGACATATGTCACAAGGTGCGTCCTTGGAGAACAAGGGACAACCTATAAATACCTAGGATTAAGAATGTTCGCTCATCCCTGGGACAATACAGAGATCCAAAAACTAGGGGCAAAACTGACACAACGAACACAACACCACCTAAAGGAGCTCAGCGAGCTTCGAGCTCAACGGAATGCCCCGGCAACACGAGGAAGATCCAACTTTGATATCTGTCTCATCAATCGAATGGAAGCCTACGATGACCTGAAGCCTGAACCCACCATGGGGAATATGAAAGCATCCGTTAGCTGGCATGCTGACTCCTCGCTGGAGCAATACTCTACGATTGCTGTCTACCAAACACTGATACCGCCAAAGAATTCAACATCAAATAATGATGGCCAGTGGTATGTGGCTTTGAGAGTGGCCCACGACTCGGAGGGTCCTCAGGCTTCAAGACGAGGGAAGGGCATAGAATCATCAATCATCAAGGAGACACCTCCCATAGCAGCTTCCCTTCCTTCAGGTTCTGCATACTATCTGTTGGATGACTTTAATCATCACCATCAACACACTGTACTAACTACTGGAGACATCGCTTCGGCTGGAGTTCGCTATTCTTGCACCTTTCGATTACTCCGAGATTCTCATAATGTGGATTATCACTTGCTTCGATGTCAAACAACATGTAGCAATTTCCACAAGAAGGGAAGCAAGCTTTGGAGATCGGAACAACTGTTGTTGACTGAGCTGGAGTCGGAATGGATCCGTCAGTTCTACATTCAAGGCTCCCAACATCTCGAACTCCTTTGGCCTGTAAGTCTCTGTTGAATCTTACTTCTTGCTGACAAAACATATTGAACTCACACCTGTATCATCAAACTACCATAGGCATGGAAGGAACCAATGCAGAAGCTGCTCCGATTTTGGACCCTTTTGGAGAATCGAACACGTCAAGTCGTAACTCTCTTGAAAGCAGCAGCGGAAGAAAGGTGTGGAGTTGGAACTTATTCCGATAGAAATGACGACAAACCTTCGAGAAAAGAGCGGAAAGCAAAGGAACGCCGAAAGAAAGCATTGGCGTGCATTGAAGATTTGTTGACGCGGAGCTCGTTGGATGAGCATAGCGCTCTGGAGAACATCTACGAGCCTCTTGCGGAGGTAATAAACGAACGAGCTGTGATGAGAGAACTTTGGCAAAAGCGGGAAAAGGATCATGTGTTTCGAGAACTCGGACCTGAGTGTCGGCCGATGGATGTGCCGTTCCAATTCAATGTTCCAGAAGGGACGAAACAAGTCGATGAATATGGAATGTCCCCAATAGATGGCACGCCGAATGGTTTGAAACAGATCAGCGAAGACCTGCGAGTAGCTGGACGTGCCTATCTGCCTCGAAAAGCGAGCGACCTACCAAAGCCAGAAGAAAACCAAGACAGCGAAAGCACAAAGGAGTCGAACGACCATGCCAAGGGATTGGACTGGGAAGGTTGGGCAACATCCAACTTTTGTCTCGAATTACAAGAACCGTGGGCCCTGGCTGTAGTCCAAGGAAAGAAGCCTATCGAAACGAGGGCGTACACACTGCCCCTAGCTTTGATTGGGAAGCGCATCATGATCCTTCAGTCACCAGCAGGCAAGGCTGGAGTAAGCAGCATGAGTGATGTGATTGATATATCAGGCTCCAATTCGATTGGCCCAAGAGTGATTGGATGGTGCGAGTTCGGCTCGGTCAGGGAATATACGAATCAAGAAGACTTTGAAGCGGACGAAAAGTTGCACTTAGTGACTCCCGAGAGCGGTTATGGATGGAAGAAGGACGAGACAAAGGTTGTATATGGGTGGGTTGTTTCTAAGTACGGTGAAATCAAAGATAGCGAGGACAGCATATACATCTCAGCAACTCGACGGATGCGGTCTTTATTTCAGCTTCGTGCAAGAGAAACAAAAAAGGATGGAAAACCGAATGGATCGACGAAAAAAAACCGAAACGGCCAAGATAAGAACCAAAAGAAAAAGAGACGACGGTACTAAATGTTACGTAGCACTAGTGTCGACTTCAACTGAAAGATTTACTCAGAGCATTCAGAACGAGCTTGCAAGGGTAGATGGCAGTGCGGTTTCGACTATCAACAAAATAGTTTTTTCCCAAGGCTCGGAATTTTTGCTAAGTTCACTGTGATGAGTGTACATAGTCTGCCGAACTGTGGCCAGCCATGAATCCCGTGGCCCAGCAGTTCATAAAGTTAAATCCACCGGTCACACCGTCAACATTTATCAATTCACCGCACAGGAAAACCCCAGGACTGCCAGTGAAGAGCAACGCAACCGAAGGAGATGCATGAGACTTTGTTCAGCACAAACAAATAGCCCTAATGCTTGATTCGCGACATGTTGGACATACCATTTCTTGGATTCCATAGTTTTCATTTCCAATTCTTCCAGTGAAACTCCGCCGGCAGTTACAAACTCCTCCTTGAAAGTCCCTTTCCCTGTCACTTCAAGGGGGCATGCTACTAGGTTCGTGGCCAACTTTCGAACCAGCTTCTTCGGGGCACCTCCCCACAGAATACCATTTGGGTTGCTGTCATTTGAGCCCAACCCACTATATTCCACCAGAGCTGACCAAAGTCGACGAGGGATTTGATTGTTGGGTATTGGGCAAAGGCTGGAGACCGTACGCTTCGGATTGCTAGATGTCACCTGCCACAGTTTCTCAAAAACTTCTTCAGCATTCGATCCGATACCAGTATCCCAATGGACAGTGATATGGGTTCGGTAGTTGATTTCTTGGAACTCACGGGCGGCAAAAGCTGACAACCTCAAAGCTGCAGGCCCTGATAATCCGTGATGTGTTATTAGAAGTGGGCCTTCTTGCTGCAGCTTTGTCGTCTTTTTCTTCTTCTTTACTTTCTTGCTTGGATCGCTGATGTTATTAGTTTCTCCACCAGATATAGTTGTCATGGAGAGAGTAATGCGTGCGGTGGGAACAGATATGCCTGAGAGACCGTAAAGCAACCCATCTTCTTTGATGGCATGTTTGCAATTCAACGTGAATAACGACGGGGCAGGTTGTACCAAGTCATGCCCCAAACTTTTTGCCAGACCATACCCGACTGGTGCCGACCCAGTAGCCAATATGATAGCTTCAAATTCCTCGGGAGGTTCTTCGGCATCCTTCCAACCAACTAGAAAGCCATTGTCATAAGGAGTGATGGAGGCCACTTTTTGTTTGGTTCGGATTTCGACACCTTCCTCTTCGGCCGCGTTCATCAACGTATCTAGTATAGTCTGCGACGAGTCTGTTGTGGGAAACATGCGTCCATCGGCTTCCGTTTTCAGTTCTACGCCACGATACTCGAACCAGTCTCTGGCCATTGCTGGAGTAAATCGCTTGCGATAGGCACCATTCAACTCCTTACTCCCACGAGGATACGATCCCAAAATCGTTTGAATGGACTTGTCCGTGTCGTGCATAACATTACACCTCCCTCCACCAGATATCTTCACCTTTTGCAAAGTTTTGCCAGTCGCTTCAAGAACTGTGACTTGTGTATGTGAATGTTCTGCAGCAGCAATGGAAGCAAATATACCAGACCTTTTGAGATGGAGAAAGGTGGTAAGTGAATGACCATTTGAACACATGGCATAAATACATGACTGTTTGTCCACCTCCTACTTACGCTCCTCCTCCAATCACGGCAATCTTCTTTTTATCAGCATGTTTGTTGCTCGATGTCGATAGTGCTCGAACAAAGAAGGCACACTTTCTGGAATAGAAGGATGGCGAAGCAATCGATAAACACATCGTAAAAAGGAAAAAAATCCTATTCTGACAACATTGTTTGTGATTATTACGGTTATGGTGGATCATTAATGTCCACAAGAGAGTTTTGAATCTGGTTTATTGCTTTGTTGATGTGTTTCGTCGTCAAAAGACACGATGCTCGTCCGTCGTCAGGCCTAAACTTTGTAATTCAGTCAGAGGAGTCGTCAGTTGTCGTCGACGAGACTGAAATACCGCAGAGCGCGATTTTGCGCAACGATGCATACAGTAGGCCTTTTTTTCCGTTGGATTAGACGCTAAAAAAGGGGGTGGCATTTGGCATTGGATGAGCATCGATATCACTTCAAAAAATCATCCTCAATACGCACCCGTTTTGCTTGCTACACACTCTTAAAACAAAGTGTGGATATAAAAGGAAATTGAAAACACAATAACAACCGGCTTCCTCTCTTTGCCGCATTCGCCCCAAGCCAGAAGACATCAACACTCCTGAAACAACAGGATCAACATGGCGGAAAACGACGATGAAAATGGTCCCAAACAATTCGATAAGAAAGGACCCCAACATGACTGGGTGGTGACTAGCGTCGACGAAGACGTCGAGTATAAAGAAGAAAAGACTGCAGATGGGCGCACCAGAAGAGTACGAAAACGAAAAACCAAAAGGAGATATGTGGAAGATACCGGGACAGTCACACACCATTGTTGTGTGATTTCGTAGAAGGATCTGGACTGGCCAGTAGTATTTATTGGGTATCTACTGTAATATTCTCTCTTTACTGTAACATCGCAATTATTTGTTGAGGAATGATTACTTTCAAATCGAATCTACTAGGATCGTATGAAGAATGAGTACCAGTACAATATGCAATAAAATAGATCCGAAATGGTTTCAATGTGATTGGTGTATTCTCTCGAAAGGATGAACTATTTTTATGATGGTTCTTCTCTTTTGCATGTTTTATATTGTGTGTCTATAATTGCCTTTTTTTGCTACCTATCTACATGAATTGCAACCTATTTTACATGGTAGGGGAAGCCCTTGTGGACATTCCCGATGGTGTATGAAAGAGCGTAATGGACGGTTGGTCCAGTTTGGCGGGATGTTTCCACAGAGTCGCCTGAATGGTTGTTGTGGTGGTAATAGCGGAAGTTTCGGGTGTTGGTGGAGGTGCAGTGACAGTCATGGATTGGCACAGCACGTGATAATCACCGGGTAGGTTGGTCGCTGGTGCATTCTTGTTGCCCTTGTGGTGGTGTTCGGAAAGAGTCACTACCACCCACAGGGAATATTGCCGTGCCAATCGTTTCAAAGTACGAAGGAGGCGAGACATTTGAGATGGGTCACCCTGGACTTCCAGGTTGGACAAGGAATCGACAACGAGCACAAATGGAGGTTGGTGGTGTAAGATCATCCCTCCTCCTTGGTTTGCATTGTGTGTCGGAAAAGTGGTGCCCGCTGTTGTAGTACTACGGGTGCCATACGAGGATGCTTCTAATAGTTCGTCTTCCAACGCTTGCAATATCGCTACCAATTGTGTCGTAGTACGAATAGGCTGATATTCGACCTTTTCCAAAGCACCTGAAGAGAAAGGAGAAGAAGGCGACATTGGTGATACTTGATGTTGGAGCAGTTGGGACAGACGTTGGGCCAAGGCATTGCCATCGTGACCGGCGCCACTGTAGCAATATCGAACTCGAGCCGTAGGGAACTGCTGGATCCATGGCTGTCGCAAGGCTTGGGCCGCAAGTTGTAGGCACCATTGGGATTTACCCGATCCGGAATGACCCGAAAAAGATAAAAGATGTCCTCGTGGAAAACCCAGCATTGCACTATGATGAGGATGCTGTTGCGGCTGACCATTTTGCTCTTGTTGAAGAGCATAAGGGTGAGGATTTGAATACTCTGCTGGAAGGGAAAGCAACTCATCCAAGGCACGGCAACCGGTGGAAAGATTGGTGATCGGTCCTTTTCGCTCCTGTTCTTGTTGCCATGCTTGCATTGCACTAACAGTCGCCCCCAATACGAGAGGTCGCGTGGCATAGTAATGCTCAGTACCGTTTTTGGTGTCGTATTGTACCGTGCTGTCATCGTACAGCTGTTGTTGCTGGAGGCGGTATTTTCCCATCCTTGTTTGTGCCATCATGACATGTGCGACTTGACTTCGGAGGGTATCAATTTGTTTCATAGTGGCTTGGTCGCCAATGTTGTTACTAGCCTTGCTTCCATCTTTGGATGATTTTGTCAACAAGATTTGATCGGCCAGCGCTTGAGGCGTTCTTGACAGCAGGGCTTGAGGTGTGGAAATGCTCACACCACCTGGATTCGGTGGCTCCAACAGCCGTTGCTTGAGCACGGGATGCAATGGAATGGATTCAAAGGTTGGCATATCGACAAAGAGGGTGCACAATGTAGTTGTGAAACCTTGCTACAACATGTCTGTGCTGCGTATTCTGCAGTGTTGGAAGGAGAAACGCTTGACGTTGTTGTTGTGGTTGTTGCCTTTCTCTCATAATTTAGAAACTCGTCCTCGATTATTATTGCCGCATTTTTGGGTCTACGAGTACAAATATTTTAAAAAATAGTGGTCGGGGAGAGACTTTTATGAACCCCATTTTCAAATTTGTTTGGTCGAAACAGTCGTGTATGTTCAGGATACAAATGGCCGAAATGCAGAAGATTATAGCTCATATTACTATCGATAGCGTTCGTATTAAAAACATAGTAAGTTCGGCTATCACTACTGCGAAGGACGTGAGATGATGCGATGAGTGACTTTGCAGTCCTATCTCAGGCGGCAGGATACCTATACCTTTCGATCTGATACTCATGGCTCCAGGCGATTATCAATTGATTGACGCAGCTGACCACGCTTCAGTCCGACAGAGCATGACAGCTTCCTTGGGTCCGCTGCAAGTAGTATGGAGAATAGATATCCTTTACTGATTCTGGGTCCCACAACCATCCGTCTTTTCAGTAAATCATTCACTTCGGACACAGCCACCTTGGACATAGTGGAAAAGGTACCGGGCCAATCCTGGGTTCTTGATATAATGAAAGTTGACAGTTTCGGGCGAGCAACTGTCTTTCCCCAACAAGAGTCCCCAATCTTTGTTCAACCCATTCCAAAACTTCGATTTGCCATCGTACTCATACTCGCGTTCAGCGCTCCAGTGATGAAACCGCTCCCGCTTTTGGTCGTCTCGTGTGTCCTCGTAAGTGATATTACAGGCAAGTCTCAAACAAGTTGCTGTCTTGGCATCCTCAGAGGATGTTTTCTTCTTCGGCTCGCAACTTTTGTCTTCCAAGTGTTCGAGTAAGCACTGCAGGGCAGGTCGCGAGAGGACATAGCCAGCACCTCCAGTGTTGTAGCCAATCTCTGCCCCCCTTTTGAAGCGTCTTCCCAAATAGAAGGGTTGGCTAGAATTGTAGGTTCCAAGATACTTTTTCAAGTTTTGAGGGAAGACCACAAGATCATCGCCGCCAATGTAGAACCAATCAAACTGCGATAGGTAGTGTTTTCCAACGAATTGGAACATGCTTCGAACCTTTTGCCACATGTTTCTGTAACCTTCCCGTCCTTTATGCGGAATACTAATTGCAGGTATGCGAGGATCAGACTTTGTCGAGAAGGCAAGGAAACCATCACAGCCTGGTGCCCAGGTTTCTCGCATTGCTCGAATCGAGGTGGCATGATTCTTCTCCATGGTATAAGTAAAGCACAGAATTTTGTTGTTCTTTTTTTCTGGCATTCTGGAAATCGGCGCCCCAACTATCTTTGCCTCGTCTAGCAATTTCTTGGTACTAGTGTTTTTGCCAAGCGCATGGCACAGTTCGTCCTCCAATTGAGGGGGCCAAAGGTGCCCATTGGCATCGTAGCCGTCCAAAAACATTCGACGCAACATGGTGACATCAGGGATCCAATCTTCCCCAGGATCGATGGAGGAGCTGTTTGATACCGCCATGTCCTCCATCGAATCGCGACAAGTCTTGGATGTGTGATTATCCATCATACAAAATTGCCAGGAACAATCCATTGGATGTATTTCTGGTTGCCAGCCATACCACGGGTTCAAAACAGCATACGTTCCATTGATGTAATAGATATTTTTCTTGGAAAGGCTTTGGTTGTTAGCCTGATGTGATGACAATAATGCTGTTTTGTTCAAATTTGTGGAATCTTCGATCTTGGAAACGCTTTGGTTGTTAGCATGGTGTGATAATGGTGATGAATCGTTGTGTTCAGATGAATTAAACTCCCTGGAAAGCTCATTTTCTTCGTCGTCAAAGGACTTTTCTGACTCCGAAGATGCCAGTCTGTTGGATGTTTTCCTGTATTCAGATAAAGCACTGTAATTATTGCCCCAGTTCCAGGAACTGCAAAAAAAGAAGAATGCAACAAAGGAGAAGAGCCCCAAGTATCCAAATGGACTTTTCCGAACCATTCGGTGGGCAGATCAAATAAACAGAAGCGTTGCAGTGCCGAAACAACACTTGCTCTCGCCATTTTTTCCCCTTTTCATTTGAGATGAGTTCTGTGACTGATCCAGATGACTCCAGCGACTTAAAAAAAATGGTTGAATATGAAGTGACCTCACATCATGGTCGAACATCAACACATTGAACATCACGAAACACTCACAAATAGTCCATCGACCCCTGACGTAGACACATCTTCATCAGCACCCATATAGTTTGTGCAATCGTGACATGTGCAAATTGACTTCAGAGCGTATTAATTTGATTCGTAGTGGCTTGGTCGCCAACATTGTTACTAGCCTTGCTTCGTCCATCTTTGGATGAGTTTGTCAACACGATTTGATCGGCCAGCGCTTGAGGCGTTCTTGACAGCAGGGCTTGAGATATGGAAATGACCACCTGTATTGGGTGGCTCCAACAGCCGTTGCTTGATCACAGCAGGATGCAATGGAATGGACGATTCGAAAGTTGGCATATCGAAAAAATGATGAACAATGTAGTTGTGAAACCTTGCTACAACATATCTATGCTGCATATTCTGCAGTGTTGATACCTCGGAGAAACTTGTTGTGGTTGTTGTTGTTGATACTACGATATTGCTTCTCTGATATATGTTGCCTCCGCATTTGTGATAAAAAGGGGAGTTTTGAGTTTATAGTGAACCCCCCGTTTCTTTTGGTCGATGAAGTCGATTATATTCAACATCTGAAATCCATTCACATGAGCCATCCATCGTTGCCCAATCATCGCATCATCGTTGCATCGCATCTAGACCAAGGCCTGACATATGATATGTTTCCATCGAACACCTGACTATTGATTGATCGTGGCGTAAGAATCATTTAGATTCGAATTGCACCAGGAACAGAAATCACTTGCCCATGTTGGTGCTACCTCCAAGGATTGTAGCGTCCGTTTGGTTAGCTACCAGTGCCCTCTTAGCATCAGAACCTACTCCAATCCCGAACGGTATTGACACCAACACTGCCGTTGTGGGTACCGGTACTTCCACAGCTTTTATTGCAAGCGCTTCCAACACCCTGAAAACTCAAACCTATGACTTGGGGAATGGGTCTGTGACACTTTCAAACCCTTTGGAGATTTCCGTCTCGAAGAACTCCGCAAAGGAAGGTCGCAAGAACTACAACCAATCAGAGTTGATCCGACTTCGAGATCCTACCCTATTGGGAAGTGGCGGTGGGGGAGCTGTCTTTGGCTACATTAGAGATGGCAGCAGTAGCAGTCTACCCGATGTAGCAGTCAAGATTAGTTGGAGTGGAAGCGCAAAAAGTGTCCGAAACGAATGTCATGTCTTGCAAGTTCTAGAGGAGCGTGGCGTATCCACTGGAGTCGAAAAGTGCTTGACATCTTTGGACTATCCGTTTGGTGATTCGAATCGGGCCATGATTGCCATGGAACCAGTCGTCGTTGGCAAGTCAGTGAGCAATATTGCAGATCTTCCCACACCAGCTCTGAGAGAGACAGCCGTGGACCAATTGATGCGGATCATGCTTCAAATGATGGCGGCAGGGGTGGTGACAACTGACGTTCAGCCACTCATTTCGACCGAGACTGGATCCGTCCTGCTCATTGACATGACCGAGGCACAGGAAATCTCATCGACGCCTACTTTTGTTGATCTCGCGCTTGCGACATCCTTCACATCGGAGATTTGGAATCTGGTTCCGGAAGACTTGGTACAACTAGCATCGAATTCACTGCTGTCAGAATGGAAGTTACTCGAAAAGTCAAACGATCGCCATCAATGGTCAGCCTCCATTGTACAAATATTGAAGGATCAACCTTTGCTTTCTGAAGTAGCTGCAGACTACATTGGGGAATATTCGGACGGTAGAAAATAGTCGTTCAAGTTAAAAAATGTTATTGTTCGTATGTATCATGTTTATGAATTGGGGTCAAAACTGTCGAAATGGATCGTGGAAATTATGCCGACCTTGCACTGACTGCAACCTGGTGAAGTTGGGTCATCGGCCTCGTCCTGTGGCTAAATAGAATCTTTTCCTTTGGAGTAATGGAGTACATTGGAGGTTGTGCTGGGATAATCTTGGCATATTCCCAGTCATCATCATCATCGTGATCCTCAACATGATAGCTCGTCGCTTCCTTCTGATCGCGGAGTCCCTTCACTGTGGCCCACAGCTGGCAACTGGATGAAACGTTGTGGTAAACTTGCGCGATAGATTCTTCATCGTACACATTCGATTCGATTTGACGGTCTTGTTCATCCAAGACAGCGTGCAGTGCCTCTCTGTAGTTCTGTTTTCTGGACATGTAGGTCTGGTACGTTTCCAATCCCCGTGAACAGTACTTCTTGTCTTTGAGGTCCTTTCTCTTTGCCATCTTGTCACATTCTTTCACAATGTTTTTTTCAATTTTCGAATATTCTTTTGAAGAATACCAGCATGCTTTGACTTCAGCTTTCTTGTAGCCATCTAAACTGCATACGACTTGAATCTGTTCAGTCTCTGCAAAGCGTACCAGTCTTTCACTCATCATAGTAATTGTGGAAGCTTGTTCGGAAGTAGTAGATGCAAGGAGGGTTTGGTCTTCGAGGCGCTGAGCGTCTAGATTTGTGAGAGACATTCGTAAAAAAGAATCAACTTTCGTTACGGCCTAAAACTTCGTGCGCATTTCGACACTATTACTCGTAGTTGTTGTTCCGCCCTCCAAATTTTGAAATTTTACTTCTGCTCGGCCTCTGATCATTTATGCTGAGCATAAGTAGGGCGTCGCGCAAAACGAAGGTTCTTGAACAGAAAATTCGTTCCTGCACCGTGGGTCAGCTGGTTTGTAGTCACTTTCACTTGAGTTGAGTCAGACGAGTGAAGGCGCAAAGGTCATTTTTGATCGCGGAAATAATTCGCATTCTTGTATTTTCCACTGAAATTCCTCCGAGGTTTCGAACAAATTTTCAGATTGGTATAATATCAGGTACTAGTACCTTCGTGTGTCTTTGCCATTCGAAGGAAACAACATTCGTAGTTTATTTTGCATCATTTGGGTGCCAAAAGTGATCGATATTTAAAATTGAAATAACGATAGTTTGGAAAATTTGAGTGTTGCATTCCCAACTAGCATCGAAGTCACTGCTTTCAGAATGATGGTACAGTACTAGTTACTCGAAAAGTCAAATCATCACAATTGTGCAAATATTGCGAGGTCAACCTTTGATTTCTGAAGCACCTGCAGACTACATCGGGGCATATTCGCAGAAAGAATTAGACGGGGACTACATAGGCGCTATGTAGTAGGCCATAAAATATATCATTTCAATGTTCTAATTTTATTATTTCTAAAGTGGGGTCAAAATTGCCATTCTGATCGATGGAAAAATGGATCGAGTACAGTAGCTTATGCCGACCTTGCACTGACTGCAACCTGGTGAAGTTGGGTCATCGGCCGCATCTTGTGACTGAATTGAATCTTTTCCTTTGGAGTTATGGAGTATATTGGAGGTTGTGTTGGGATAGTCTTGTCATCTTCGAAGTCATCATCATCATCATCCTCGATATGATAGCTTGTTGCTTCCTTCTGATCCCAGAGTCCCTTCACTGTGGCCCACATCTGGCAACTGGATGAAACATTGTGGTAGACCTGCGCGATAGATTCTTCATCGTACACATTCGATTCGATTTGACGGTCTTGTTCATCCAAGACAGCGTGCAGTGCCTCTCTGTAGTTCTGTTTTCTGGACATGTAGGTCTGGTACGTTTCCAATCCCCGTGAACAGTACTTCTTGTCTTTGAGGTCCTTTCTCTTTGCCATCTTGTCACATTCTTTCACAATGTTTTTTTCAATTTTCGAATATTCTTTTGAAGAATACCAGCAGGCTTTGACTTCAGCTTTCTTGTAGTCATCTAAACTGCATACGACTTGAATCTGTTCAGTCTCTGCAATGCGTACCAATCTTTCACTTCTCATCATAGTCATTGTGTGAGTTTGTTTGGAAGTTTAAGCACTAAGGATTTGGTCTTCGAGGAGGTGCTGTGCGTTTACTGAACCGGTAGACTTTTATGCGAGCCATAAAACAACGTTCGTTTCGGCTTAACAAACTACTCGTCCGGTAGTTGTTGTTCCGCCCTGCAAATTTGAAAATTTGCTTCTGATCGGCCTCGGAGCAGTCACTTGTGTGTGTGCCATAATATGAGTTAGGGTGATGAGCGGTCCCTCTTATCGGTGTGAACTGTGTCGTTTGCGCTGGGCATAATAAGTGGGAAGCGTCGCGCAAAACCAAGATTCTTCTCTGAACAGAAACTGTTGTCACAGTGTTTTGTATCATAGTCACTTTCGACAGAAGCGTTTGTCTACCAGGTACACGTACACGTACCATACTCGTGCTCGTAACGTACGTATTAATATGTACCGGTATATAGTGTGGGAACCATATTTTTTATCGCAGGCATAAAATTTGCCATTCCTCTGTGGCAATCAATGAGGATCTCGACCCTCTTTTGCGATCAATCATCCCCCAAACCAGTTACGCATGCATCTGAAAATTATCTACTATACAGTATGGCAAGGATGAGTATGGTAGCTTTCAGCATATTGCACTATTTTATAAACTGTCAGATTTGTACTTTACCATAGTGTGTATCTTTGCCATTCGAAGATCACGTTGTGCAAAAAGAGGTCGATATTTAAAATTGACAGGTTACAAATTTGAGTGTTGAGTGAGTCACTGCTGTCAGAATGGAAGCTATTCGAAAGTTCAAACCGTCATTGAGCAAATATTGCGAGACCAACCATTGCTTGCTACCTGCAGACTACATTGGGGCAGTTAGACGGGGACTATGTAGGCGCCAGAATGTAGTTCTTAGGCTTGAGATCGGCGACGACTGTTGGCTCTTGATCGCTCATTGGCATATGCTCGGTACTCGGCAGTCCAGACAGTCACGTTACTCCAAAAAGAGCAAGAAAATCAAAAAGCCACCACTTTTTGTCCGAAAAATTACATTTCATCTCCGCTTTGAAAAAGAATTTCCGCCCTCTTTCATGCATTACCGTGTGAAAGAAACAAAGAAAGGTCCAAAGGGTACCAGATATGGAGTATGTAGCGCAGATGGATGCTAGAAAAATCGACCAAACCAGTGCAAAAAACGTATGGTACGAAAAAATAGTTGTTGAATATTTGCAATAATGTAAAGAAAAAACCCACGAGAGACCGATATGCACAATATAGCATACTTAACAAAAGGTGAGTGTTGTATTTCCGGTGCAATGCCTTGCAAAAAGAAGTTGAAACAACATTTAATGAGTTACTTGCGTCGGCCAATGAAGGGGTATTTCATGTTCAAAGGGAGCATTTGAGACGAGACGAGTGCAACTCTCGACCCATGCGGCGACTCCACACCCACTACTACTTTCAGCAGCGGGATCAGGGGTTCAGGGCCATCTAGACTTTTATCCAGAGTACTGTTTGATGACTCAGCAACAAGGATTTCGTCTTCATCACCATCGTTGTATGCCTGTGCTGCGTCTTGTTGATCTCGGTGGCCGAGAACTGCTGCCCACAACAAGTGACAACTAGAAGAGACATCCTGATATGCTTTAGAAATGGCATTCTCGTCATTCTTCTCGACCTCCAATTGCCGATCTTGCTCATCGAGGACGATTTGTTGCGCTTTGCTTTTGTTACTCTGCTTTAAGCTTGCATTAACAGTCAAGTATTGCTCCAATCCTCTGGAGCAAGAGATCGCATCAAATGGACATCCATCCTGCAGTTGCTTGAACTGGCCTAGCATTTCCTTTTCAATCTTATTATATTCTTCTGATGAATACCAGCACGCGCGGTATTCCTCATCGGTGTAGTCATGCAAGGCAGTAGTGGAATAGACATGCACAGTTTCAGCGAAGGTTATGGAAGGCCGTTTGGGGTTGTGGGCGGCCCTTGTCTTGGTTTCTGCAGTCAATAGTTCAGCAGGCACCATTGGCTTATGGTGACGGTACCGATAGTGTTGTCTTTGGCACATTCTATGCAGAAGTTTCTTGGGGTGATTTGAGAAAGATTGCAAGTGAGTATTTTGTCTTGATTTGTGATTTTGTGGGATTCTTGGGATTGTCAGAGCAAAGACAGCGGATATATTCTCGGCTACCTACAGTATGTTCTGTGGAGGGAGAAAAATGGACGAAGTAGTCCAGCGAAGCAATGATGACTGCAAATTGAAAATAGTGGACATAAGTTGGACTAAGTCTTACCTGACGTTCGTAATGGGAGCAAAAAAGCGATCGCGGGTAGCGTGAATGCGAACCATACAAGTCACTCCAACATGAAAACCAGAAATAAGTGCATCGCAGTAAGTTCTTCGCTTGGTGGGAACACACTTTTCTCCTTGCGTTCCGAGAGGCAGAAAGGGTTCGCTCGCTGTACCGGCATAGTGCTGTAGACCCCACCCTCAACCAGGAGGAAGAAGAATCCTCGCGGAGGAACCCAGACGGAACAAGACACAAAAAGGGTTATCTTGTTCGATCCGTTCGCTTTTCGATGATCAGTCACTCCGATAGTACCATCATGGTGGTCGTTCCATCGGATTGTGTACTTTCTACATAAAGGCTAGGACTAATAAGTATCAAAATTGTTTCTTATTTCCATTTAGACTTGTGTGCCAAATAGGGACTTCATCAGTTACACCATTCCTTACCAGGCTCAAAAGAAGGAATAGCAATAAGCAAATTATAGAATATTGCTTATGCTGACCTTGCAGTCACGGCCATTTGCTGCGGCGAAGTCATGGCTCGCGTGCTGCTGGAATCATAGATCTTTTGAGGTGCAACGTAGTCTTGTCGGATTGATGATTCTTGAGATTCTTGCGCTTGCGTGAGCGTCTCAAGATCATCGAAACGAGTTTCAAGGTCATCATCTTGAATGTACTTTTCGGCTTCTCGCTGGTCTCGAAGGCCGAGTACCGCTGCCCACATCTGGCAACTAGATGAGACATTGTTGTACAGTCTTGCAATGGCTTCTTCGTCGCGTTGATTCAGTTCGGCTTGGTGGGTTTGTTCGTCCAAGACAGATCGCCTTGCAACTCTTTGGCTCTCTTTTTTTTGAAAAGCATTCACAGTCAAGTATCGTTCCAATCCTCGCGAGCAGGATTTCATATCATGTAATATCTTTCCTTCCTCCATCTTCATGAATTGTCTGCACAAATCCTTTTCTATTGTTTGATACTCTTCGGAAGAATACCAGCATGCATCATATTCCTCATCGGAGTAGTCTTCTAAACTGAGAGAGTAACGGACTTTGACAGTTTCGGAAAAATAAACAGATGATTTCTTCATGGTGGAAGAAACTGTGCTGCGAGCTGTCTCAAGCTTGGATGGCACTGTTGAGGCCAATTGGATCGTTTGTTGTCTTGTGCACATTGTTGTTGTTCTTGATTTTGTGAGATTCTTTTTTTTCGGAATTTTTTATGACCAAGTGGGAACTGGGTTTGGTCTTCGCCACGTGATGATTCAGGAATTCGCATGGAACGGGGGTTGTTGCGTTGCCGTTCTGTGAGAAATGGCGAGCGAAGGGTTCGGATTTAGAGTGCGAAATCGAACCATTTGGTATCATCTAGATTTATGAAGCATTTCGCTTTGATACTTTTGAGTTACTCCCTGATACGATACCAGTAGAATCGGTTCTCCAGCTGCAGTGGCCTGGTCACCGTCACGAGTCATTCCACTGACAGAACAATATTCGTAGGCACAATTCACATCTTTTTTATATATGATAGGTAGGGATATATAAAAGCAAGATTGACATTTATCCAGAGTTCACAGTTTTATCTCTTCACGACCAAAACCCCTAATGGTACCACCACCATAGAACAGATTCCTTTGCGATGGTCACTCATCGGTGCTCTAATTTGACGCCACCCAGAAGTTCCTCTCAACTTTTCCAATGTCAACTGCGGTTCCTCTCACATTTTCTGTTGCAAAGCGGAATCCCTCAACCGTTGGCATTGCTGTTCACGTACAACTGCAACGATGACTGTCCCTTCGACTCGCAGTACCAGGTACAGTACAGTACTGCACCGACCTGATAGATTGATTCGGCACGCGAACGGGGGTCGAGTTAGTCTCGAGCAAGCGCTCGTCACTAACGTCCGTCCTTCCGTCGTGGTATGGGATAAAAGGACCCGGCTTTAATCCGTACGTCGTCATGTAACAACCGAACAGCAAAGTTTTGCAACAACATCATAAAATCAAAGAAAGATGGGAGCTGGAGGCTGGTTCTACGTTCCAAAGGTAGGTTGCAGTTTGATCATACCCAGTTAGGACCGAACTTTATGGCTGTGACTTAGATGACTGATGATTTTAAGGAAACAGTGTGAATCACTTTCGATTGATCTGTTGTTGTTATTGCTGTTGAGTGTCTTTAGTCTCATTGACAGGTTGACTGACGTTGCTCCTCTCATTTTGTTTTAAAAAATAGGTATGGACTCCATATGGAGGATGGTGGTCAAACCCAACCCACTGGAAGCGCAACACCGGTATTGCTGGAGTCGGTATTGTTTGTGTGGCCACCATGTTGTTTAGCGTTTCCGCCGAGCGTGAAAGAAGACCTGTGGCACCCTTCCGCCAAATTCCTTCTCAAAGCTGGTGCAAGCACGCCAAGACTGACGACCCGCGCCTGAAGTAAAGAAAGCTATAGAGTGTGCACAAGCTACAGTACCGTATATGAAAGAAGAGTTTGACAATCCCTGTCATATTCTGTTCCGAAAAAGACACATAATATTTTGAGACAATATTATAACTATAATAACTATAATAGTTACTTTAATGTCAATATCGTCACAGTTACAGTACAATGTTGACGTGTCGTTGAAGACTATGGAAGCTTGACCTTCTTGTCGGCCAAGTGCTTTGTTGACAACGACAAGGTTTCGTCATCGAGTAGCTTTGTCCAGGCCTTTCATACATGCCTACAGAGGTATTACTTTAAAAAATTATTTCCATTAATTAAAATCCAAATCTCCACCACGGCTTCTTCTTCTTTTCTTCTCCTCCTTGCTTTGATTGGAATACCTTCAGGCCTTGCTCCTCCAGTTCAGCAATTTCTGCAGGCGCTGCGACCGCAACTTCTACCTTAGCATTCTTATCATATGCACCGGTCATTCCACTCTCCAAAGCTGCAATTTCTTGTGGAGTCAATCGTTTCTTGTGTTCATTTGCCTTGCTTACTCTAGCGTCTTGGGCTTCCTCTTTGAGCTGAGCCAAAGGATCATTTTCTGCATCACTTTTGCCGACAGAATTCATGGAATAGGTAAAGACGAAGAAAGTAAATCCAGCGAGTACACTAGCAAGAGCAAGGTTCTGGACCGTGGGAGGTGGAGTATCTGCTGGCTTCTCCGACGAGGATTGCCATCTGCGCACCAGTTGGGTCTTGTTTTGGGATTGCGATGTGAAGCGGTTGATTACTTGGCGCGATGCCAACGAACGACATTGGCGGGATGCTACTGATGTGGGGATCATGATTTTGAAGATGCTATGAGAAGAGAGTTGTTGTGTGCCCTCCAAACTGTTCTAATAGAAGCAATGAGAACGAATGTTTGTGTCGTGACCATCACATAACTTCGTCAGGTTTCTCATTTCCATGAGGCTGACGCAAAGGAAGTCTGTCCGCCGGTGGTGCAGAAAATCCAACCGACACACAGCAAAATTCTGCGGAAGAAAGAAAAACATTCAACAACAACAACAACAACAACAACAACCCAATGCTGTTCTTGCAAAAGATGCGCGTAAGAAAGGCGTCCACTTTGTTTCTACTATGCTTGATCATGTTGGGAATGATCAGCCTTTCCTTGGCTAATGAGGTGAGGAAGCAATCAACCAATTGCTATCCATAATCGTTGTGTTCTAAACGTTTCATTCGTGTTCTGGAATCATTGGTCATTTCGAAAGGCTGTCGAAACCGAACAAAAGGAAGAAATGGCCTCCAAAGTAGTTGGCGATCACAATATTGAAGTTCTCTTCTGTGTTAGCTGAGGTTCAAAGAAAAATTTCTTGCAGGTCAGGCAGTGGCTTTACGCCAATTTCCCCGAGCTGCGAGGAAAAGTCACGGGGGATAACTACCCTCCACCGCCCACGGCGGAACTCTTGCTCAAGATCTTGAACGTTATCCAAATGTGCGGTCTCCTCTTTGTTTTCCTTGGAGACAAGCTCTTTGGTGTCGTTGGAATGAGCTACGTTCCTTCTTGGTATGCAACGGTACAAAAGAATGGGATGCAAATAGCCATCTTTGTCTACCTCTTGCTTCCTAACGTGCTCTCGAAGTACATGATTTCTGGTGCTTTTGAGATCATTCTCGATGGTGAGACAATTTTTTCCAAGCTAGAGACTGGCCGTCTGCCTCAAATGGGTGATTTGGTGGCCCCATTGGTGAATGCTGGTTTGACACAAGTATCCCAATAATTTTGTGAAGGGGACCAAGAATGAAGAGTATCCACAGTGGAAATAGCAACCAATATGCCTTACAATGACATGCCTGTCGAAGAATTTTTGTTCAAGCTGTCAATGGGCTGGAAACGAGAAATGAAACGTGGCGTGCCGAGAATGACGCAACCTTGGGGCAACGACTTGCAAATAGATGAGTTTTTGCTTTTTGGTTGGCTGAACCGTCGGACAACGCTATTGCTTTCGATTCTCTCAGTTTGGTGGCGACGCGAATGATGCGACAGCAAAATATCACCGGGGAATTTTATGCAACCATTGAAACTCCTTTAGTGTATGATATGAATGACGAAATGTGGGTGACGTTCATGTCTACCTACCTTTTCTGAACAATATTGTCATCTAAGTTAGTTGATGTATGTTATGTTGCAAAAATATGATATTCTAATCCGGCGCCACACCATTGATGTAGTAAGGAAGACAGCTGCTTGCTATCATGCACCACTACAGCTTATTTCGCCGATCTTATTTTAAAGAACGGCTATTAACAGAAATAGATCTACTCTTCCTTCTTCTTTTGATTCATATGGAGAAGATATTTTCGCCGCTTCAGCTTGATGAGAAGTTGTTCCGGGATGGTTGGTATCAAAGTAGTCAGCGCCAGTCCAATGTAGATCAAGACTCGCTCTAGCGCAAAGATGATGAGAATCGCCATCCATCCCTTGTCCTGCACAATATGGGTATTCCCTTCTTCGTCTCGCATGTAAAAGTCGGGCATATAGTGGAGCATTTGGTCACTGGTAAAGCCAAAGAGTAGACAATTGGTCAAGCAGGAGAACCACACCATGAACTGGAGCAGTCGCTTCCACATTCCAATGCTAGACACTTGCTCTCCTTTTGGTTTTTGGCACAAGTACGTCAATTTATAACAATCGGATCGCAGTTCAATCATGAGCGCCACAGACATGACCAAGGAGGCCATTGGATAGGCCGACGCAAACAGGGTTACGTAGCCAAACTGAATCAACACTTCCATCCAATCATCAAAGGATTCGTAAACTTCCAAATCCAGATCTTGTGGATGACCTTCCACCTTTGCCTTTTTGGTCACCCTGTGCGCAATCATTGGAATCGCCACCTCGGTGAGAACCCGCCGAAAGCTGTCAATGTTGAATACCGCAATCAGTTCCGATCGAAGTTGTTCAATGTCACAGGCATAAAAGGCCAAGTAAAACAAGGCAATGTAACAGTCAAAGGCTTCAAATAAGAAGCGTTTGAGAATGAGAGAGTTGTCGTAATCTGTCTGGGACTGGTGATTTTCCCAGTCCGTCAACTTGGTGGCAATCTTTCGATAGATTTTGTTGAGTGTCATAATGGAGAGCGCATGAATGATGACCGGCAAAAAGGACTTCCAACTGGACATGGCATCGAACAACTCTCCTGTACCAGCCATGGAGGCAACTCGGGGCCAGTAAAATGGATGATAGTCATCGTCGCTTCTGGGCCGAATGTACCCTTGGACGTTCAGAGAAATAATCATGACTGTAAAGGCCACTACCAGCATGATTACCGTCACCAACGCACTGACAACATAATGCAATTTGCGGTTGATGGAAGGGTAGTAAATCTCGTACTTGCCGGTGACGGGGGACTCTCGTACTTTGCCATGGTATTCAGGACGCTTGTGCACCACTGGGTCGTCGGGCACTTCGTCATCTTCCAAACTGGTCGAGAGTTCTAATGTACCAAACTGATACGCCAATACTGCCTCGTTTCGCTGCCAAAAAATGTAGAACAAGATTGCCCACAAAAAGCATATGAGGCCATAAAAGGGAGTATATTCATCCTCATCAATTGTGTCTTGTCGGTACACTCGCAACAAAAAGGTGGACAATCCGATAATTCCCAAGTATCCCGACCACTGGGCCAGAAATCCTACAAAGGCAAAGTAATAAGCTACGGTGGGACCGTAGTATTCTTCAATCTGGAGCACTGGCGGCATGATTTGCCAGAGCGGCCACATGGTTGCCTTTTGAATCTTTTCTTTGGCCTCGTCGAAATGAACGGGCGCCAATTTCTGAATCCATCCTTGTGATTCTAAAATGTATCGAAGAATATTTGTATTGGCCTTATTTGTCTGTTGTACAAGCTGCTCTTTCAATTTGACATTATTCTTGATGGAAATATCCTCCAAAATTCCAAGAACCAACAAGGAGCGTTCTTTTTGCGTAAACAGCTGGTTTGGATCTCGTCCAGGTACCGCCATGAGGAATTGCGATCGATTGGCCACTTGAAAGTGATCCATAATAAATTCGGTATCAGTGATTCTGCGCCTCTTGATCAACCTTTCATTCTGGGCTTGTCGCTCCAAACTCGCTTGGGTGACTGTCAATAGCTCGACTTCTGGGGTAGTGTTCGGAATGAGAAGGATCCCTCCCTGTTCCAGTTCTTTTTTAATCATGGGAATGACATCACTTGTCAAGGCTTTCTTAGTCCATTCCAACACCACAGTACCAGTCTTTTCGACTGGAGGCTGCATGGTGATCATGGTGATGAAAGATGAGAGTTCTTATATAAACACTGGTGACACCTCCTGCCTGATGAGTGAAACCTGATCCATGAGTGAGTGAAAGGTCGCTACATCACAGCAGTCCCGCCAGATTTTGTGAGATCTAATGAAACCCGGATGCGTGACTCACTCTTTGCATGAAATTAGAAAATGCGAAACGATAATATATTGACAGCTGTTGACCAATGAAAACACATTATTGGTACGTGTTGAGACACGGTCATCGTTTCCGAATCTACCAGATTACAGTATTTTTTTGGCGGAAGAGACGAGACTGGAAACCTGTTGCGATTGCACATCAAACCTACACGCGGCTGCATGTTGACGCACAAGCAATAAGCTCTCAACACTCTAGAAGACAAAGGATAGAAAGAGTATCCTACAGTCAGTTAGTCAAAAGAGTAAAAGTCATTCGACTCACTCAGCATAATCCATAATCATCATGTTCAAAAATAAGAAAGGAAAGCTGCGAAAGCCCAAGTCGGTGCAGGCTTACAAGTCCATGTCATCGTCCTCAGTTATCAGTGAACTATCCAATCCTTCGGAACATACTAGCAGTGAAGAAGAGGAGGATGAGGTTTCGATTCCAGATGCTATTGCTGAAGAAGAGTCTTCAGAAGAGGGAGACGAGCCACCAGTCAATCCTCGTGAAAGTACCTTTGACCAATTCAATCCAGACTTTAGTCAATTCGAAGCGGAAGAAAACATGATGAGCGGCAACAATAGCAAGAAGAAAAAAGTCAAGCGCACCCCGAAGAAACCCAAGAAGAGTAGCAAAAATGGTGGTTCCGCTGACGACGATGACTCTGCGGATGATAAGTCTACTAAATCCGGTAGATCCACCAAATCTGCGAGATCTACCAAACGCGGCGGCAAGAAGAAGAAAACGAAGAAGAAGAAGAAGAGCAACTCTGTGGAAGACATTACCGAGTCGGACGATGAAGAGTTCTTGGACGAATTTGAGGCATTGCAAGATGAAGTTATCAGTCTCCGACGGAAGCTTAACATGAAGGACGACAGTATGGAAATGACTCAACTGCAAATGGATGTGAAGAGGGCCTTGAACGAGGCGAACGAACTAAAGTCTGAGATCGAGGAATACGAAGAGGCCGTTGCAGAAAAAGATGGATTGATCAAAAAGTTGACCGAGGCTGTGGACTGTCAGCTCGATAAAGTGGAATATTTAGAATTGAAACTTCAAAGAGCGGAAGAAGAATTCGTCAAGATGGAAGACGAAATGAGAGAAATGGAAGATGAAATTGATGAAGTCCGAAACAATGGTGGAATAGTCGGTGGTGGTGGTGGTGGTGGCGCCCCCAGAGGAGAAGGCGGCCCTTTCAATGAAGAGCTAAATGCTGAGTTGCTTGAGAGAGAACGCGATTTGGAAGAGCGCGAGAATGATTTGTTAATGAAGGAACAAGAATTGCTCGACAGGGAAAAGACATTGGTCGACAGAGAAGAGGCGATTGAAATTGAAGAAGAGAAATTAAGCGACCAAAAGGATGATTTGAGAATGAAGGAATTGCAATTTGAAGAACGAGAACGTGAGCAATTGGAGAACAACCAAATCACGTCGGGAGGTCTCATCAGTACATATGAACTTGAAGAAAAGCAAGAAGAGATCAATACTCTCAAGCGCAACCTTGCGTTGAAAACGGGCGAAGTCCACGAATTACGAGGTCAGCTCAGTCGAGGTACGGGATCAAGCGGTGCCAATGCGAGTGTCTTGAGGGAGGAGAATGATCGCTTGAAGGTGCGATTGTCAAATTATGAGTCCCAAGAGAAAGAACTGCTTCAAAGTCGCAACGAAGAAATCCGCAATATACAAATGGGTGCAGAGAAGCAAATGCAAGATCTTTACGACCAGAATGAAACACTAAAACGACGAGTCGAAGCATTGACATTGGAGCAGGCCGACATTCAACATTCGGATATGCATATTCAATTGAAGAAGAAAGATGAGTTTGCTCTTAGACAGCAGAAAGAGCTCGAACAAGCATACCAGGAAAATTATGAACTCAAGGAGGATCTGGCAGATACTTCCCAGAAATTGAAAAAGGCCGAATTGCAGGTTCGAGAATTCAAGGGAAGTGCAAACAAAAAGACTAAGCAAAAGGACGAAACCATCGACTTTTTGCAAAGCGAGATGGTCCGTCTCACAATGGAAAAACAACAACTCGACAAGGTCGTGCAAGAGAAGATAAATGAAGTCGAAACGCTACACTTCAAATTTGCTAACGTTGGCCAAGACGAAGAAGCCGAAATGCTGCGAATCCAGGCCTTTACCGAACAAATTCGCATTCTGGACGAGACCAATCAAGGACTCCAGAACAAGATGAAGATAATGGAAGAAGGCTATTTAAAGGAGCTGCAGGAAAAAGAAAGTTCTATACAAGAAATGCAGAATTCGAAAGGAGGTGGTTATGCTAGAAGCCGAATTCAACTCAGCCAGACCCAAGGTGAGTTGAGGCAAGCCCAGGATCGCATCCAGGAATTGGAAGCGACAATTGAGGATCTTCGTCAACAAAAAGATGCAGGTCGAGGCCGTCGAAGCCAGCAAACGTCCTACGACAGGGCAAATGGGGCTACAAGCAATGGAGGGCTTGGCGTGTTTGGAAATAAAGCAAAGCCTGCGGACTCCGCTAAACCCGTTAAGGGACGTTGGGGATGGGGAGGAAGAACTGAGGAAAATGAAAGCGCGTACGACCTAAACAACAGGAACAACATGGTGCCTCACAAGTCCCCACAAACAAGAGAAAAGAGTGTGGTGGCCACACCAAAAATTAGTGCACCCATCATCGCGGGACAAAGTATCGAGGATGAACTAGCAGCGATCGAAGCGGATGCAAAGAAGTACGAAGACCTCAAGAGATCCGACAGCGCTCATAGCGGGAATTTCCGAGTCGATATGACAGGAAAACTGAAATCAAGTGATGACTCCGGGTCGGAGGAAGAAGATAGCAGCCAATCGTCCGCCAGCAGTAGTGGTTCTGTAGGAATGAATATTGCGGAGCGGTTAGAGGCAATGCGAGCGAAACGAAATAGTACCACTACCACTCGCAAAAAGAGTTCCAGACGAATAAAGACCCCTAGCAAAAAACGAAATTCGGGCTCGAGCAACGATTCCATGTAGACGGACAGCTGATGATTCCGCAATTGTACCTTGAAGAAACCATGATGAAGGTTTCAACAAAAAGATGGTGGGATGGACTTGTTCTGTTGGAGCCGATTCTTGAGACTAGCGCTTAGACTTGGCAGCAGGCAGTCGCAGCTTGAGATTCTCCCTTACAACAACTGTTTCATTTCAGGAACATGCTCTTCCGAACCGTCACATATCGTAAAATCCTAAGAGACAATGTCATTTTTGTTTTGCCAGTAGTCTGTCTCAAATTATAATACTCGTACAGTCAATAATAAAATAACGGTATTCTCAATTCAATGCAAGTCTACCTATGAACGTTTTAGATTTGTCTGGACTGTGTCGCATAGCGAGTCGTTTTCGGATACTTTTCTTGACCTTCAGATGAACTTGCCTACTACTCTTGCTTCTCATGTTGGAGTGGTTTGAAACAACATAGTTGCACAGCTTCAAATGCAGCAATGCATACACAAGCTATTGTGAAACTTTTCCAACCTACATTCATCAGCAATGGGACTTCCTTCGGAGTTGAAAGAGTCTGCCAGCGGAAGCACCAGCCATACTCCTGTCAGTATCTCTCGTGTTCCTTTCCCCTTACCGTTTACAAAGGGAGAAACTTGTATCACTTTCCGTATTATTACCCAGTTGAAATGGTTTGGCCACACTGCATCATCGCGCCACGAGTAAAAAGACAGCGACTGTCGGGAGGGACTAGGCAGATTGCTTGAAAATTGGCTCAAAAAATGAAATCATGCGCTGGCTGTCAACTGTGTACCATACAAGCAAAAGCGCCTCCCACGCGCGGCCGAGCAGTTCTACCGTATATCAATATCCTGACCTCCCACCGTACACCTACCGCCATCAGTGTTGGTGTTCGTACTAGACATTGATACCTATAGGTGATACTGTAGCTCTCGGGGCTATACGTGGGTACATTGCCACTGCTGTGATTTTCCACAGACCTACATGACATTCCTGACCTTTGGAAAGGAATTGGGATATTGAGTATTGTATGGGCAGAAGAACACTCAGGGGTAGTCGAGACTCGAACTCGAGACCTCCGGCTATGCGGCTGTTAATCGTCAACTGTGTACCATACAAGCAAAAGCGCCTCCCACGCGCGGCCGAGCAGTTCTACCGTATATCAATATCCTGACACTGGCAGAACAAAGCGCTACTACCAAAAATAGCAAGTCAAAGACGGGTGTTCCCAGGAGCCATCATGTATCATCAGCTTGCGTTATCGTTCCCTTAAAACTGCTCTGCTTCAGCCTCCGCATAGTTGAACAGAGTTCTGGGTCGTCACGTAGAAATAGCTGGAAGGGCATGTCAGTGGAAGAGTACACTAAAAGTTTCGAGTCAGAACCAGCACAAACATACCTCATGGGAATAAGAGTTGATCTCCGGTCCTTGGCGTGCCTGCGAAAGGAAAAGAGTGAAGAGTTAGTCCGGTCGTTCGAATGAGGCGACAATAGACGTTTCCATTTTTTTACATCGTACTCTTTTGAACCCCCATCCTGTGTGTCAAGCAAATATTTAGATTCGTCGCAAAGCAAAAGCATACAATATATCACATGCCGATGGGACTTACCGTTTACTTGTCGCATGAAAGAGGCGTACTTTTGGTGTTTGAAGTATTCAGGAAGAGCAACATCCGCAAAAAGATGTTGGTTTAAAACTCTCCACGACTTTCCATTTGGCAACCAGCAAATACAATCCCGAAAGCGAGGATCGGCTAGAATCCGATGAAGTTTCATTGGAAACGTGGAATCCCTCCCACCCGCATAAAGGTCGGTTCCTTGACTTGCAGCAGTCGTGTATTGTATACTTCGAGGGATGATCGGGTGTGATGCAGCGAGATTAGGAGGGCTAGAAGCTAGTGGATCCTGTGTCAGCAGAGAGGGGTTCATGTAGCTTCGCAAATGGGACATTGCGAGAGAAGCGGGCCGTTGCGATAAGAAACCACCAGGAAGAAAGTTACTGATCAATGCTTGGTTCGGCTGATAATTTTGTAATTGTTGTTGTTCAAGACTTTGTTGATCAAAATGTTGTTGATCCATCTGTAGCTGATTTTGCATATTGAGGAGCAGATTATTTGGAAATCTTATTTGTCGAAGATCAAGTGACCCTTGCATTGATTGCTGAGTCAAGCTTGCGAGCCTTTGTTGGCGAAGCATTTGGCTTTGAAGTAACAGCCTTGACTCGAGATGTTGCATGGACGGACTATCATTCGTACGTGCTGCAGCTTCCCATGCCATTTCATCTTGGTGTGCCCGAAAATTGCCAACAGATGATGAAGCTCCAGAATGTTCAGTATGCGATGTTACACCTCTTGAGAGTAATCCTCCAGGAACGAATAGCGCATCATTGGGCCCAGATGACGAGGGAAATACAGAGTTTTCCGCAGCAGGCGTCTCATTGAAGACAGTTTCCGGGACGTCTATTTCCGAGCTATTTCGCAGCAATGACATGGCAAGACCGGGATTACCATACCGGTATCCTTCCAATGACCAAGCCCTCCTTCGTATATCCGAAGGGTCGCCAGATGGTGGCGGCTCATCGTTGCCATGCATTGTGCAGTGAAGTGGAAGAGAAAAAGAATAGAGTATAAGCTTCGGAAACCATCACGACCTGCTACGATTGCCTTTGCCTTTAGGTCACACCCAACAGTGAGCTCGAATTTGTAGTTGGCATGGAGGATCTGGCCATCTGATCAAATGGCCGGTTCCCTCGCGCAGAATTGGGTCGTTAAACAGTCTTCATTTAATGGTTTTCAACCGAATGATGAGTTCATCTAAATAGGGATCTTCCGTAACCATCTCCGTTCCTATATAGTTTTTGCGATTGCGTCAGAACGGTCTTCGCAATAGTCCAAACTTTTATAAAAATCATGGTCCGCGAAAAATCCGAACTTTCAGCTTTTTTCCATAATCAAACCCAGACAATTACTTTGATCAGTTGGCATGAAGAACCGTTCGGACACATAAAAGATTGTAAAACCTCTTGATCCCATTTACTCGAAATGGATCCTCAGACGCCACTTTCATGTTCCTTATTCCTACGGTACCACATTATTCCCCCGGATGCCTTGATCCCATTTACTCCAATTGCGTCCTCACAATGAGAGATAGTGAGTTCCTTATTTGTACGGTACCAGTCCTGACCTAGCATTATTCTTAAATATTCTGGATGCTGGTCTTTGGCAGTAGGGGTACCGTACAGGTGTACCTTGCACTGCTACACGGTACCGGTAGGTACAGTTCAGAAGACAATTCTGACGCAAATTTGAAAAAAATCATGTGGGAACAGATGCTTGAAGATCGATTCATTCATTCAATCAGGTGGCCGTAACTGCATTTGGGAGATTCCCACCACCTGCAAACTCGCTGAGCTGGTATCCTCCCCCAAGCCCCAATGCAATGGTTCAAAACTCATGCGGGAACAGATGCTTGAAGATCGATGATTCATTCAGTCAATCCTTGAATTGTGGCCGTGACTGCATTTGGGAGATTCCCACCACCTGCAAACTCGCTGAGCTGGTATCCTCCCTCAAGCCCCAATGCAATGGATGCGCTGGATTCATTCTCGCGCAAATGCTTCACAAGTCTTGATGCCATCGCTTTGTAGTCCTTCGCCTGTAAACTCACGCTTGCCAGTTCATCGCTATCGAGTGCATCATATCCGGCACAAATCAGCACGAGATTAGGCTTCCACGAGTCATTATCTGAGCATACAAATGGCAATACTTTCTCCTCAAACTTCTCCTTGTATCCACATGTCCACGTCGTTTCCGCTGGTATAGGGATGGTCATCACATTCAAGTGTTCCCCTGATACCCCCAGCTTGTTTCCCATGTACGGAAAGGCAGGAGTTTGGTGAATTGAAACATATCTTGCTCTTGAGTACTTCTGAATTATTTTTGCAACTCCTTGGCCTGCCAATCGATCGTAATAAAATATGACGTAAGAAGTACCTGGTTCGTGGTTCCGAGAACAACTAGTGTGATGATTGCTTACCATAATGCACGTCCCAATCGAAAACTGACACCTTGATATCATCATGTGACTCCAACAGGTGGACCACTGCGGCAGCCGCAAAGTTTACAATACAAAATCCGTTGGATAGTTGGAAGGTTGCATGATGCCCAGGTGGTCTTGTGAGTGCGAATGCTGCTTGTTTCTTGTCGAATGCATGATCCACAGCCCTGATCCATGCGGCGGTGGCTCGGAGGCAAACGTCAAAAGACTCGGTCGTTAGAAAGGTGTCTTCGTCGATATTGCCGATAAAACCAAGCGGATCTTTGCCTTCGGAAATACGCAAGTCGCGGCTTTTGCTACAGCTTCCTTCAATCGTCAACACCATTTCTTCATCGTGTGTTTTCAGGAGGATGTCACGAGCATGGTGAAGCTCTTCTTCAGAAAAAGGTTGATGTTCATGTGCACAATCCTTCCATAGAGTGCTTGTGTCAGGTGTCGTATCTATCAATATGGTACCTTCCATTTGTTGGCTCTCCTTCAATCGTTGGATCTCCTTCACACAGGCATCAATTCGAGCAGGTTGCTCTGGGTGATAGTCGATGGAGCGATGCCAGCCATTGGAAGAATCAAACCATATCGGCACATTGAGGCCCGCTATTGGATATAAGTAGAATGACACAAATGTGACCACAATACTGCCAATTGACGATCCGTTCGTAATCATCGAATAACTGGTGAAAAGCTACAGTGCAATATCAGGTACTGTAGTATCAGTACCTGTTAGCGGTGAAAAAAAGATCGAGAGGTTGTCTTGGTTGAGCCTCATAATCAAGACATCTGATCAAGATCATCTCGTCCTGTACTGGATTCAGATTTTTCCGTCAGTGACGAAGAGTGGCCTGTACGTCCCACGCGTCACTTCATAAAGTAGAATGCTATTATTCTCCCTCCTAATATTTTTTAATCATATATGACCCCTCCGACCAAAAATCAGAACATTCGGTGACGCACCGCTGGAGCTCTTGAGAAGATTCGATGCTACAGTCCAACCTCCAAGTATTTGGATACTTCTGTGGCTCATAGGGGGGATTGATAGGCAATGGTGAAGGTGAATGAGAGCTGGGAAACCCGGGCCTTTGAAGCTGCCGAGCGGCGAAGGGTGACAAAGGAACGAAAAGAAGAAAAGAGCCGAAAGCGATCTCATAAATTAAATGCTCAGAATTTGTTGACACGCTTGGATGAGATTGGCGAAAGATTATTGACAAAGTCCCTGGACAAAGCAAAACCGCTTGACATCCATATTTGGACCGATTCCCTACCTTCAGATTACGTTATTGCAGATGAATACACGGATGACATGACGATGACACCGACCAAGAAAGGAAGAGCGAGGTCCAATTCATATGCCACATCTTCCCCATCCACACCCATTAGTGCCAAGCAAAATCGGCGAAACCGATCAAACTCCTATACTGCGCCACACTCATCGCCTCAGAAAGGGAGCAAAAAGAACAAGACTGGTCAAGATTATGTTTTAGGTCGAAAAGGGGGGAGGCAACGAAGCATGTCTAACGTTTCAGATAGAAGTGAGGAAGAACAAATCCCAACGATGTGTTCCCAACACTTTTTCGCTGGAAAGGATACGAGCGGGGGCAAGAAACTAAAGAAAAAAGGATCGAATCTGTCTGCAACCTCAGTTTCAAAGCAAAACATCAGTCTCTTTCAGGTATTGACAAGTTCCAAACTCTCAGAAGAAAAGTGTACACTAGGACGAGATGCATTGGAAGCTTGCAAGGCGGCAAGCAAGGCCAATTTTGCCTCGGAGATCCTTACCTTGACCGATCAAATGCCAGCAATATACTATTTGACCATGAAACTCGGCAAGACCACAGAGAATCCACCAAAGGTTTCTGAGGAGATCAGCAGTTTGCTATCGAAACAGGATTGTCCAATTGCCAGTATTGTCTACCTGGTTATTGACGGCATGCTTCTTTTTGATCGATACAGGGATGGGATCGTTCTGACCAATAGTGGAGAACATTTACTATACAAAGATTGCAACGGGGTTGGATTCAAGAGACGGACCGTGTCGATTGGAGGATACGCAGATACCACCCAAGGACCAAACGAAGATATTCTGGATCATCATCAGAACATGGTCCGATATCTGCCCAGTCAAATATTGGAATATATTGTTTTATTTCTACCAGACGAATCAGTTTCCTCCATGCCATTGGTTTGCAAGTCTTGGTACGACGAAATTGGCAAGTCGTCCCCAGATTTGTGGATTCAGCTTTTGCGGCGCCGGCAGTGGCCTCGAAACGATCTTGCATTGTCGCTAGAGCCGTCAGAGGAACGAGATTTTTATCGTCGCACATTCCGTTCGCATTTTTCAGCAGCACGTAATCTTGACACGATTGTGCAAGGTCTGGAAGCAATCGAGGCCGGCTGCAGGTCGTCGGCTCCATCCAAGCCAATGGCAAAGGATGTTGCTATACTCCGCGAGAAGGATAGTCATGGGCACTACAAGCCAGGAGAAACAATTTTGCGTGTATTCTCCGAGGCATGCGTATTGGTGGCCGACAAAACGGATTGCACGTTGAGCCTCTATGACGTCGCCGAAACCAACGGTAGTGCCGATCGTAGGTGTCGGAGGAAGCTATCAGTGTTTGTAGCACCTCTTGGTCATTCCAAGAAAAACAAATGTTTGCTAAATTCCATGGATTTGGATGACGAAACGATTGGATGCTTGTTTTCGGTCGGAGGAAGTGAGAATCGCAAAACGATGCTTGGGGTCGTCAACCGGCAGTCATTTCAGTCAGCTGCGGGTCGTGGTGGAGGAACCTCGCAATTGGAAGAAGGTTCTCTGCAATCCTTCGATTTACAAGAGAAAATAATTGACTGCTTGGTTTCCTGTGACGACGAGGAAGTAACTGGGTGGATTTATAGCAATCTACTCGGCGAAGATGGACTGGACTTGTCACCGATCGAGTGCGATATCAAGGAGAACATTGTGGCTTGTGGGAGCAGTCAATTTCTGTTCGAGGCTGCAATTATGGTGCCGATGACGTTTGGCGATGATCACGATGACCCGGACTTAATATCAACTGCGCTTCTAAGACTCTTTCTTTTCGACGCAAAACGAGGGGGTGTTGTATGGGTGGGCCCGTCAGGTATCGGAGGCACTGCCACGATGCAATTCTGGTATCCACTGAAGAATTCAATTGCCCGTAACTCTAGTCCTCAGTTGGATTCTGAACACTCGCATCCATATTCAGAAACCGTCTTTGTTTCTCGAGTATCCGCAGACCTTTCTTCCATCCTTGTCAGTGAAGAAGGAGATGTGGTTTGTATGAAAGTGGGCAAGAACACGACTTCAGATTCCTTTTCTGATGATGGTGGCATGTGGCATCGGAGCCCGGAGCACAATCGCGTGGTTATTGCGACTTCGTCCGATATTGTCGTTGCGGAATGCTACAGTCACGTCGCACGGGACACAACAAGATTGTCCCATAAATCTGTCTTCACGTTCTATCCCACTGCAGATAGCGAGCACAATCAAATACAACAACTTTCTGTCGAGGGAAGCTGCTTTGAATTTCCCATTGAGACGCTTCGAGGTAATCACATTATTGCCTTTACTACATCAGACGCATCCCCTGGTGCGGACTGCGATAAGATGCTCACTGCTCTTTTGATCAATGTCCAATCACGTGCCATGATCTATCGAATACAAATCGAGGATTCGTTCGAATTCATCGAGAGCTCGTCTGAATTTGCTCTCACGTGTCACCAGCATACAGTTGCAGTTGCAACGAACAATGGCTTGGTCTTGGCCGGGCAAGATGTCAGGGCATTTACGAATGCAGCTTCTAGCAAGAGAAGGCGGCCTGAAAAGAAGAAAAAGAAGGCAGGGTATGGGAAGCAGAAAAAGGATGTTTTTGCACGAGGTATGCGTCAGACGTTAGGGTAACCATGCCATGTCTAGTCAAGTTATTAATAAGACTTCGGTTCCAATTTTCTCTGAAGCCTATTCTTCGTTGTTTCTCTGTCAACTTAGGCAGCAAATCTTTCATCTACCTACTCATCCCCTTCATCGTCTGATGGTAGTTCCTCTCCAACGTGCAATGTAATTGTCCCCTTTGCCAATTCAAGCTCGGATGTAGGCGCCAATGCAGAAGCGACATGACACTCTGCCATTGCTGGGTTGTACTTGACAGTAACATTGTAATTGCATAGTGCGATTTCATCTTCTCCTGCCGGATCCACGGTTGAAGGAGCAAGCTTTTGCTTTTCGATGGTTGGTGCTTGCCCGAGGTCAACGTTGTTCCAAACGAATGGTGGTTTATAAGTATCATCACCCTTCAGGTTCCCCCCTGTTTCTTCCCATGGTGTCTTCAGTTGCGAGCAAACCTCCTCGTCGAGTAAAGCTGCATCCAAAACCCAATGATTCAGCCAAATGTTGACCAGCAGGGTGTATCGCACAGTTTCCACCTTTTGTCGCTTTGCCTTTGGTTCGTCGCCCTCCGAATGCTTTCGGCTTGGAAAGTAAAGTGCAGGAGCTCCATGAAGGAGTCGTCCATCAAACGCGATGTGTTTCCCAACCTTTGGATGCGAAAGCCAAGCCTTTTCAATGCCCTTTTCCAGTGTCGTTTTCTTGACATCATCTATCGGTGGACTCCTCTGTGAAAGGACGACTGTCGGAGCCCCATAGTTCGAAATATAGGTAACCGTTGCCAATCTCGGGTGTAGTAGTATATTTGAGGCCTGTTCTTCAAGCTCGTAGTCTGCATCAAAGTGCAGTCCAACTTCGTCTTCTTCATCCTCGTCCTCGCCATCATCCCCTGTCGATTGAGGCTTTTCATCCTTTTCAGAATCCATAACAAGAGTCCACCATTCTGCTCCAGAATGCTCAAAGCTGAATGTTCCTTTTTCGAGATGAGCAGTGTGCTTGTTAAATATTTCTTTCACAAGCCCCTCCAACGCACACCTTGGCTTCATCTTGGCAGGTAAAAAGAAAGTCTGCCCAGCAGAATATGCTTGCCCATCCGGCTTATCTCTTGCTGTAAACACCGTCTTACAGTCTTCTCTGATTGTTTCCAAATGAATGGGGTTGAATTGAATAACATCGTCCCCGGCCCAAAATTGGTGGCGAGGTATTGGCTCTTCTCCATCCACCATAGGCTTCCACTTCGTCCCAGGTATCCGCAGAGCTGGAAATCCATCTCTCATCACCAAATCAGTTTCTCCCGGCCCATTTTCATCTTCTTTCTCTTCTGGTTCACTATTCGAATTTGGTTTCTTTGCCACGCTCTCTTCATTGGATAATTCTTTCGAAGACATGATATTTTGTGTGACAGCAAAAAGATAGATGATGTCCTACTCTACCGGTATGAGAAACGGTGGATGGGAGAGCGGTTCGGTGCTTGTCAGATTTTCTACAAAACTCAAACTAACTATCCGGTCGACGGGTGAACGTACCTCCCGAAATCCAATCATCGAAAAATCAAACCAAAATCTCCTCCCACTGCGAAACACAAGCCAAAGTTGTCAACTGGTTCACTTCATTCTGATTATTGCTTGAACTTGGCTTTTAAGCTTTGGAATTGAATAAACACTAATGGCGAAGCAATCCAAGAGAACACGCAAGTTCGTGCAGAGCGGTGGTGTAAAGGCTCGACTTGAGAAGGGCACCATCAACAAGAAGGGAAAAGTGAAGAACAATAAGAAAAAGGGTCCCAAAAATGACGCTCAAGAAGGTATCGACGCCATCAAAGAGGCCAAAGCAAATAATTACGCCAAGGGATTGGCGAGGAAGCGGGAAGAAGCAGATTTTGTTTCCCAAAAGAATCTAGGAGACTTGGATATGGAATCTTTCTTTTCCGAGTTCGCGGGTGGAGTCGATCCTGATGAGTACGACGACGCCGAAGAGGAGGCTGCCGCGGATAATAGTAGCGACGATGATGACAAAGAAGATAGTGACGAAGACGAAGAAGCAGAGGCGGAAGCAGAAGAAAAGCCAACAAAGAAAGCCCGAAAAGAGGCACAGCAGAATCACGAAAGGAGCGATTCCGACAGTGATAGCGAGGAAGAAGACGTCGAAGTTCTAGAGAAACGAATGAAGTCTGAAATGGGAAAGCTTGAATCAGAAGACCCTGAATTTCATGAATTCTTGCAAGAAAATGACGGGTCCCTGTTGCAATATGGGCAATCTGCCGAAGGTGACAGTGATAGCGACGAGGACCATGATATGGCTGCAGTCGAAGATGACGAAGAGGGAGATGATGACGAGGAAAAGTCCCAGCCAATCGATGGAAATGCGATGCGTCTTACGCCTGCTGCTCTGGCAAAGCTTGAGAAGGGTGCCTTTCAACATCATGGAATCAAGAATCTCAGGAAGTTGGTAAACGCTTACAAATCTGCTTGTCATTTGACAGACGGCTCCGATAGCGACATGAGGGGCCAAAGATACCATATCGAGTCATCCAAAGTGTTCGATCGCCTCATGGTTGTTGCCTTGACAAAAGTTCACGAGGAATTCCATTATCATCTCTTGGGGAAGGGATCCACCCAAAAGAACCAGCTTCCAAAAAAGAAGGGAGTCAAAAAGAGTGCCGATGAGGATGCAGAAGATCAAGAAGATGAAGAAATGGACCCAAACAAGCCAATCAATCCCAAGACTCTTGAAAAGTCACAAAGGTGGGCCGATGCAAAGCCCATTCTAATGACCTTCATCAAGGCCACTTTGCACATTCTCTCCGAAGCAAAAGAACCAGATCTCGTTGTGTATGTTCTCAAGTCACTCTCCAACTATATGCCCTACATGACTCCATTTCCTCGCCTTGCAGAAAACTTCCTCAAGACGCTCACTGGGCTTTGGAGTGCACCCATTGATGCATCAGAGGACTACCAAGTAGTTCGTTTGCATGCCTTTCTCAGAATCCGGCAGTTGGCCCTAACGCAACCATTCCCATTCATCGAGGAATGTTTGAAGAAGCTCTACCTAGCATATGCCCAAAGAGCAAAGTTTGCCAATGCAGCATCTGTCACTTCTGCTTTGCCTACTTTGACTTTTATGGGTAACTGTTTGGTAGAGCTCTACAGTCTCGATTACCATTCATCTTATCAGCACGCCTTTGTTTACATCCGGCAACTGGCCCTGCATTTGCGTTCCGCAATGCAAAAGAAAACACAAGAGGCAATGGCGACCGTGTACTGCTGGCAATACCTCCATTGCTTGAAGCTTTGGGTCGCAGTCTTGACCGAAGCATGCCAGTCTGACGAATCTGGGGCAGGAGGGAGCGACGATCAGTTGCTGCGTTCGTTGGTATTCCCACTCACTCAAGTCATTTTGGGAACTGTCAGTTTGATCCCATCAACGCGATATTTGCCGCTTCGTCTCCATTGCGTGAGACTGCTTCAGCAACTTGCTGCTGCATCTGAACAGTTCATCCCAACTACATCTATTCTACTTGGCTGTCTGGACTTGAAAGAAATTTACCAGCCATCCAAAAAGACAACAAAGGGAGGTGTTCAGCCATTGGCATTGACACTCAGACTCCGAGCCGACAGTCCCCTCCGGACTATGGATGAGTTGGAGATGTGTATTTCGGAAATATTCCTATTGCTAAACCGAGAGGTGGATTTATATCAATATTCGCCCGGTTTCCCAGAGTTCTCAATCAGGATTTCGCAACGGTTACGAAAAGTAAGCAGAAACGTCTACTATTTTGTTCGCTTGATTTCAACTTCCATATCTCACAATTCTTGTTCAGTTTGCAAAAGAAAGCAGATCTCCTCGATGGAAGGCATATGCACGCGGATGTCTTGAGCTCTGCACCAAGTATCACGAACGAGGCGTCAACGAGCGTGCCAAACTGAACGATGTTGCTCCTAGAGATGTGAAACAACTCGAACTTCTTAGACCTATTCGCGTACCCAGCATGGGCGCACGGTACAAGGAGTCCTTGGAGAAGGAGAAGCGATTGGAGGCCGCCAGTCGTCCATTGCAAAAGACTGCCAAGAAAGTCAAGGAAGCTGATGTCGAAGATCCAGACGAGAAGAAATCCAACAAGAGGAAGCGCTCCAAGAAGAAGAAAAAGGCAGAAGCTCCGAAAATGTCGGATGTGCCAAAGGATGCTTTGGAACAAGAAGACGAAGTCCACGAGGGTATCGATTGGTCAGATGACGAAGAGTAACCATTCTAAATTCTAATAGAGCTATTATCCTTCATTTCGACTTGTTTGTTTGTACGTTCTGAATATCTACGGTAGCCCTCTGAGAAGCTTCAAATGTTACAATTTTTTATAGTGTTTTTTTAGCACTTAGCTAGATCTCACTAGCTCCGTCCCTCCTAAGCCGCTTGCTTGGCAACCTCGTTCACTGCGGCAACAGTTGCTTGTTGCAATGTGGCTTGCATTTGTTGAACCTTAGTGGCAATTGCTGCTCCCCTTGTCTCAAGTTCCTTCGTTTTTGCTTCCAGTCGGTCCCGCTCGGCCGTGATAAATTCCAAACGTTTGCTGACGGTGTCTCTGGCATCTTCCAGTGAATTCTTGATGAGAACGGGCCCAACCATCTTATAAACGCTAGCTGAACTATCCACTAATTCCAGCTCCTTTTGTACCATTTCATTCTCCGTCATTTGCCCAAGAACTGTTTGCAAGTCAGTCCGAACACTCTGCAATTGGCCTTGAATTTCCTTGAAGACTTCGACTTCGGCATCGATTTCTGCGGCCATTGCGCCACCTGGGTTGTTAGCTGCCATATTAATACTTGTTGCAACTGGTAGGTATTGTTGTTGTTGAGATGATTGTGGTCTTGGGGTTTTTGTTCACAGCGGTGTGCATGACAGACCACAGAAATCGATTCGAACTAGTCATCATTCAGTTATTGTATTCAGGCCCATTCCTGTTCGTTGTGTGGGTCTCTTCTATGCTTGCCTGACAACTACCTGTAGTTGCTGACATTCTTGATGGCTTGACAACTTAGTCTCATTACTATAACAATGACTAGCTACTTATTCATGCGACTACTGCATCTTTAGCACCAATGATTCCAGGAACCAAGGAAGCCAGTTCCTTTTGTAGCTCAAGTACTCCTCGTTGGCCTTCCATTTGCGCACTGACGAGCATGACAGGAAGTGCACTAGGCTGTCTGATTAAGCTATCAGAAAGTTGTTGTCGGACTTGAGTGACTCGCCTTGCCAGATCAGCTTGAGACACCAAGTCGCATTTGGTCAAGACAATCTGAATGGGTGGCAATTCTCGTTTCTGTGGTACGGGGAGAATGGGAAGACTGTGAGAGGATCTGCTATTTCACAAATATAAACTGCATCCGAAACGTACCTTCTTGGCTGACGGATGATTCTTAGAGGAGGCTGCTTGCTTCTTAAGAGCCTCTTGGAGCGATTCCATGAATTCCACATCTGCAATCTTCATACCATGTCGGGCATCAATCAGCAAGAGAATCCTTTTCAATGGCTTACCCCGATTTAAAATATAATCTTGCATCAAGGACTTCCAGGCTTCCATCTTGTCGTCCGTAGCATACGCAAAGCCATATCCAGGCAAGTCCACCAATTGCAGTGAGATTTTCGTTGTGGTGTGTAGTGTTTCTTCTACTGATGACGATTCATCTTCAGAGGTATTATCGCCTGCTGCTTCATCATTCTTGGGAGTAATGGTACTAGTGGTACTAGTCTTGGCAGTGAGTCGATAAAAGTCAATGGTTCGCGTCTGTCCAGGCTTGGAAGAAGTTGCTGCTTTGAGACCCTTTGGAAGCTTGGCAGTTCGGGCCGTGGGTTTCGGACCTTTGCCACGACGTTGATTTCGATGGGAAGGTATGGATTCGTCACCATTACCGTCCTGCTCCTGACTTGCCTTGGGGTGATTCCCGTACAAGAGCGCATTCAACAAGGTTGACTTTCCTACGTTGGACCGTCCTGCTATTGCCTGTCAATGGAGTGAAAAGTTGAAAATGAGAATGGGCATTTTGGGAAAAACAAGAGAAAGGTGATCAGACTTTTCTAGTTTGAACTTTCTAAGTTTTGACTTGTGTGTCCATGGATCTAAAAAGTGGACAGCTGGATATACTACTACGTACCACTTCCGGAACCTTCAATGATCCCGTTGGGAATGATTCCTCTGCCGTTCCAACACTCGCTATGCACTTTACTGGATATCTTCGAATCGATCGTTGCTGCGGTTGTTGTTGTGGTTGCTGCAGAGGTTGCTGCTCGTTGCTAGTTTGCTTTGCAGATTTATTGTTGCTATGATTCCTCTTCTTGTTCTTATCGTTGCCTCTTGTGTTCTTCTTGCCATCGATGGGCTTTTTGCGGTGCGATTTACTTTCTGTCTCTATCATTGCGTCGTTCCGTCTTGGTTTGGATTGTGGCGGCATGGCAAATGGTGGAGGTGGTATTCGTGATGGCAATCGTCGAATGCTTGGTGATAAGCTCTCTGCCTCTTCTTCTCTCGTCAAGAATTCACTCTTACTATTGCGTCGACTATAATTTCTATTAGCACTGTTCTTCTTTCGTAATCTATTCAATCGCCGCTTCACTGGAATACGTTTGGGAATACCTATCCCAATATTCTCAATGTAAGAGAGTATTGAAGGGTTGACTGGGATTTCCTTGAAGTTGGATCGATTGGATGAGAAAAGGTGATCCGATTCAGTTGAAGATGAGAATGATAACACCGATGAATAATGTCCATATGGCTTTGTCGTTGATAATATGTCATTGGATAAAGCCCTTTGGAATCGATATGATGTCATACATGGACTGTAAGATGAAGTGGATCGCAGTAGTGTTGTTGGTGATCTGGAATACTGTTGGAGTATCTTGAAAGATGATTGGTTAACCATATGACGAATATACAAAGGATGAATACCGCATGCCAAGTGTAATGAACTCCCAGGTCTCGATCTAATAAGGTTCCTGCTTGCAAGTTTGGCAGCATGCATGATGATCGAAAGAAACCACAAGAGCGATGAGGATGAATTTGAGATGTATGTTGAGGAAGTTGTGATGATGGATCAGATTGTCGAAATAGGACAGGTGGCCAGACTTCGTCACTATTTTCCCGTCAACGTTCAACGTGAAACATGGTTTATGGTGAACGTCCGGAAGTTGAAAACCGTCTTCATGAAACGCCAAATGGGCGATCCGGCATTTGAAGGGACAAACTTGCTGATGCTCGATATCAGTTTCAATTCAACAGCAAACGAATACATTACATATAGATTGATTCCTAAGGCAGCCCAACATGACAGCCGGTGCGACAAAACAAAGCGTCATTAATGATGCAAGGAAGTCCAAGATGAAGCATATCAATCAAGACAGTCAGCGTCGTATTCGCAGAGATTTTCAACAAAAGGAAACCAAGAAACCAACTGAAGAAGGGAATAATTGCTTTTTGGACTTTATATCCAACATGCTGAGTCCTTTCCGAAAGGAAGATATTCTGGAAGAAGTTCAGACTACAAATTTCAGCAAACAAGATATGAAGCAAAGCGTTTCAGAAATCTTTGACGGAAGTCGCAGAATTGACATTGATACAATTGAAGAATCCCCAGAAGACTTGGAATCTTCTCAGACCAATTTGCAGACTGTTCACGGTGATGGTAATCCGAACAATACAGAGGATCAGGCAACAACTTATGAGGACGTAGCTGATGGATATACAGAGGGAGGCAAATTTGAGGAAGCCATGAAGTCTTACAAACAAGCGTTAGAAATCCGACTATTGACTATGGGAAAGGATCACCTCGTCGTTGTAGGTACATACAACAAAATCGCGAGTATCTTTCGTTGTCAACTTAAATATGATGAGGCGCTGGAAACCTACGAGAAAGTTCTTGCGATTCGACTGAAAAACCTCGGAGCCAGCCATCCCGATACCGCCAAGACATTGAATAGCATGGCCAATGTCCTCAGCCGTCAGGGAAAATTTGACAAAGCCATGGAGAAATATCAGCAAGCATTGAAGATTCGAATCAAGGCCTTTGGTTGGGATCACTTGATCACTTCCGACACCTACTGTAATATTGCGGGGGTGCTGTACAATCAAGGCAAATTAGATGGAGCCATGAAGATTCATCAACTGGTTCTTGCTATTCGATTGAAAGAATTAGGCCGTGAGGATCCCGATATTGCTGATACTTACAACAATATTGCTTGTATATGCTATGATCTGAAAAAATTCAACGAGGCCCTGAAGCTGTACAAGCAAACCATGGCGATTCGATTGAGGACTGTTGGACCGGACCATCCAGATTCTGCAACGACGAATTACAATACTGGCAATGTGCTGAGAAAGTTGGGGAAATACGATGAGGCCATGGCCATGCACCAAAAAGCGTTGAAAATTCGACTCGAGACGACTGGGAAAGATCATGCAGACACTGCTGATACCTATCGCTGCATGGCTATCATCCTTCAAAATCAGGGCAAAAAGCAGCAAGCCCGAGAAATGTGTCAAGAGGCATTGGAGATTCGGCAAAAATGCCTGGGGCAGGATCATCCAGACACAACCAAGGCGCAAGAACTTTTGGACAAACTTTGTGCCTGACGATACGAAAAAGTTTGTTTTAAGTTTGACTAAACGGACTCTTTTGATAGTTTCATGTCACTTGCGACTTTTCGTGTGCCTTGTTTCGCATCTGAAAACTGCATGAACCAGTGAGTGAAGACGCTATTTCGTTCTTTCACACACTCTCCCTCAACACAGCAAAGTAAATACAAACACACAAACGACATCGTTCTGCCTCCTACCTGATCATGATTCCGCCTATACCAACACACGATGGCATTTCTGCCGAAAACAAGATCCAGCATGTTCTGGCGTCACCCAAAGAGGTGCTCCAAAGTCCTCAGCAGGCTTGCAAGAAGAAACTCAACAAGAATCAACCAAGTGATATCCCAATCCCACCTTGTTTTGACGATTCCATCTCCCACTTGTTGAGCCCTTTCAGCCCTTTCCGGAAGCGAGCTGTCCTGGAGCGAGCCATGCATGCCAAAAAGAAAGACATGTTGACCTTGAGTGTTAGGAATATAATATTTGCCGAGAACGACCAACTCGACAATAGTGAGAAACTTGACCATAGTGAGAGACTCGACAGAAGTGAGAAGAGAATCCTTGAGGGCTATCAAGGGAATGATAGTGGCCTTGTTTCTGTAGAAGAACAGAGCGACCGAGAAACTGCAGAAACCTATCTCCGCCTTGCAAAATTTCGTAAGAGCCAGGGCAAAAATGACAGATCTTATGCGCTATACCAAAAAGCACTCAAACTTAGACTGGAAACGCTGGGACCAGACCATGTCAGTACTGCAGAGATATACACCGATATGGCAAACGTTCTATTTAGTCAGAACAAATTTGACAGAGCGATGAGGAAATATCAGAAAGGATTGAAGATTCGAATCAAGGCCTTGGGTTGGGATCATGAGACCACTGCAGAATCTTACTGCAGCATTGGCCATGTCCTCTACAAACAAGGTGATCTGATAGGAGCGATGCGAGTTTATCAATTGGTACTTGCTATTCAATTGAAGAAGGTACAACGTGATAATCCATGTCTTGCTGATACCTACTCGTCCATTGGCACGGTCCATTATGACCTAGATGAAAATACAGAGGCCATGAACATGTATGAGCGAGTTTGGGCGATCCAATTCAAGAATATTGGACCAGAACATCTAGACACTGCGGCTACTTATCACCGCATGGCTAATGCTTTGAGAAAGCAGGGCAAGAATCAGAAAGCGCGACAAATGTATCAGCAGGCATTGGACATACGGCTGAAATCACTAGGAAAGGATCATCCAATCACTATCGAGACCCAAAATTATCTGAAAGAACTCGATGGAACAGGAAGATGAAACCTTGATTTGCAAAGTACAATTGGCCAATGCAGTGGAGGACTTGTTTGCTAATGTAAATTGCATAACATTTTAAACATAGAGAATATAGCATGGTCTAGATTACAGGTAGCACTGACAGATCAGGCAGTCGGATTATGGCACCTTTTAATAAGTCGACTAAGCGGACCAACTGTACCCAGCCAGAATTCTGGGTCGGCACGCGCATACCAGAACTCTGTATGCAGCTTCGCCACAAACAACATTTATATGACCTGATATTCGGTCCAGCGAGAAGGCGTATGCGGTACCGGTAAGTGATTAATTGTTTTTTCGCAAATTAGCGCTTGCATTCATTCATCATCATCACCTCTCTGATACCATACAACAACACTACTTTTCATTTAATACTCTAGTATGATGTCCGCCATGCCAGCCAGAGATGCTGTTGTACCACCACCCAAAGCACCAGAAGACCTCATGGAACTTACCACCAGCCCTTTCGGCAGACGAGCCATGTTGGGTAGAAAGCCCATGTATGAAAAAAAAGATATCATGACTCGAAGCGTCAGAAATATTCTCTTTGCTGGTAACGAGGATCTCGACACAAGCGGGAGGAGCGTTGGGCTCGACAGCAGCGCAAGGACGAGTGGGGATCTTGACATTAGCACGAGGAGTGGTGACAATTTCAGTATTCTTGAAACTGTTGGAGAGAACGACATCGCAGACACCGCCGACAGCCTCCGAGAACAGGGCAGATATGAAGAGGCTCTGGTACTTTACAAGGAGGCACTTGATCAAAAACTTGAAACAAAGGGCAAGAACCACAGGGATACAGCAGAGGCCTACTTTAAGGTTGCAAATGTCCTGTTCAGTCAAGAAAAATACGACGAGGCTATGGACAATTATCAAAAAGCCTTGAAGATTAGAATTAAGGTTCATGGATGGGATCATGAAAGCACCGCAGATACCTACAATTCTATTGCCAATGTTTTGCAGAATCAGGGAAACTTCGAAGGGGCTATGAGAGTTCATCAATTGATCCTTTCCATTCGATTGAAGAAAGTGGGACGAGAGCACCCGGATCTCGCCGATTCGTATACGAACATGGCCTGTCTTCTGTGTGATCAACATGTAAGTCACACCATGGAAGCCGAGAGATATGATTATATGATCTAGTGGCTTGATACTAACCTAAATTTTTTCCTCTCTCAGGAATACGCCGAGGCTTTGGTAATGTTTCAACGCGCCCTAGGGATTCGCATCAGCACTGTCGGACCAGACCATGCTGACACTGCGGCCACCCACCATGGCATGGCAACCGTCTATAAAGAACAATCAAAGATTGACCAGGCCAGAACTACCTATAAAAAGGCATTGGACATTCGTCAAAAATGTCTGGGAGCGGATCATGAAGACACCATCAAGACCCAAAAGCTTTTGGACGAACTTGCTGCCTGAGCGTAGTACTGGGAATGTATTGATCATTTATATTAATGCATAGCTAGTACTTAACAGTTTTTGGAAGCCACAACTGGTTGAAATCTCATGATCTTGGCCCAAAAAAGACCAATCAAGGCTGGCTAGTATCTACTGTAGTACGCCGTCGATAAGCAATAATGTCGCTCGGTATCATGAAGTCATCTTCCTGAATGGACTACTACTAGCATTATAAATTCCCGGTCTTCCTCTAATTCGTCCTTGTCGTTGTTGTACCTACTCATTGTTGAGCCTTGCTCCTACATTCGATGCCAAGAAGCATCGTGCCACTGTGATGTGATAAATTCTGAAAAAGAGTTCTTCTCGAGATATTTTTCGGTATTGTTCAGCATCCCAACAACAGTAGTGGCTGATGTAATAGAATCTACTTACTAACTATATAGCACCATATCCAATCATCTTTTCATCGCCTTGTTTTGTCCTTTGAGTACTACTAGTACTAACATTAGTACTACTACTTCTTGTTGGGTCTTGTTTCTTCAGTGATGGAGTCCAAGAAGCTGTCGACTACTGCAGGTTTGTGGAAGCGATTTCAAAGTTTCGCTTGGGAATTCGAGATTGGAATTGATCTCGTGCGTCCGTCTGCAACCGCATCTGTAGAAGAAGCATGCTCTGAGGAATAGAAGAAAGTATTGTAGGGGATACTGTTACCGGTAGTTGGATGATAGTCCTACTATTGCAACAGCTTTTGATTTTTTAAATTAAAATTCTTCCAGCACATGGATGCAGGGACAGGAGCACAACAATACATTTTCAATTTGTTCGCTAGAGCATCGCTATATCAAGTTTAAAATATATTGTACATTACATCTTCAGTGGGTTGCGGCGAGTTTGCGTCTCGAAAGTCAAGAGTTTGGGTGAATCATCCATGAGATGATCTTGAATGAACTTGTTTAGGCCTTTCCTGCCGCGCCAAATTGAATGAGCATTGCTTGGTAGAAAATGTACACAACTTTCTACAGCGATGTATTTCGGTACCGAAATGCTTTCGCCTGCCAATTCTGTCGCCGTCCGGATTCAGGTTTACGTGATCTCCACGTGTTCCAAGTACGACATTTTTCACAGTCCGTCCATCAGTTCTCAAAAGCCTTCAGGTGCACACACGGCAAAAACCAAACCTCGAGCTTTGTCAAACCAAAACCCAAACATCTCTCTCTCTCGTGGCATTTCTACCAAATTCTTTTGCACAAAAAGCCCTGTGATTCAGGCGCTGAGAAGCACGAAACGTGGATCATCGGTTCAGGACACTGAAGGAAAATAGCATCAGAGACAACACTTGGCTCTCCAGCTGCTTTCTGACAAACACAACCCTGAAAACTTGTAACAGACTGGAATTCATTTCTTGAGAACCCATCATTCATTCATATTTCCACACCCAAATTGCACCAGCTTTCCCTCAATTGGAAACCATGGATGATTCCGAAACCGCTACTGTCCCGCTCATGACGGGTTTGAATGCTCACCGAGCGCCTCAACCTCCTCTGAGATCTCCGAGTTACGTCTTTTCCCAAGTCCCCAAAGCCACCAAAGACTTGTCCGGATCCATCCTGCAAGAAGTCAAGGACCGGGACCATTTCAAGGCGTGCATGTCCGAAATGGTCTTGCTCTGCAATGAAGCTATCAGACGCAATTCTCTCAAAAAGTGCAAGAGCAAACCATTGAGTTTGGAGTACATTGCCGATCGATTGGATGTGGACGATCCCTGTTTTGGGTATTTGGCGAGATCCAACGAAGGAAAATTGCAAGGATTCATTACCCTCACGACTTTTACCAATTGGCAAAAGAACTTTCGGTGGGATTCCAAAAATGAAGCCTCTTTCTACTATGATGACGATGACGACGATGATGATGCTAATGAAAAGGAGAAAGAAGGAAACGATCAACAAGATGAGGAAGGAATTAAGTCCGAAGAGGAAGAGGAAGAGGACGAAGCTGAGTTTGAAGACAAGGATGACGACGATGATGAAAGTTATGCCGGTGAAGGTAGATATCACACACCAATCCCCTCCCGCAAGAGAAAGAATACGAAACCAGAGAGCGCCAAGAAGCAACCATCCACCAAGAAGCCAAAACAGGAGGAGACTACTGCTGAGACAAAGAAACCTCCCAAGAAGGCTCGCAAAATAGACTTGGATGGATCCTTGGCCCAAGAGTTGGAAAACACTGTCCGATTGGGAGATCCCTACAACGAAGGGATTGTCTGGCCCCGTATTGCTGAAGTCTCCTTGTTGGGAGCCTTGGGATGTGGAAAACAATTACTCAAGTTGGCCATTGAACAGCTGGAATTTCAAAAGCCCAGTGCCAATGCCAACTATGATTACTTGGTTCTGCAAGCGACGGATAATTCGATTGGCTTTTACGAGTCTATCGGATTTGTTCGTGTGGGGGCGGTGACCTTTGGTAATGATGACAAGAAGAACCAATCAACAGGTTCCACCGATACAAAGACGCCTTCGAAATCGACGAGTGACTCGACGAGCGGTGATAGCAGCAGCGTCGGTAGCGTTACCGACACGTCCATGGAAAGTAACGGCAGTGGTGTTGTAGTGGCAGAACCTTTGGCTCCATCGTCACCCGACAAGCAGGATGCTCTTGCTCGACCGTCCAGAATTGTCTCCAGCCCCTTGGAGGTACACATTGTCAAGCAAGGCGGATGGACACCAAAGGACATTGCCGCTAGGCACAAGGTGGATCCATGGGATGTCGTCTTTTTGAATCGGGACATTTATCCGTCTCTCACGGTACATAGCAAACTGAAAAAGGGTACCACACTATTTGTCCCCAAATCGAAAACAGATGCTCTGCATGCTGCATCCAGTCCTCAAGCACCAACCCAGGAGGAGACACCCACTAAATGGTTTGTGGCCAAGGAAAATGACACTCCACGCAAGATTGCCAAGATGCACGGTGTGCCTTGTACCCAATTAGTCCAAGCCAATGTTGCTCGATTGCCAGAATTGCAAGCAGCTTCCCGGCTCAAGGAAGGAACTCGAGTCAAGGTCAACAACTTTGACAAGCCGGACAATATTTGCCAACAATATTGTCACTGGAGCTTTCCTGACGATGCCTCTGTGGAAAATGGAGAACCCAGTTACATGATGGTCTACAAGGTGGAACGAAAGTCTGCCCGTGCGCCTCGTGATGTGCGCAATTCCTTGGCGGCCAAGGTCCAACCCTATCAACCACCGCCCCTTTTAATGGAAGCCCCCAAGACCCAAAAGGTGGTGACCAAGAAACGTCGAAATTTGCCCCGACCACCAGTTCCACCACCCCAGCCACCATCTGGATTCAATGTCTTTCAGGATCATCAAAAGCAACTTTATCCGGAACTTCGTGACTCCAATGCTGCCAATCGTCAATTGATCAAGGGCAAATGGGACCTATTGTCCAAATTAAAGCAGTCCCGCTACGAAGATGTGGCGAAGGATTGCGCCAAGCACTTTGACGATGCTCAAGCAAAGTTTGAAAAGGCGTACGCCAAGTGGAAGGATGATTGCGACAAGCTTCCACTCGTTGAGACTGTGTTGGAAAAGGACGACAACCTTTTCAGCAAGGTGGTCAAGTTGCGGGATGACGCGTTGGAAGGCAAGCAATATACCTATTGGTACGTTTTTCTTTTTGTGTTGGATCGTATCATTTGAAATTTTATCGATTTTGTACTAACTTTTTTCCATTCTCCGTTCACTTTTACAGGTTTGTCCTCACGTACATTCCCGACTTGAAGTGGTGTCACTTGGCACCAATGGTTCCCGATGGAGTCTTTGGTCCTGAACGAAAGCGATCCCATGGTCGCACTCGCTGGAGGTTGGTAGATGAATCTCTGGGTCACGAATTGGACATTAGTTCCGTGTTTTGCATTCCCGTTCGATCTCGAACCCTGAAGAAAACTGCAGATGCTGACAAGGAAGAGTGGGATGTCTTGGATGGTACAAGTAATGGTGTTGCGGCTTCATTCTCGTCGGATAAATCATCGGAAGGCAGTCCAACCACCAGTGCTGACGAGAAACCGCCACCCAAGCGGGCCATTCGAAAACAGCCCGTGCGCCCACGATCAGCAACCAAGCCTATGAGTGGGAAGATTGCAGTCAAATCTAGTGCTACTCCCAACAAGAAAGTCTTGGCATCTCCTGCCCGATCGACCCGCAGCAACCGAACCACTGACTCTCCCAGATCCTTTCCCTCGCCACGTCGCATCTTGTCCCCAGGACGTCCCGAGAAGGCCACCAGCTCACCGATTCGCCAATCGGCTGTCAAGCGAAAGGCGACTCAAGATTTGGATCCCGAACGCAAAGCCCGCACTATCAAGACGGTCGGAGGGCGCCGGAGTGTTTTGCAGTCATGAAAGAAGGTCGAATCGTCATCGGGTTCCGAAACTGTGGATTCGGAAACAGAATAGATTAATACACGCTATGTAACAAGATTACTTTTACAGTTAGAAATGCTATCAAGGTTATCATTCATTCTAGACACTATTTTAAATAAATTACAACTTTAGCCTAAGCATCCGGGGTAAATTCATCATCATCATCCATATCTTCGACAACCGCAATAGCTGGCTCCAAGTCCATCTTTGGCTGTCCTTGCATCTCGCTCATTTCATCAACACTCTTTTGGATAAGAAGTACTTCTTCTGTTTCCACTTCACTCGTTGGGTTGGCCCGAGTGAAGACAGCCACTGATCCCCAATTCATACCATCGGAAAGCATGCCATTGATTCCCGACTCTGACTGCTCGGCTCCCGAAAACTTGTCCACATTCAGTGTGAGCAAAAGCGGTGGCAACAATTGGCATTCAAAAGATCGTGGATTTCCATCAGGAGAGGATGGAACAGTAGGAGCTTCTGTAGGAATGGACCACATTGGGATGCCACCAGGAGCATACCTAACGACCTGTCGAGGAGCTCTCCGCAGACGATCCTGAAAGCCCAGCAGGATTCGATCTTCTTCGGATAGTCGCTCATCAGCTTCACCACCAGCACCACCTCCTCCACCTGCAGTTCCAGAGAGTGCAGCAAGAATATCTTCATCCTCTTCTTCGGCCATGTACCGAGCCAACATGTTTCGAATCTTATCGTCACTCGCACCCATACCAACATCGTCTTCTTCAATTTGTTGTCTAGGAGCAGGTGGTTCAACTTGTTGGTTCAGCATGTAACAAGGGAAGCTATCGGGGGATACCTTGGCTGTTGGCACAGTGCCTTTTGGGGTCTTGGCTGCTGCTGCTTCCTTCTTTGGCATGGCACCATCTTCTAGATTGGCTTCCATGGCCGCAATTTTCGACTCCAAATCGGCCACGTCGTTGTCACTTCCCGTATCTGCACCCCAATCATTATCCATATCATCTCCATCATCACTATACCATGACGACTTCACTGGTGCCGCCGGTGCAGATGGCTTGGGCTTTTCGCGGATTGGTCTCACCAACATTCTGCAGGACATGACACCGTTTCCGTATGAAAATCCATTTTCGAACTTTAGCTTGCTGAAACATGCCGATTGCGGACATCCGTAGACAGTAAGAAATCTTTCCATTTGGTTCTCTATGCGATAGAGCTGTACGAGTAGCTTCATATTGTCGTCACAATGCTGACAAGTTGGAGCCGGACCCAACTCGGAAAATGCAACTCCACCGATATGGGACTCTATTGGTGCCGTACTGTTTTTTCTAGGCGGCCCTTGTGTGGGAACATATAGTTTTACGGGTTCACCGTTATCACTGTAATCGTCATTGTTGCCCCACATCTTGATGCAATGTGGTTGGAGGGTGGGATTTTCGAAAATTGAAAATGTTGTGACGATATTTTGATGGCCATGTCATCTTCATCCTCTGCGCATTTGATTGCGCGATTTTCGTTCAATCCCGAGTGACGAGAGAAAATTCTTGTCAGTCGCCAGCCCTCTACAATCGCCAGCCAACAGTCTTGAACTTCGTTTTTTGTTGACGTTGAATAAACATACATAGGAAGAGCGAGCAGACCTGCACCTTTTTTTGACCGTGTGACGGCCGGCTGAAGTACAAAATTGAAAACTGCTTGAAAACCCAAAAAAAAACTGAAATCATTGGTTCCATTAGCTCCATTGTTACTCGAAGATGATGAATTCCAAGGTATACAAAAAGACCAAGGTAGTCGAGACTTCCTTGGCAACTGTTCAGATAGAGTCTGAAGTCTATGAAACAAAGCCAGTAACAGTTGGAGAAGGACCACCAAGATGGTTAAAGAACATAGAACCATCACAACAAAATCCTGAAGCAAAGCGAGAAACAGATCAGCGCCAGCATATGAATCTCCTATTTAAACTGGGACAAAAGCATCAGTCTTCTTCTTTTTTGAGTGAAGAAAAAAGTGCAGGTTCTGGATCTTCTGATGAACGCAGGTCCAGAGAGCAATTGTATGGAGGAACCACCATTGGTGTTCATCGATCTACAAGACACTTGGATGTTTCATCAGCTTCAGACGACTTGAGCAAGCAACAGAAGCAACCGGAGCCTGAGGACGTCCGAAAGGACGCAGCTGAAACCTATCTTGGAATCAGCCTAAGGGACATTTCGAACAAGTTCTTCATGACACAAAACTGCCCAACTGATGGAGTGGAAGAGACCAAAGAAGGAGAGGAAGATGCGAAGAGAGACAGCAGGCCTTCGCTTGTCGGTTTCGATATTGGAAAGGTGATCCCGAAGAACCTTTTGGAATCCATCCAAACCATTCCCGCAATGTCATTCTATGGTTCCAACAGATCGTCTGATGAAGCTCCTTTGAATGACCCAGTCAATGGCAAAGCACCTTTATTTACTGAAGAAATGCGCGAAAAGCAACTCCAAAGTCTAGTGCCCCTGGATGAAATTCGAATCATTGACCCTTGCGAAGCTTGCCGCGTTGATTTGACGACGGTGGAGGACGGTGACTTTTACTTGCGACGGACCGAAAGTGATGAAATGAGTTGCGTTACCATCCCCAACATGAATGCTGCATCGTAACGACTCCTAAAGGAGGGAATCAATTATGAAATTGCAAGAGCGCTTGGAGCGAACTCTTTCGATTATCAATTGAATACCCTGTGTATATTTCTATTTTGCATAAATTTATTTTAGAACCTACATTTTCATTTACGCAAACTTTTAGTCTATTGATACTTGACAGTGCCTTCATCTGCACTCAGAAGGAGCGAAGCAGTAAAACAAATGTGGAAAGACGCTACATCACCGTTGGTAAGATTAGATCATTGTTTTATCCTGGAGTTTCCCTTATTTTCTACACGTCTAGTCGATGAACCACAGGTTGCATCAGCTCGAGACTGTGGCTGACTCGAAGCTGATTGTCTTGTCTACCTGTTAGCCGGTTGAAGGACTCTACAATATGCAGTTTCAGTAGGCTGGAAAGGGCTTCCGAGTCCTATCACACGTTCCAATTGGTCATTTTCACCTTCCGACACCATGCCGCGGTTCTCATACTAATCCCAACTTGGACATGATGAATACTCCCAGTGGACCGTCTAAGACTGCCCTAGAAACAGTGACGGCCAGTATCACACCAAGGATATCCATAATGACCTGAATCGACGTCGATGAGTGAGCTGGATCGACACCAATGAATTCCAAAATGATTGGCAAGACTGCTCCGAGACAAACGCTGCTAAAGACAATCAATGTCAAGGCCGATGTTACCGCAATGGCTTCCGGCAAGGGCGTCTTGAACAAGATGGCCCTTAAAAATCCTGCCACACTCAAAATTACTGAAAGGGCACCCGCCATTTTGACTTCGCGATTCAAAAATTGATTGCGGGTCTTTTCATTGAGTGTGCCCAAGGCTAGACCGCGAATGACTGAAGGGGCAATAGCTGTGTGAGAGCGACCCACGCATCTAAAAAAAGTGGCATTCAACATTTATACTCACCTCGCACTGACGCTTGATTGCCGGCATTTCCACCCGCTCCCACCAACATGGTCAAGAAGTAAATAATGACAGGATGGTTTGCCAATAGTGCTTCATTTCGTCCCAGAATAATCCCCGAAAAGGATTGCATCACCAATAATCCAACCAACCACAAAGCACGATCGCGAAGGGCCTCCTTGAAAGAAATGGCAGGTTCGACGGGGCATTGGTCTGAAAATGAGGGAAAATGACAAAACAATTGATATGAAATCAGCTGAAGAACAACAGCGACATATCATATCCAAAATACTGCATCCAGCGATGATTATGCAACAGCCAAATGCAAGATACTTACCACCTTCCAATTCATCACACCACAGTTCATCTTGAGAAATTTCGTCTCCACTTAGTGTAATGCCGGATGACATACCAGTAGCACTATCTTGATCCCAAAACAAGGACTCTCCTTCAAAACTCTCCAACACAATTCTGTTCCTTTGTTTCAAGTTCTGATTTTCTTCTTCCAATTGTCGTATCGTGTCTCTCAAGACGGAATTCTCAGACTTCATCTCGTCCAAGTCTTCTTCCGCCGTGCTGGAGGACGACAATTCAAAGGAGGGTAGGGTAATCTTTCTTGGCAGGACGCGTTTGAAAAGATTGGAACTTTGATGGCGAATCGAAAGCGGATTGATAGATAGCGGTTTCAGCGGACTCCAGGCCTGACACACCAAGGAATAGTGCTGTAGGAGTAGCAGTGTTGCAGCCAAGACGGAATTCCGTCTACTGTATGATATCATCGTCATGATTGCGATTGATGTGTTGTTTCTTGTTGTGCTTGTAGTTTGTCTATCGCGTCTTAGATTCACTACTATCGATTCTGATGTGCTGCCGACAAATTCTAGCTACAACAACAACGCTTATGACTGATGATAGGACAGTTCTTGTACTTCTTGTCTAGAGGAGAAATCTTTGAAGCTTTGAATGACGTACTGTTGGTACTGGTAGATACGGAGATTTCAGATTTCAATTGAATCAATCCATCGATATCATATCGACTGACTCATTCGAACACGACTTCTTCGATTGGTGCAGTTGGTGGCGGCAAACGCGCCAGAAGTTTGCTGCTCGAACATGGATCAACAGCTTTGCTTGTACCATACCGTGGACATCAAAGAACAGATCATCAAAGAAGGGAACCAGTGAACATACAGAATGTCGGAACCAATTACCACCTTGGTATCCTCCAAGAAGGTCACCAAGAAGAAGAAAATAGGATTTCGCCCCGTAGGAAAAGCCAAACCCAAAGCCGCAAAAAAGGGAGGCAACAAATCATCTGTCAAGGCATCCTCATTGAAGTCACCGCCTCCTGGTTCCATGCCAGCATCCCCTGGTAAGCTGCGAACGTCAAGGACCAAAGCAACGCCTAGCATTGCCGAACCAATGGCAGATGCGGATGCCTCAACCGCGGCATCACCTTCAGACATGCCTGAAGTAACGGAAGCTTCGTCTACAACGCCTGTAGACGAAACGTCCTCCAAACTACCGGAACCTTCTGAAGCAAGCTCTACAGAACACACAAAGTCAATCCTTAAAATACCAGTAATGCAACGGGGCTCTCCACGAAAGCGAAAGCACGCTGGAATTACCATTGGTACTTCTCGCAAACTCACTGATACCGCCACGGAACGATCCAAGGCTGCAGTGGTTGTTGCTCAGAAACCTCCAACGGCAAATCCCGAATTAGTCGACGAAACGCACAAGCCCGCTGCTTCTTCCGCTATTGAATTGGTTTCTTCCTCCAAATCCGAAGAACAAGACAACCAACTAATTGAAAAGCTTAAGTCTGAAGATCCGGAAGGCAAATCACTGAGTTCGTTTTGTTCCAGTTTCAAAGTCAAGAAACCCAAAAACGCCGATGGCGATTCCGAGACAGTAGGGAAAAAGAAAAAGACTAATCCAAATGCTCCCGAAAATGACAATGACTTTCATGGCAACAAGGAGCCCGCTCAACGAGGTGTCCCCGAAGTGCAAATGGTGGATGGACAAATTGTCTTGCAAGAATCGAGTTTGATGTTTCCCGGTCAACGCCGGACCATTCAAGAAGTGGAGGCCGAATATGAAGTCGTAGAAGAAGATGCTCAATTGACCATTATTGGAGCCAATTGCAATTCCTTTGTCAATCGCAAGAAACCCAAGCATTGGACCAAGGAGGAAACCAAAAAGTTTTATGAAGCGCTGATGCAACTCGGTACTGACTTTTCTAGTATGGAAGCCTTTTTCCAAGATCGGAATCGCAAACAATTGAAACGAAAATACACTACTGAACTGAAAAAGAATCCTAATCTGATTGAAATGGCATTGAATCCAAAATGCCAAAAGGATGTCGGTGAGTGCAGCTACTAAGCTATTGGATGCGGGTGTATTCGATTGGTTGATTGCTGTGTTGACTACCTGGCATCAATTAGTTGACTGATTCAACTTCTTTGTGCGCTTGCATTTGTTTCTTGCTGGTCTAACCGTTCTAACCTCTCCGTGTCTCTCTTCCTTTCTGTCTGTTCCAAACTCCCGTCCCATTACCGAATCACCAGATCTCTCGATCTTTTCCGTCCAAGTGGGCAAAAAGGACATTAAAGCTGCTGCGAAACAAGACAAGATCCCCATTCCCTTTGAACGAAACGATGTCGAAACAGAAGAAGACAAGGAGGCCGCCAAGAAGAACAAGCGACGCAAACGTGGTAAAAGCGAAGGCGAAGAACCATCGCCCCAACAACAACAACAAGGCGTATGGGAAGTTGTCCAGGAAGATGCAGCCGTGGTCGTCCAAGAAGAAGCTCCAAGAACGGCCATTTCGGCACGATTTACTGCCGAACAAGATGCCCTGTGGTTTGGAGATGAAGATGCGAATCAAAATGACATTCCGGGACCTAGCATGGAAGACTTTTTCCAAAGCAATGCTGACGAGAACACTACACCTGCTGACGAGAACTTACTCTCCGAAATGGGTGGTAGTGGTCCAGTAGGAGCCGAATCACTCTCATTGGTGCCCAACAAGAAGACCACTCCTGCTGCCAAGAGGAAACCCAAGTTTCGATCGTCGGGAAGAAAGAAAAAGAAATGAAGGACCGATTGATTGATTGATTCGGTCAACATGCTCATGTTGGAAATTGTCAATAGCAGCTGTAGCAGCATGTTTCGTAAACCTTGCATCTTGTCATGACGATCCACCGCTGGAGAGGAGATGCAGAAAATGAAGCGAAAATATGTTCCGCTTCACGTCATAGTGACAAATAACACGTACTTGCTCGATGCGCAACGGACGACCAATATGTCTTATCAACGATGAATTCCAGTAGTTTGATCCAGTGCAATCAATTTAAATTTTTGCTGCGGCACAGCCGCCATCAATATTTTCAAACCGATGTGTGTAGCTTTTGTACCACATTCTACATGTGTCTGTACTCTGTCTGAAGCGCCCCCTGCAACTGAGTACGTACTTTTGCAAACGCAATTCCGATGGGCTCGCTTTTTGAGATTTCCCTGCCCAATCAAGTGGCTTGAAAGAATCAGAAGACCCAGGAGCCATCACTTCAAAAGATATTCCAATACCATTCAAAAATCAACGGACAATCGATCACAAAAGGAAATAATACGTACAGTAGCAAGATGAAAATCAACAGCCAGCTTACTGGTCTATTTCTGGCTAGCCTAGCACTTGGCACCAATGCCTTTACTTCAATAGCCCCCAAGACAGGAAGCTCTGTGGCCCTCAAGGCCTCGGAACGACAGGATCCTGGACCTCCACCAATGGACACTCAAATGCCCATGCAAGACCGACCTGCTCCAGCAGGTCCAGCTGGAGGTCTCAGCAGGCCTCCCAACATGGTGGATGATTTGGATTCTTCTGAATTGATTGCCATGGACATGTTCCCAATTTTTCCTAGTCTTGAAACCGTACAAGGAGGAGGGACGGTCCGAACTTACAAGATGCCTCTTTGGGCCGACAAGTGCCAGATGTTGTTTACGACCGATGGACGTCCAATGAAGGCGGAAGCCAACTTGTGGCTGGGACCCCTTCGTGTCGTGCACACTATGAAAATTGACATGGAAGATGGAGCCAAGACTCCCTATCAATCGACCATTACCTTTAAGAAATTTGGACAAGTCTTGAAAGTCAGTACTTCCGACAGTTTGGAATTCCCCATGCTGGCTGGTGTCTACGTTCCGAACCCCGAACGAGCAAAGGAGCTTCATCAGAATACTATTGATGTCTTTGATAATGCTACTCCCGAACAAAAGAAGAGAATTCAAGGAGGATCCACTCTTGGTGGAGGAGGTGCCGTCCGGTATTGGACCATTCCGCCCAATGTCCAATCAGTCCAAGTTATTGGCTGGTCCAAGGACGTTGGTAAGAAGTCCTTCAAGCTAAAGGTTGAGGTTCTGCAAGGACCCAACAACATCAAGCAAGGGTTCTTCCTTCAATGCGGAGGAAGTACTCAACCATACCACGGAGTGCTACAAACTCCTGGACCTGGTTCTATCATTCGAATTACCAACCAAAAATTCTTGGAAGATGGTTTGATCCAAATAGCAATTGTGCCTTACGAGGTTACAGGAGAAGTTCCTGCCGACATTCCATCGGTGGAAGATCTTCCCAACAAGTTCCCAACTTCCCGAAGCAACTCGTGGTGGGACAATAAATAAACAGTTATTTTGTGTCTGATCATGATGTGGTAGGAGACGGCAAACAAGCAAGCTAGGGTTAGTGAGTGGTTCTTTTCATCCAATACAATCAATATAGAGATGGTTGATTGATTCGGTGGGGAGCACTTTTTGGTGCTGGATTTGTGCTTTTGGATAGAGGAGATAATGATAATTTGGGTGTGATGATAATGAGGATGATAAAGTGTGTATTTATTCTCACAATAGAATAAGGGAGCAATTCCATAAAAAGTATATGTAAACATCCAGCATACTGCATACTGCATAGGTAACATAAACAGTATTTTATATTTTTTGGAGCGTTAGACAAAAGAGTTGATGTTGGGCTTCTCATCATCGGAAAGTGATGGGTTGTTCGCCACCGATAAGAAAGGAGAAGGTTGTAGGATGAAGGGAAAATATCGGCAGAGAGATTCGCGAACGAATATTTTTTACAAAAAGGAAGATTTCTTCAATCGAATCAAATGCACCGAAACGAACTATCCGGGAGACAGCAAGACACGTGCGTGTAGGCAGCAAGACAACAAGACGCGGGTACGTGCCGAGTTCCCAGAATTTCGTTGCGCATTTTTCGCTGGCTTGCTTTTTGCCCCAAACCCAAAAAACTGCTGTGTGCAACCAGCGAGCAAAAACCCAGACAGCCATATTAGAAATTCCAGATCCAGCAATCAAAGTGCCAAGAGAGAGAGAGAGAGAGAGAGTAGAAACAAGATTGGGAAGAAGAGAATAGCGTTTGACTTTGAATCACACAACAACCTTACCTTCCAAAGAAAGGAGAGTCAAACGACAGCAGGCAATCAACAATTGACGCTGTAGAGTGTTCGGTTTCTAGTGGAGACTGATTTCGTTTCAAACCGTTCGAATCCCTTGTCAGCCGGCCACTTGATCATCACATAGTCAGTACATTGCCTCTATTGCATCACACAAACTTTTAAAATGGCGGGGGAGGTCAAGAGAAGTAGCAAGCCAAGCGCCCAAGGCTGTAGTAGTAGTCCCGGAAGGAAAAAAGCACCAGCTCCGGCAGCTGGGAGCTTGATTTCGGTAGCCACAAAGGCCGGAGCTATGCACCATCAAATAGCAGAGGCTAGTCCAGCAAGCGGGCCACTGCATTCACCTTCACCTAGGTTCAACTCTCATCCAGGTGCGGTGGACGTGGCATCATCGGAAGTAAGTTTTGAAGGAGTATTTGTTCTTGGAGGGGAGCCATTATTTCGTTCCACCCATGCCCTAACAACGATGTTTTGTCTTTGCCATACTCTTATTTTGTTCCATAGGAAGAGAGTGTTGCCGAACTTGCCGATGTCAGCGAGGGAGAATGCTCATCAGTCGATGAAGAGCTGGTCCGGAGACGACGAAATAGACGCCAGGATCAAGTTTTGGACGATGCAGACATCTGCATCCCTCCCAGTCCGAGGGGCAGCACCCCTAACAGTACTGGCAGCAAACTTGACAGCAACAATTCCACCCCACTCCCTCCTTTGGCAGTCAAGTGCGCCCGCTTCTCCGATGCGGAATCCTTGACAGAAGATCATCCCACAACTGCTGCCAACCATGACATGAGTCCGCCTCTGTCCTCTTCACCACAACCTCTGCCAGATATACCGACGCTCAAGACTGCTGCTTCTAGTGAGACCCAAGATGTACCCAAAGATACAGCAGCTGCTGGTGCAAGTCCAGCTTCCAACACAGGCAGCTTTGTTGTGCCTTCTCATTCGCACGAAGAAGCGGACAGTGATTTGGATCATGCTCCGACCTCTTTACCAAGATTCAAGGATCCAAGAACCTGCATGTGGACCTCTTCTCATGCGGCCAATTCTCCTTCCGAAGATCGATCAGCTTCCTTGGTCAATGTCTTACTACAGCCACTACCACCGAATTTTGATGAGGAAACTCAATTGCCCGAAATGGAAAAGGAATACTCTTCCTTGATAAGACTCAACTTGTGGGCCGTCATTGATGGACACGGGGGTGGCTGTGTGGCGACCTATGCTTCGGAAGTACTGCTTCCACATATTGCTGCTTCCATTTCTCGTGCATTGGGCTGTGCCATTGTCAGTCGGGGGGTCTGCCTGGTGAATGGACAATTGCGAGATGCCAATGCACTCGATTTGGATGGTCTCATCAAGACTTCGGACAGATCACCGGCCAATCCCAATTCTATCCATTATCGATCGCCCTACGAAGCCAGTGACAGCGACGAGGAAGGAGAGAATGCGGGACATTTGTCCCAAGTCCGACCGGATGATGAGGAAGCGACCCAAAATTCCAAAGAACAATTGTCAGCTGCTACGGCCAGTGCGATTGCACCTCCAATGGTGCCACGATCACCAAAGGAGGTACCACCAGTATCTTCCATTGCTCCTTCGGTATCGTCTGCCAAGACTTCAGTCAAGACGGCAGCCTCTCCAGCAGCCAGGCATGCACCAACTGGAACACATTCTCCCAGTGAAGTTGCCGCAATTACGCGTGCCATTACGGAATCGTTTTTGGCGGTGGACGAAGGGTGGATCAATTCCATTGATCCTGTGGCGACTCACCAGACATCTTGTCAGAGCAATGGAAGATGGAATTCAGGTGCCTGTGCCTTGACAGTCTTTTCTGTGCAACGCCTTGAATGGACCGATGTGACGGAAGAACATCCGGATCGAGGGTTGCATGGATTGTCCAAGGACATGGGGCACGATACGTCCCACAACAAGGATGCGGCGAGACGAAGAATGCTGGATTATGCCACCCGTGCCAAGAGTGCAAGTTCGATGAGCACCATTTCGTCCACCTCCTCCCTGACAACTGCGGACGATCGAGTCAATACTTCTGGCTTGGAATCGGAAATTACGGAAACAGAAGGAGAAGATGAAGATGGCTCCAAAGGTGAAGATAATTCCAGAAGACGAAATTCCCATCGACGATTGCACCGGAAAAGTTTGCAACAGGATTCGTTTATTACTGCACCAGGAGGAGATTCCAGCCATTACTATCGAGCCTTGGATGCTATGCTTTACACGGCTCATGTGGGAGATTGTCGGGCTGTCATGTTGGGATCGGCGCCACCGCGAACCATCAAGGTTCATGGGTCGGCACCCGGACATACCGAGGCTACAGATGACGAGTCGAGTCACCACAGTTCTGATGAAACAGAGTGCTTGAGTAGTTCAGACCACGATGCGGACAGCAGTGACGACGAAGTCATGGATATCCAAGGACAGCCGACCTCTGCCACGACTCCTTCTTACATGGCATACATGCGAAAACCAGCACGGAGGCAGTCACGTCGGCGGGCCAAGGACGATTTGGGGACCAATGCACCCTTCATTGCCCTACCCCCCTTGGAGGATTTCCGATCCGTCGAAATTGAAATTGGCAGCGATGGGGACCTTCAAGGAAAGACTCAAATAAATGGTGGCAAACATCATTCAGATGCTTCGGCATCAGCGTCATCGTCTTCATCGCAGGACACTCAGGACAACAATTCCATTATTCACCTGTCACCCGTAACTCGACCCATCGATTTGACAACGGACCACTCTGCTTACAACCCAGCTGAAGTGACAGGGGTTCTACGACGATGCAATAATGCCCCTCGAGCCATATCAGCTGGCGTGGGTGGAGGAATCAAGCGCGTCGCTGGAAGTCTAGCTGTGACTCGAGCACTCGGGGATGCCTACCTCAAGACTCCAAAGCTTTCCTTTTTTCCGTACAAACGCCATGCACCGTACATTACAGCTCGGCCTGAAGTGAACTGTCGTCCAATTGTCAAAGATGGGGATAAGCTGCTGGTCCTTGCTACAGATGGCGTCTGGGAACGCGCAAGTGGGGAAGACGTCCTCAAGTGGGTGAGAAACTTCTATGCCGAGCGAATTGCCAGACAGGAGCGACATCAAAACCGCAGGCAAAACCTTACGGAACGTGGTTCCAATGATGGCAGTGCCAATGGAAAGAGAGATGATGACAGTGACGAGCGCCCCAATGGAACCGAAGTGGTTGGATCAAAACGAGAAATGCCCCGAAGTCCAAGTCCTCCGGCCAAGCGTCGAAAAATTGGCATTGGCGGCCGCCCCAATCGTCGAGGTAACACTCCCTTTGGATCGCAACGGAACTCCAATGTTTCTGATGTCATTGTACGCCGTGTGCTGAACAAAGTGCGACGAACCCGAAACATTTCCAGTTTGCATGCGCTCATGTCGCTTCCACCAGGCAGAGCCCGGCGATCCAAGCACGACGATATTACCGCTTGCGTGGTGGACTTGTCTGCCTTCGTCCTTTAAATTATGTATTGGTACGAGTACTGCAAATAGCACATCATTGTAGGATTCTTTTGTCTAAATATGTGAGATTATTGCTTTATAGTGAATATCCCGTGGTAGTATGCTCTATATCTAAAACTGTAGCGAAGTGGTTCGACTTGATGGGTTGGACTTTGTTTGGTCGTTGGAAATGGAAACCTCCGCTGATGCACCAGCGAGGGTTGGTGGTGTGGGGGCTTGTCCCGGCGTGGAGGTGGCGGCAGTTCCAGCCAACATACTGGCCATGCCCGCCCCCAAGTCAGCCAGAACTGTAGTGGCGACTGAGGCAGCTGCTGCACCCCTTTCGCCACCAATCATTACTGGCTCGTGGGTACCAAACCAAGATAGCTTTTGCTTTCCTTGTTCGATCAACTTGTAATCAGTAGCATCGAATTGTAGCAACGTTGCCAAAACTGGCAGAAGAGCGGATCGTTCGCTTGTTCCAGGAGGTTTGGACAGAAATTGGACAATGATGCTCTTCAAGTAGTCCATGTTGACGTCCTCGCGACGTTTCACACGGCACAATTCTTCGACTTGAGCCTCGATCTCGTGTGCCGTTCTTTCGGCGGCTGCCAAATCTCCGTCTCGCTTCAGCAGTGCTGTAGTCAATCGTTCCAATGCACGATCTCGGACTTCGATTTCCGAAGCTTGTGCGGATTCGCGATTGCTTTGCATTTCGGCAAGTTCGAAAATTTTTCTATCGCTCAAGGACCCCTTGTCCACCTCTTGCTTGAGCTTCCTGTTTTCTGTTCGGAGTTCCGCGCATTCGGATTCCTTCTCTTGGATGAGTTTTTGAGCCGCAGCACTCTTTCGGGCTGAAGACTGTTGCAGTTGCTGAAATTCCCGTTGAAGACTTTCGGTCACCATGTTGTTTCTCTTAGCTGCTCCCTTTTGAGCCTGCAACGCGTTCTCGCTGGATTCCTTCTTTCCCTTCTCTGCCAAAGCAAGTGCATCTTGTGCGTCCTTCAAATCCCTTTCGAACGCCTTGAGACTTTCGTCTCTTTGGCTGAGATCGTAGATGGCTGCTTCCAGTTTTGCGTTGACTTCTGCGTTCTTTTCATTCACTTCAGCGAGTTGATTTTCGAGCATGCCCATCATCGCCGTTCGTTGTCCATGGTTTTGCTCACTCGCTTCCTTTTCGCTTTGAAGGCGGTTTGCAAGCTGGCTTGTTTTTGTCAATTCGAGCTTTAGCTTGTTCATCTCCTGTCTCATGTTTTCAATCTCAGTTTCACTCAGGTCCAACTTGGCTCTTTGCCTCTTCGCGTCTGCAATTGCATTCTCCTTTTCCCTCGCATCTTCTGCCATGATGTTCAAGTTTGTCGAGAGAGCATTCAACTTTCCACTTAGCTCTTCGACCTGGTTTGTCTTGGCATCCAACATTCCCTTCATCTTCTCAAATTCTGCTACGGCGTTCTCTGTAGTGTTCGATTTCTGCTTCAAAGCGTCTTCAGCTGCCTTGCTCTTTGATTCAGCTTCCCTAAACAGCTTCTTTTGCTGTTCCAGCTCCTCTGTAAGCTGCTTCTTTGCTGCTGCTTCCTTTTCAAGTGACTTCTGTAGTTGAATCCTTTCTTCTTGGCCCTTCTTTGCGGCCTCCGAAATGGTTTTCAATTGTGCTGCGAGCTTATTGACCTTCTCATCTCGTTTCGAGTCTTTTTCAGCCGTAGCATCTTGAACAGCCTTCGACTTTTCTCTTTCTTCTGTTAGCTTAGTCATCATTTGAGCCTTCATCTTATCCACATGGTCTGCCATCTTGTTCTTCAACTGCTTCAATTCGTCTTCATGCTTCTTCGCTTCAGCATCCATTTCTGCCTTGAGACGACTTTCAAGATCCTTGGACTGCGAAGTCAAGTCTTCCACCAGCTTCTTCTTGGCATTCGCGTGTTCCTCCTCGGTTTTCTTCATGGCCTCCGCGTATTTTGATTGGAGTTCTTGGAGTTGTGACTCCTTTTCAGTTGCCTGTCCAGCTTGCGAACCGAGCTCCTCGATTTGTTTTTCGGCTTGTGCTTTCTCGTCTCGCATCTTCTTCAGCTGCTGCGACAATTCCTTCATCTGTTGCTCATGAGAAAACTTAACATCTGCGAGCTCCTTCGTCTGAGTCGAAACTTGAGTTTCAAGTTGTGTCAGCTTTTCGGGCGGAACCTTGGTGGATACTGCTTGCTGCAACTTCTTCATTGAAGCCTCGTATTTCTCCTTCAATACTGCAAGCTCTTTGTTAGCACCTTCAAGACTGGATTTCAACGTTGATAGTTCAGTTGCCGAGTTAGTAGTCATCTTCGTAACCTTTTCAGATTCTTCTTTCAGGGTCGAACGTAGTTTATTCAACTCCTCAGCCAATCTCTCATTCTCTTGCTTCAGCGTCTGCTCTGCACCTTGCATCTTTGATGACGCATCCGATGTGTCTCTCACCAACTTCTTTGCGGCCTCCAGTTCTTTGTCAATCTTGGCCTTTTCTGCCCTGGCGGCCTCCGTACTCTTTTTGAACTCAGCTTCCTTCGTCGCCAACTTCTCATTCAGAATTCCAATGGTCTTATCAAGTTGGGATACCTTTTGATTCAACGACTGGACTTCCGCCTCGTGCTTCTTGCTGGATGCCTCAAGGTCTTCTGTCAGGTTGTCGTTTTGTGCTTTCAGCGCCTTCTCTGTGCCCTGCATCTTCGAAGATGAATCCTTCAAAAGCTTCTTCGCAGCCTCGAGCTCCTTTACGATCTTGGCTTTCTCCAGCTTCATGGTCTCGGTGGTCTTCTTCAACTCAGCTTCCTTCGAAGCTACATTTTGATTCAATTTCGATATCGTTTCGTCTAGCGCTGAAACCTTATCGATCAACGATTTGACTTCGAATTCGTGCTTTTTGTTGGCTGCCTTCATATCTTCTACCAGTTTGTCGTTTTGTGCTTTTAGCGCCTTCTCTGCGCCCTGCACCTGCGACGAAGAGTCGGAAATTTCCTTAACCAGCTTCTTAGAGAGCTCAAGTTCTTTTTCGGTTTTGTACTTTTCTGCATTCAGACTTTCCAACCCCTTCTTGTACTCCGTCTCTTTGGATGCCAGTTTCTCGTTAAGAGTTCTAATATTCTTGTCCAAAATGGAAATATTCTCATTCAACGTCTTGACTTCGGTTTCGTGCTTTTTGGTCAAAACGTTGAGATCCGCCACGAGCTTGTCGTTTTTTGTTTTCAATGCCTTCTCGGCACCTTGCATCTTCGAAGAGGAATCTGACATATCCTTCACCAGTTTCTTTGACACCTCCAATTCCTTCTCAAGTTTGGTCTTCTCTGCCACGTTAGCTTCCGTCGCCTTTTCAAATTGCGACACCATGCCATTCATTCTTTTGATTTCGGCTGCCGTGCTTTGGAGATCCGCTGCAAGCTTATCATTTCTTGCCTGCAACGCCTTCCCTGCCTCTTCCATTTTCTTAGACGAATCAGACATGTCCTTCACCAACTTCTTTGAATCTTGAAGCTCCTTTTCGATCTTGGCCTTTTCCGACTTCATTGTCTCCATGCTCTTGCTCCGTTCTGTCTCCGTGGATTCCAATTTCTCATTCAAACTTGTTATAGTCTTGTCAAGCTTGGAAACCTTCTCGTTCAAGGATTTGACCTCGCTGCCGTGATTGTCCGTCTGTTCTTTCATCATCTTTTCGTACGAGTCCCTTTGCTTCTTAAGTGACTCCTGAACCAAATTTTGGGAATTCTTTTCTCCGTCCTTTGCAGCATCCAAAATCGCTTTCCTCTCATCATCCATCGCTCCAATCTTTTGTTCCAAACCCTGCACCATCTCTTGCAAAGACTTCTCTCTACGAACGGCGGCTTCGAGCTCGTCAGCTGTCTTCTTCGAAACAGCTTGCAATTCCTTGGACTGTTTCTCAAACTTGGAGGTCATCTCCATCACTTCCTTCGCCTTTGATTTCTCAGCTTCGAGCGCCTTTGCCAACTTCTCGGCTTCCTCCTTCCTTACTGCAGCTATTTGGTGTTTGGTGCTGTTTTCTATTGCACTCTTTTCCTTCGACAACTTTTCTTCCGCTTGCTGCTTGAACTCGTCCAATTCCTTCTGCTTCTTTTGAACAGCATTCTTTAAAGCTTGGTCTATCTTTTGCTTCAGCTCACTTGCCTGCTCCTTCTTGACACCTTCCAAATTGGAAGCATGAGAATCGAAAACCTTCTTCAGTTCGGCTGCCTTCTCATCAGTCAGTTTCTTGTGCAGAGTTTTGATTTCATTCTCCTTATCCTTCTGCAGCTTCTCCAACTTTTGTGCATTCTCTTTCTCGGCTTGCAATATGATGCTTTGCTTCGATTGCTCAAGTGTTGTTTGCGCCTGCGCCTGAAGATCTTTCTTCAATGAATCGATCTTCTCCTGGTTTTCTTTTGTCATAATTTGAATTTGATCCTTTGTATCCTTCAGCTCCTTCGTGGCTTCATCCAATTTCTTTTGAAGCTCTGTAATCGTTTGCTCTGCAGCCGTGAGCTTCTTTGCTGACTCGTCGTATTGCTTCTGTATGGTTTGCACTTGACCAGATTTGCTCTTCTCCATTTCTTGTTTCATCTCCTTCAGCTTGGCTTCGAATTTCTCCGTCACAGCCTTGGTAACTCCGGCTTTGGCTACCTTCACTGCCTCTATCCTCTCCTTTTCTGACTTCTCTTTCAACGACTTTGCTTGTTCTTCGAGCTTCTTGTTCATCTCATTCAATTGGTCCGAAGTGCCTGCCCTGGCTTCATCCACGGCTTTAGCAAGTTCCTCTTTATGACCCTTTTGCAAGTCTGACCTTGTCTTTTCGATTGCATCAGAGAATTTCTTGTCGTTTTGCGAGACGAGCTTCTTCTTTTCGTCCGCTGCGGCCTTTTTTAGGTCAGAAATCTTCTTCTGCGCCTCAGCGGAGAGCTCAGATTTCATCTTTTCTATCGTTGCACTGTGTTGCTTTTCGAGGGCTTGCTTCTCTTTTCCGAACGCTTCAGTAAGTTCCGAACGAAGCTTCTTCAATTCCGCTTCCTTCTGTTGCGCTAGATCTTGCTTTTCTTTCTCCGAAGAATTCTTCAGTATCTCAGCTTGCTTCTGACTAGCATTGGCAATTTCGGCCTTGAGCTTTTCAACTTCCCCCGAATGAGTCTTTGCTGCATTAACCTTCTCCGCTGCGAATTTGTCTTCCAGACTTTTTTGAAGCTTTTTGAGTTCTGTTGCCTTTTGGTCTGCCACACTCTTTTTCAGGTATTCCGTACTTGCTTGCAACTCCTTCAGCTTCTTGTCGGTTGCAGCTGACATTTCGGTTTGCACCTTTTTCATCTCGGCTTGTTGCTGCTCTTGAATCTTTTTCTTTTCTGCCTCGAATTGTGCTGTCAACTGCATCTTCAGCTCGTTCAATTTGACTTCAGTCTGCTTCGATTCTCCGGCGGCGGCAGCTGCGGTGAGATCCTTGGCTTGATCTTCGTACTTCTTCTTCCATTCAGCTTCCTGCTTCTCTGATTGCTGCTTGAACTCCTTTTGAAGCTTTTCGATTTGAACCTTGTTGGCATCTTGTAATTTTTTAAGACTATTTGACGATTCCTTTGATCCCTTCTGTTGACTCTGAAGCTTTTCTTCCGCCTCCTTGACACGTTGATCACACACCGCTCGAATTTTATCTAGCTCCTCTTGGTGTTCTTTGCCTTGTAAATTCATGGTGACTAACAGCTTCTCTGCTTGTGCATCCGCTTGCTTTTTCGTAGCTTGTTGGATTACATTTCGAGCACGTTCGATTTCCTGCTTCAGTTTTGTCGATGACTCTTCTGTCATCTTCTTCTTTTCAGTCTCATGCTTTTCGATAGCCTGCTTCAGGGCATTAGCTTGCTCTGCCTCGAGAGCCGCCTTTATTTTTTCAATCTCCTGTGCATGTTGTTTCTTCAGCTCTTCTGTCTCGGCAGCATCAGGGGCCTTTTGTTGGTCCCCACTCGGTTTCGAATCGCCTCCCTTTGCCTTCATCTCCTCTTCCATCTTGGCTCTTGTCTCGGCTTCCGCTGCGGCCTTGACCTTTTCTAATTCAGTAGCCCGGGCGGTGGCTACCTTCTTTTTGAAATTTTGGAGTTGCATGGCGGCCGCTTGCTTGAGCTTTTTCATATCTTCAGCATGTTTGACCTTGAGGGCTTCCAATTCAGAAGTATTCCCATCTCCAGCAGGTGTACTGGGGGCATCTTCAGGTGCACTAGTCGCCCCTTGCTTTAGCTTGGCAATTTCATCCTTCAATACTTTGGTTTCTCGCTCGTGCTCTTGTTTCAATTGTGCTTTCAAAGTTTCAATTTCTTTGCCATTCGAATTGGAAGCAGCGGCATTATCCCCTCCGCTGGATCTCAGTAAAGACTTCAGTTGGTCCAGTTGCTGTTTGTCTTGCTCCTCCTTGGACTGCCAAAGTAGTTGCAACTGTGGAACCAACGACTGTTTGTCATCAATTGTAGTCACATCAACACCCTTAAGAACTTCCTCCTTGGAAAATATGACCAATTTATCTCGTTCTAGTTCTGTCTTTTGCAACTTTTCCGTCAATTGAGCTCGCAAGGCACTCAGTGCCTTGACTTTTTTGTTCATTTTTTGCAAGACATCGACCAATTCTTCTCGGGAAGCATTGGCAAGACCACCACCACCACCACCTACTGATTTTTCGGCCGACGCGGGTGTAGGCGCAGCAGCTTTGCCCTCGGGGGCCAAATTGATTTTGGTGGCTGTCTCCTGAATCTTGGTATTCATTTCCGAAACTTGTGATGTGACATTGCTACTCAGTTTTTCCGCCTGTTGTCGGAGAGATGCAAATCCTGCTCCAAAACGCCCCCCAAGACGTCCCTATTGGTTACGTTGGATTGGTTGGAGTTAGGTTTTCATAGTCAATCATGGTCAGCAAATGCGATAGAACAGTTTAAGATCAGTGATTCGTTCGAAATATAGCAAGCTCATAACGACAACAACCACGAGAAAATGTCTCAACGCACCTTATCGTCGTCAGCCATGTTGGATAGTCCAAAGACCTATGTCAGAATCTCGAAAGGAACCTCAAATTTCTACAAGAGCAATAGATTAGGTTGACTCTCAAGGGATATCCACAGCTATTCCTTCAATGGAAGACAACTTTTTCAATCTACAGTGACATAAAATGACACTTCATCGTCATCGGCGTCATTTCAATCGTCCCACACGGCGAGTCTTGGGTAAATTCTACGAGAAACACGGTACGAAAAAAGATTTTGGACCCAAAAATGGACTAGAAGGAGGGAGAGGATCTGAAAGGGGGATTTTGATAAAACAGGCAACGATGATGTCGTAGTACGGTAACGTCGATCTATCAATTTACCAAAAGAGCCCATTCTGCTTGGAACTCAATTCAAACATGGCATGCTTTTGGATCTTGTTCATCTTTTGCAACCGTTCATTTTCTACTGCGAGCTTCTCCTTGGCATCTTGGGCAACCTTCAGTTGCACCTCCAACGAAGCTTTTTCGTATCCACCTGGGTTGGCCAAGGCCAATTCGAGCTCTTCCTTCAGTTCTTGTACTTGTTGTTCCAACTCAAAGACACGGCGGCCGGAGATTTTTGTTTGCTGCATGGCTGTCTGAGAGATTACGGTTGTGGTGGTGTGTTCGAAGTTGCTGTGATTGGAATGCCTATCCCAATCCTTGTCCACACTTACGCCAACCATCTTTTTCGTGCGGTCCTCATCAGAGTCTTCATCCCTTGATAGAATATTACTGGGATTGAAGGCTAGAGACGGCATAGCATTGATTTTCCGGAGAGGCTCTTTGTCCTTACTCCCGGCGATCCCGACAAAGTCCATCTTAGCAAACTGCATATCCTTGTGCTTTCGATCAAAGTCGGGGGGGTCATTTGTGCCTTCTATAGTGTCCTCGTCATCCGAGCGTGATTGCATGAAGGAATACAACGATGCTCTGTCAACCACTGAGTCTGTCAGGCCCATTTTGCCCAAGAGCCCCCTGTGAGGACTACGTTCTGTGTCCGTCGAGCCATCGGTGGTATTGCCACCAGGAGAGAACGGTGCATCAAAGGTTACGCCCCGCTTGTTGGGAGATGCTGGCTCCTTCGGCGAAGTCTCTGCTTCGATTTCGCTCATGCGAACTGCGGGGATGCCACGGCTTGGGGAAAGAACGTTGGCCGGAAGTTTCGGAGCTTCCATCTCGCTCAAACGGACTCCTGGGATGCCGCGGGTAGGGGCCATAATAGCGGGTGAAACGACAGAGGCTACAGGAGTGATCCCACGCTTGGGTGCATTCTCGTCACTGTCCTCGTCGTTACCACTTTCGTCACTGCTGAAGGATGGAGCATCGAGACCAAAATCTAATGCACCAATTTTGGCCTTTGGGGCCTCCTTTTCCTCCTTCGGGTGTTCGACCTTGTCATCGTCCGATGGAGCATCAGAGTCGAGTGCACTGAATTTGCTTTTCTTCATCGCAGATTTTGTATTTGGCGCCGCTTCTACCTTCTCTTCTTTATTTGTCGCCTCTTGTTTTTTCTTTGCCAATGGAACCTTGTTGGTTTTCTTCTGCTTCGGTGGCTTGTTGGTCTTGCGTGTATATCGGCTCCGCTTGAGCTCTAATCGTAGCTCCTTGTTTTGTTCTTTCAACAAATCAACTTCGAGTTGAAGCTCCTTAATCTTTTCGTCCTTTTCAACCATCTGCTCCCACATATCATTCATATTTTCTTTTGGTTCAAGGGAAACGGTAGAAGCCGTTTCATTATCAGAGGCATCTGGTTTCCTTTGCTCAAGAGCTTCAATTTCTTGGTCGAACATGTCCCCAGGATGAACAGATGGAACGTATAATTCTCCTCGACCGCCTCTCCCTCCCATAGCTGGTCCTCCTCTTCCCCCTCTCCCTCCAGGACCTTTTCTTTTCCCTCCCATGCCCTTCTGATTTCCCCATTTGCTCGTCACCTGCTCCGTCAAATTAGTTGGCCCCGGCATCTCTTCGTCACTGTCGTCATCCACTTTCGTAGTTGCAGCAGCACCAAACGATACTGGCTTCTTTCGCGGCCCTTCATCATCAGTGCTGTCCATGTACATGTCACTGGAATCCGAGCTAGAATCAGAATCTTCCAAATACAGTTTTTCACGTTTCGGTTTGATGGCGGAGAAGTCCGCTTCTGTATCCCATTGGTGTCGATCGTCCATCATGATCGAATCTCTCCCGATACCAGCCACAGCTTCAACGTCTAGTGCTGCTTTTTTGTCCGTATCTTCCAACTTGGTTTCTCGTGCACGAATCGAAATGGTGCCGGCTTCCGTCATACCTTGACTGTTCCTCGGTGGTTTTAGCGTGAATTCCATATATTCGCCATTGCAGTCATACAACTTTTGTGGCGGTACTCTCACATATCCCAGATCGTCATCTGTCATACCAAGGGCAGAAATTCCCATATCGTGATCCTTTACAACAAATTCAAGTCCTCCTTTGGACCAGAGAGCTTTGGCTGAGCATTTCAGATTATAGATATTCTTGTGGTCAATAGAGTACGCAGGATTTAGTGTCTTTTCGATCCAGAGAGTCTTGTGCAACACTGCGTCGCCCAATTTGATCTCAACATAAGGGTCTGAAGTTCCGGATCGATCACCAGCGATGAGGTGTCGGCAAGCCATGATTTCAATCATAAGCTCTTTATCGTATAGGGGCGGGCCCTCACCCATAGATTCAGCAACAGAGGTACGAAAATCTAGATTTGGCAGAGAAGCAACAACTTCGTCCGTAGTCTCTTCGACGTCGGAATCGCTGCTGTCGGAATCTCCAACATCTTGTACGCAAAGTGTGATGAATCCTCCTTCTGTTTCCTTGCGACCCGGTGGGACATCTAATCGTATTGTGGTCGGTTTACCGCTTTTAACAAAATCCAACAGCTGGACTGGTTTGATAGTGGCAAGTCCAATAAGATCGTCATTGCCTATGCGATCCCAATCTTTGACCTCAATGCCGATGCCACCAACTGCCTTCATTACACCGTAGTTAATCTGCTTGGAAAAAGAATTATCATGTTGGGTACCAAAGACTGGATTCAAACTGTTGGAGGAAAGTTATTTATGTTGTATTGATCAGTGATTGCAAAAGGTGAGTAACGGAAGTCAAATATTCCAAAGGAGCTGATTGGTGGTGTAGACCAAAACAACTGTTTTTGACTCACGTTTTGAGCTGGTATTTGGTCCTATGAAGTTCCGTCTTCCCCATCATGATTTTGACATATGGATCTGATGAATTGCGATCACCTTTTAACAACTTGCGGCAAGAGATGATCCGGAAGTTTAGATCCAGTGTGGTGTCTGCTGAAGGTTCCGGCAACCCCGATGACATGGTTGTATTTCTTTGTTGTTAGCTCAAGTCTTGAGTTTTCTTCACAGTCGGTTGTTCGATGTCAAAACTATCTACTGGATTTCACGGGATTCCGTTGCCTGTTATGACGTTTGCCTTCGTAGATATCGGGTGACCGAGATAGTTGCTCCGATCTCCCACAACATAAAAATGTTGCTGGAACTTCTGAAGTTTGCTTGAAAAATTGCTCAGTGATCCGCAGTGATCCCGTAGAAGATAGAAATCAAGTTGGGTCACGTAATCTTCTTCGGTCATACAAAAACCTTTTTTCGAAGATTTAGTCAGTACCAAATGTACGGGATATTGTGTAGAGACTGCGTTTTGGATCTTTTTATTTTATACGGTATAAAATCACAGAAATCATCTGCTCAAGCTCGAAACAACATATTGCCCAAGAGACACAACACTGCATAGACCGATTCCTTGGTACTCTGCTCCTAGGTAGAAAAAGTTGAGTCTTGTCCAACAAGCGCTGCAGCCCCCTCCTGATTTAGGAGGGAGGGGAGGAATGCTAAGAAGACAGTGGTGGTGGCTGCATTGATTGATAGCTGGTTTTGGTAGCGTCTAACAGGCATCACTTTCTCGTCAGATGTGATGATTTATGATTTTGGTTAGCTGGTTGGCCATCATACTGTAGCAATCTGCTCTTTTATGAGTTTTAGGATACCGATAGTGGGGAAGGCGCTTTGTCATTTTGAATTTCGAGATGGATTCTTCATCGCATCGCGTCTGTTCTCCTCCGTTCCAGCAAAACCCTCTCACTTTCTTCACACCAACATTTGTTCCTAGAGCATTTCATTCATCGTTAGAACCAGGAAAAAATGAGTGACAATGATGGCCAAAGCAGCGAGATCCTACAGAATAGTCAAGCTTCAATATCGGAAGAAGTGAATCAGCTTCAATATGATTCAACCTCGGCTCCATTGTCCAAGAACCGTCGAAAGAAACTAGCCAAACGGGAACGAGCCCAACAAGCCAAACGAGAACGAAAGCAACGAGAAAAAGAGGACCAAGGCGATTGCTGAAGGAAGAGATCTAGAGGCCGAAGAAAAGTTTCGTATGGAACGAACTTTAGCGGGAGACAGCAAACGACGGAAGCAATTGGCTTGGGATAACGAGAAACTTCCGATTGTTGAAACTAATTTTGAAATCTGTCTGGATTGCAGCTTTGAGCATCTCATGAAGGATAAAGAGATCACCAGCTTGGGATCACAGATTCGACATTGCTATGCGTACAACAAGCGGGCCAAGTTCCCTTGCCGATTTACAGTTACAAATCTTTCTGGGAAAACCTTGGAACATTTACAAAAGGAAACCGGTTTCCACGAATGGGGCAACCGAGCTTTTGTATCTACCGATCGACATTTCTCGGAACACTTCTCAGACGGAAGCGTAGAAGGCTACTCTGATGAAGAAAACGGAGCAAAGGAAGCGAAAAAGCTGGTCTACTTGACAAGTGACTCCGACAATGTTATTTCATATTTGAAGAGCGATGAGATATATATCATTGGAGGTATTGTGGATAGGAATAGACTCAAGGGAAAGTGTTATGATGAAGCTTTGAAGTACAATATATCGCATGCTAGGCTACCACTAGACTCTTGTTTGGCAAAGATGCCTTCCACCAAGGTCCTCACTTGCAATCATGTCTTGGGCATACTTCTTCAATATCGGGAACAAAACGAGAATTGGGCAGAGGCGATGCAACAAGTGCTGCCAAGTAGAAAGGGCGCTATATACAAGCAAAAACAAAGGCAAGCCTTTCATGGAAAATCTTGGGACTGCTGATGGCAGAAAATTGCTGGACTGCTAATGTCGTCTGATGTTGTTCTCCTCCGTTGGCTACAGGTGAGGCTCATCTCCAGCCAATCGACTCAGAGCTTTTTGGTTACATAACTGATACTCATATGTCTGCATCAACGCATTGAGAAGACAGGAATACATGCAATAGAACTGTCGATCTACAAAATGAAATATATACCGGTAGACGATAGTACGAGCTGCGCTGAAATCCCAATGATTAATCCGACTTAAAGGTTTGCACGACTAATCTACAGTACCGGTAGGTGTCATTTTCAAATTATTTCGACCTGCTTGCAGACGAAGACTGACTGCAGTTTCATCATTGGAGCATGTCCTAAAGTCTTCCATTTTCTAAAATTCAAAATTAGTCAGAAGAAACTCAGAGAATAAGCTAGAATTCAAGCTATCAGAAAAATGAAAGTGTGGAGGCAGAGTTGCGCTGCCGTTGTGCTGCTATGCTTGTGTGTATACAACGCTTTGGCGGCTCCAACAACGAACAAACAAACCGAACGCAAGATTAACATTTTGAACGAAAGTGGGTAAGTGACTGTCGACTCCTCTCGCTATGTTCGTATCAGCCAATGAATGAAAGATGAATGAAAGAAGAAGTGTCTAATGATTTGTTTCAGCTCCAAATTTGCGATTTACTGGATTAATCCACAAACTCGCGAAGGCGTCTTGATGACCGTTCCAGATGTCATGCATGGTGCCAGTTTCCCACTCAACAGTTTTGTGGGACACGAGTTTGAGGTGCGAGAGGTTCCAGCAGCTTCCACTGGTCTTTGCAAATCGGAAGACCAAGTATGTAGATCAACTTCCTTTGAAGTCTCTCCTGGTGATGAGCAAACGTTTACAATCAACAAACACTATGAGATCAAGTTTGTTGATGACAAGGTCAAGGCAGAGGAACAGGCCAGTCAAATTGTGCAGGATTGTAAAATGAGGGCTACGACCAAACTTGCTGGAGCTGCTGGGGATGCTGCCAAGACCCAAGAGGCGATGGATGATTTGGTAGAATGCGTCGAAGTTGGAGTTGCATCTAGTCTAGCCAAGGCAAACGAGGAACTGGCATTTCAGGCGTCAATTCGAAAGGGCATGGCCGAACAAATGGAAAACTATACTTGTGTGGATCTTGAAACGGACACTACCCCTCCTTTGGAAACCAAAAGATGGAGAAGCGAAAAGGACAAAAAGGTTCGAAACGTGCAAATCTTGTTCAATCGGCCTTCTAGCAAGATTCATGTCATTGACAACTTTATCAGTCAAGAGGAATGCGAAGCCATGGCAGCAGCTGCAGAACCTAGGTTGCATCAAGCTACTGTCGCCGATGGGAAAGGAGGGTCTCATTTTTCAGAGCATCGAAAAGGTAAATCATCAAAAGCATTTTGTATGAATAGCAGTCCATGGTAAGAAAACTCACTGTATTTGATTGAATGTAGCAATGCAAGCTGGTATCCGTGTGCATTGGGAAAAGGAAAAAAATGGTGATAAGATCGCCCAACTGTCTCGACGAGTGTATGACTATGCCAACTTTGTTTTGGATCTAGGCATCGAAGAGCATGGTCAAGAGGATTTGATGTCCATTCAGTACTTTGGACGAGGCATGAATGATACTGCACCTGATCGCTATACTCCCCATTGTGATGGTGACTGTGACGGTCTTGAACACAAAGATGGAACTCGTATGGCGACGCTAGTCATGTATTGTACCATCCCCGAGTTTGGCGGACACACAAACTTTCGAAATGCCAATGTTCACGTCAAGCCAAAGCAAGGGACTGGCGTCTTCTTTTCGTACATGGATCCAGATTCAAAGGTCATGGATAATGGATTCACGGAGCACAGTGGATGTCCTGTATACGAAGGGGAAAAAAAGATTGTCACTCAATGGATTCGATATGGAGTAGATGCCGAAAATCCTTGGGACAGTTTCAACACTTGTAAGTCCTTTTGCTACATCCATTTTCAGAATTCTATGGATCGAATACTCACATCCAATCATCTTGATTCGTTTTGTAGTGGGTGTGAAACTCTCAGAGGTAGAAGATTATTAATAGATAGTAGCATTGTCACAAAGATCTACAGTACGGTACTGTAGTTTTCACTTTCATGGGTGAGTCATCAGCAGTCAGTCACCTTCAATCCAAGTGGTCGTCTTGTTCGCCACGTGGAAGCTCGAGGGCGACCCGTCAACCGCTGGCCAAAAAAAAATGATGTCTTCGTAAAATTCCTACCGCAAAGTTCCGTAAAATTCCGCTCACTCCATTCTGCTCAACATCAAGAAGCAACGAACGCAATTAGATCAAGATAGACTGCTTTCCTTGATCTTGTCATCACTACACTACATCAAAACTCCATTCGTAGCAAAATCTATTTCAAAGATGTCTGATCTTTCCCCGTCCATGGATGATTCAAAGCCACCTCCACCAGGTGATGAATACGAGGAAATCAGGGAGCAGGTGCGTAAACGCCTGATGTGGCCATTGTTTCTGTCGGATGTCGTTGCTAATCATTGATTTACTACAGGATCGTTACCTTCCCATTGCCAACATTGCTCGGATAATGAAAAATACACTTCCAGAGAATGCCAAAATCGCCAAAGACTCCAAGGAGACAGTTCAAGAGTGTGTTTCAGAGTTCATCTCTTTCATCACTTCAGAAGCTAGTGACAAATGTTTGCAGGAAAAGAGAAAAACGATCAACGGGGACGATCTTTTGTGGGCCATGTCGACTCTAGGATTCGACAAGTATGTGGAACCCCTGAAACTTTACTTGAACAAGTACAGGGAAGCTGTTCGTGGGGACAAACCAGAGAAAATCGGCGGAGGAGGTGGAGGAAGAGCGTCACATATGGATGGAGGTATCCCGCCATCGTAAACAACCTTGGGGAATTTTATATTAGTATTTCAAACTGAAAAAATAGCTATGCTGTATTTACATGTCAATGAATGAATCAATCAGCCGGATGTATTTTGTTTTACGGTGCTGTAGTTCAGCTTAACAACTTATGATTACCAAAGCCAGCAGCAGCGGGGGGCGGCAAACCAAAGCAAATGCATTACATATCAAAATTAGGAAGTACTACCGGTAGTGCAATGAATAACATGATTTTTTGTTCTTTTGTGAGAAGAGTAGGAAGGTTGAGAGAAGAATTGTGCGATTTCGGGACGCGATGACGTCATACTGATGGCGATGTTTTTGGAAATCGTCGACAGCATAATACACTTACCGACAGTATAAAACCTTCACCATGGCAAACAGCAAACACAAACCCAAGCAAGTCTACACAAAAGAGAAGGCCCGGCATCTTGTCCGAGTGTACTTGTCAGTACTCTGTGCTGTGCTTTTGATCGGATGGTTGAATCTATTTATCGTAAATCCCATGAAAACGGATGCCAAGGAAATGGTTCGTGCCGATGTCATCTTCTTGCAGTAAACGTGTATTTCCAACTCGCGCTCACTTGTTTTCTAACGATTTGATCTTTCCCAGGCACATTTGGACCCCAGCGAGATTGTCGCAATTCCTTCGGATATTCGTAAGCTTACAATTTTCACAGGACTTCCAGTTGTTTTGGTCATGTTGCTATGGCTCAAGTACGCCGCAAACAGGTTAACTTCGAATCTTCTATCATTGATGAAATTGACGCTTGTAATCTATGCACTATTTGGGGTTGCTGGGTCCAACATTGTTGATAACTACAAACATTCGCTCACGGCTGCTCTTTATGTTGCCGCTTTGGCTTCCACGACATGGACGGGGGAGGAAACCTCCAACGTTCTCAAAGAGCTTCCATTCTCAGATCCGTCAGATATCATAGCATTTTGCCGCCTCTATGGAATGATCCTGACATCTATTCCATTTTGCGTTACTACCATTCTTGACGCAGGAATGCAAATCCAACGTTGGCCACTACCTGTTGTTTGCGGAGCGAGCTACGGATACACGATTGGAACGATGATTGGTGTCACCGCACTCTACTACCAAAGAAAAGCCAAAGAAGGCAAGGAAACATAAAAGATAAAACTGATCTAGGCATACTCAAGCGTTTCCATACGATATTACAACCGCATCTCCAAATTTTAAATGAACAATGGGATTATGGCTGAAGTTAAAGACAGCCACCATATATGTCCTGGCTTCATTTGAAGGCCGGACCATAGCATGGGAAAATATGTTTCTTTCTCCCTGATCCTTCGAGGCGTACAGCCGACAAAGTCTCTTAGACTTTTCAGAGCTGGGGATGAGTACGGCATCAAACTTCGATCCCTATCGCTTCAACAAAAGGTACACCGCGACTTTGGTCTCATCCCTGAGCGAAAAACAAAATTCGAGACGTAAGATAGCTGTATCAAGACACAATCCGTTTCACTGTTGCAATTCATCCACAACACTGGTTTCATCAGATTCACGTTCAGATCATCGACCAAGGCGTTTTGGAGCGCACAAGATCTGGCATTAGAGGTGTCAGATATTTGTGAAAAAGAAGTTGGATCATCCCTTGACTCCAGGTGTGGATGCTTTTGCTTTTGTGATTTCAAACTTTCTGCTTCTGGATGATAAAAGCAATGCAAATGTGAGATACAGTTTCAACAAATACCAAAAGCCGTCTCATGTTCTCGATAAATGTGCTCTTTCAGGTGGTTAAACTCCAATAATATCACGTTAAACGCAACCATTTGACCCTAACAAGACCCTATTCGTCCCTTTTGGAGTTCAAAGATCAAGCAAGTGACCAAATTTTGTTACGCCAACATCAAAAGACCGTCGTGAAAACAAGGAGATATTTTCATCATTTAGGCACTTCTGTCGTTGTTTTCAATTTCATAAACGTACCTCACCGTGATCGTTGTAGATCCACTTCATTCCAGCTTGTAATGTGATCTGTCCCTTCAGAGTAGATCAAAATCTGATGTGCTTTCGAGCCATCATTGTTGGATTTGTGAGCATCGACAGGTTTTCAGAATCATTGGCCTGTGATGCGCAGCTTCTCGCGGTTTCGGTGGTAGGCAAGACCTCATCACCTCTTTTTTTCCAAAGCGCATTTCGGAACCGTTTGGAAAACAAAACAACCACAAAACAGGAGTAAGCATGAGAAACTGGGCTGATCATTGTTCATCGGATGAGGAATCTCTCACAGAAGAAGTTGAAGCTGAATTGGCGAGCCCCCAGTTGAACGATGGGGTTCAACAAGAAGAGCAAATAGCCGCAGATCCAGAACCAGAGCACGTGGAACCAGAGCTCGCGGAATCCAAAGTCCAAGAAGGACCACCACCACCAGTTGAGAAAAAGTATGACTTTCCTAGTCAGCCACCTTTCACTGCCTTCATTGGAAATCTAGCCTACTCATTAGACGATGGGGACAAGCTGAAGGATGCACTGGCTGATTTGATTGATAATCGTTTGGGCCCAGGAAAAATCAACGTGCTTAATGGACGGATTGCAACTGATAGAAGCAATGGAAGACACCGTGGATTCGGCTACGTCGAAGTTGAGACAGTGGATCAGGTACGTACACGTGTATGACCTTCATGATCTATGAGTGAATGAATGAATTGCACAATTTTTAACTATCCCTTTTCATGACTTCAGCTGAAACTTTTGATGGAGATCAACGATGGTCAATCTCAGCTTGCAGGACGCAATATTCAGCTGGATACCGCCAGCGCTCGGCGAGACAACAACATCAGAAGAAACAATAACAGAAATGACAAAGGATCGTTTGGAGGATCATTCAACGTTGATGGCGCAAAATTCAGAGGTGGGCGTTTCGGGGGCAAAGGAGGACACGACGACAATGATGCACCACCTGCTCAGCGTACTACCCTGAAGCTTGCTCCACGATCGAAAACACGTGGTGAAGGGGAGGGGCGCGGTTCATCGTCCGGTGTCTTTGGCGGAGCCAAGGCCAGAGATGAAGGGGCTTGGGAACACAAGAAACTTGAAGGAGGTGACCGACGACCACATAAGGGCCGTGGGGGTGGCAGAGGAGGAAGGGGACGAAACGACGGTGCTCATGGTGGCCGAAACGACGCTGGTCGTGGTGGCCGAAACGACGCTGGTCGTGGCGGCAACAAGAATAAAAAGAACAACAACCGACGTGACGGAAAACCTCAAGAATCGGAGCCAAAGGGAGAGAAGCCCAAGCCTGCTGTAAAAGCTCCTGCCACCAAGCCAGAGCCAGCCAAGTCTGTCCCACCCGCGAAGAAGGCCGCCCCTGTCAATAAGTTTGCCTTGTTGATGGATTCTGACTCCGACTAGATGCTGCAACTCTACCAGACGCAGATGAGATTCTCCACATGAATGAAAGCGAGGGATATTGGATGTTTTGCTTGTTGATATTTAAAACCAATGGTGCTTTGTAATTAGAAAAATCTTTGTTATATTTTCTTTATTGAATTTCTATCACAACTAATCGCAATAGGGCTGGTGTACTCCCTTCTTGTTGCCATGATTCATTATTCCAAAGATTTCAGGGTCTCTTGTCTCATTTTTGTAAACGAGCATCGCGAGATGCAAAATCTGCCCCACGTTTTGCATTTCGCCACAAAAAGACTCGGTCTTGCAGAATAATAGCTCGCTTGTGTTCTGGAGGTCCATAGGATACATGCTCGTCCTTTTGTTGTTTGCTGCCAGGAACCATCTCATCGACCAGTGAGACTGTCATTTTCTTTTCTCTCTCTTCGACAAACTTCTTGTCAACTTCATATTTGGCCTTTGCCTCTTTCCAGGAAAGCGACTTGTCCTTGTCTTGTTTCCCAAACTGCATAGTACCACGACAATTCTTGGCACCACATCGACAAATGAATCGATCTGCTTGATTGGTATCAAACTTGTAGTCATAACACAAGAATTCCCCTGCAGCAATATCCTTGATTGCATAGATTCCATTGCGCTTGTATCCCTTGACATTGACAGTCACCACCTTACAGTTGGGATCACAGGAGTGGTTGATGAAGCGTGCCATGTTGGCATATTCCCGAGCGTCCACGTACCAATCTTTTGAGATCGCCATGAGGTAAAAGTTGGGGTCATTGGGGTGTTCTTTATTCCATTCGATCATTCGTTTGGTCTTTTCTTCTTCGTGAATCACTTCTCCCACATACTCTTGGATTAGTTTCCCCTTGGGAACGGCATTGACGGGGACAAGTCCCCAACCTTTTCCACCTTCCCGTTGTGGTTTGCACTTGACAAATTCTCTTTTGCCCAAGGAACGATTGCCGCAGTTTCCCCCCACATTGCAGTTGGAATTGGGTCCCTCTCCCATGCACTCCTCCAAGGCCAATCGATTGAAGCAGTTGTCGGCACACTTGTCGACGCATTGGCATCGTTCGCCATCCAGAGGTATCTTTTTCGGTTTGTGATCCTGTCGATATTTGAGCGCCGACAGATGCTTGTAGGTGGGTGGTTTGGAGTTGACTTCTTTTCGAATGTCACATGGCAAACAAAAGCCAATCCCATAGTTGGGTCTGGGTATGTCATGTTTTTCTTCGGCATACTGTAGATATTCCTCTTCTTCCTTGGTGTACCTGTCCCCTCGAATCCCAATAAAGAATGGATTTGAGTTTTTGCCACTCGCCAAATTCGATAGTCGTCGTCTTCGGACACCACTCAATTGTTCCTCTTTCTTGTCGATTCGGCTTTCCACCTGATTTTGCAAGGACGTCGAAAGATCCAAATCAGGTAGCTTGTGTGTCGAAGCATGATCGTGGCATAGGACTGCCAATTCGTGAAACCGAGAGGTAGGTGGCAAGCACGTCAAATGATAGGATGTGGGACAATACAAGCAGCGCTGGATTTTAATATAGTGGCGGGCAAGTGCAGGTGAGCGAGTGGTCCTTCCAAACAAGCGTTTGAACAATCTGACAAAATGAATGAACTTACATAGAGTCTGGTCTCTGTCTTTTGTTGAAAGAGTGAGGGGACTTTTTTCTTTTTTCGCTTGCCCTTTTTCTTTTTCCCATTAGAAGTTCCTATCTTCCGATCCGCCTCTGCCTGTAGTCGTTCCTTCTCGATCATGTCCTTTTGGGTGCAAGTCCAACAGTTGTGCGCTGGACAAGTAAAGACTGGCTTGTATCTGCTGGACGCTGTTGCTCCCTCCGCCTCTTCATCATCATCATTGTTGTTGTTGCTACCATCATTGTTGTTGCTGCTGCTACCATCGTCAGAGGTTGAAACGGTAGTAGGAGTTGCCGTTCTAGATGTTATTGGTTCCTCTTCTTTCACCATTTTCACTTCGACATCACCTTCCACTTCCAAACAGGACAAGTGAAAGAACAAACCACATCGATCCTTATTGCACAGAAAGACATCTTCGTCATCATTCCCGTATTCTTGACAAATTGTGCACTGATGCTTTTTTTTGGAACAGTCCTTGCAAATCCAATCCTCGTCACCAGGAGGCAATTCGTTCAAACCAGCGCAAGGGTAATGAAACACCCGTTCGCATTGTCCATCACAAATTAGAAATTCGCTAGTATCTGGTCGAATCATACATTCCGCTTCTTTGCATTCTCCACAAATCCACTGCATATCATCCGCAGCATTGGCGTTTTTTGCCTTCTTTTTGGGACGACTCATGGCACCATCAGTCAACGACTCTGTTGGCTTGTCAATTGCCATGACGCCACTTTCGGAATTTTCCTTGGAACCTTCGGCATTTTCAACAAGATCAGTCTCCCCTTCTGCCTTGGCTTTTTTAAGAGGTGGTTCCTGGTCCGAGGTAGGGCCTCGTTTCTTGCGGGTGGCGACCATCGTCTTGGGATGGCCTGATTTTGGACGGTCTTTGGTTGTCAGTTTTTTTCCTTGTGGTTGCATCCAATGTCGACTGGTTCGATCACATGGATTTCGGAATCTTTTTTATTGACCAAAGTAAAGACGCGCAATTCCAGAGTTCGATTCCCTCCTGACTCACTCACTCAACTCACGACACACAAAATAAAAAGATCACATCAATAACTCCGTGGCAAAAGCTACTGTACCTCTGACAAAAGCCATCACTGACTACCCTTTTTTTCATAATACTCACTTTGCAATCAATACGCTACAATAGTGCACACTGCTTGGTGAATCAATCAATCATGAAGCTTAGAATGAATGCACAAGTTTTTCTGCTTCTTCTGTGGTCTCAAATTGCCGTTGCATTTCAACTTCCAACACAACGGCTTCACGATCGAACGGTTTCCATTGGAAATCTGCAGCAACAAACAAGTTATAACGCATCGCTGAATACTCAACTTTATGGAGTACACACCAATGGAGAGCAAGGCGAGGAAAACTCTTCCAATAGTCGTCGCGTGAGATCCAAAGTCAAAAAGCTAGCTCGCAAACTCATCCGACGTCCGCTCACAACGGCCTCAGAAGCGATTCCCATGCCCGGGGCGATTGCTTCGATACTGAAAGATGCTAGTTTGGCGGCAGTCGAAGAAGTGGGAGAATATTATATGGATCAAAACCGCAGCAGCAGCAGCAGCAGCAGCAGCATGAATACCAATACAAATACAAATACAAATACCAATCCTACTACTACTAAAAACATTGCGGCGTTGGCGGAATCCAAACAAGTCTTATTAGAAGTCATCGATAATGCCTTTTCACCCGTGGAAGAATCCTTGGAAGAACTGGATCAATCCTTGCAACGTGCTCGAGAAACCTTGGAAAAGGCCAAGCAAGAATCTTACCAAGCCGTCGAGGCCATTCAAGTGGCGGCCATTGCGCAAGCCGAAGGGGCTGCTACGGCGGTCGCAGAAGCCGGACGAGTCGCCGAAGATCAAGTGCTGGAATTGATTAACGACAATGCCATGGTGGATATTTCGGACTTGTCCTTTGAGGATGTGGATTACAGTTCGAGTGAAATGGCACCACCCTTTTTGGATCCCAACTCTTGTTTGATTCCAGGAGAACCAGTGGTGCGAGTGGAAAAGGCACCAGAAAACTCAAGGCGGATCTTTGCGGGAATTGATATCATGGCCAGTGTCGACGATGTGTGGAATGTAAGTACCTAGTGCTTGTATGATTCAAACAATCATGAATGATTGTTAGCTTTGGAAAGTGGCTGCTGTTTGATGATGATGATGATGATGATAATGATGATGATTCCAAGTGTTGACTTCTTTTTTTGTGCTTTCTTCTTGCTGTGCTTCCATCAATCTATGCAGGTATTGACCAACTACAAAGAGCTTCAAAATGTGGTCCCCAACCTGGTAGTAAATGAAGTCCTCGAATTGTACGAAGGTGAAACTACCGACAAGGTCACGTACGAAAAGAATGTCCCAGAAGAATTTCAATGCAAACAAGTGGCGGACAAGATGAAAGGAGCTCTTTTGAAACAAGTGGGCGGCGCCAAGGTGGCAGGAATCAACTTTTCGGCTCGGACTTGCCTGGAAGTGAGGGAGTGGCCACAAGGGTTGCCTGACTTTGCGCATTACAAAGATGACTCGTGGGAAGGAGTATCGAGAGAAGATCGAGCAAAGGACAACCCCAATGTCAAGCTAAAGCGCTACAGGTTCCCCCGACCCTTCTCTCTTTCCTCTTTGCCGACCAAAGAGATTTCCATGCAGAGCATTCCGGATGACGATGGTGAATTCCGGTTGTATCAAGGTATTTGGAAGATGCAACCGCTTCCGGGGTGTGCCGAACCTGGAAAGGACGCCATGCGATTGACATATGCTGTGGAAATCAGTCCTCGAGCCTATCTTCCAGTAGGACTGGTGGAGCGACGAATCGTTTCGGATCTTTGTACGAACTTGGAGGCTATTCGAAAGGCGGTGAGCAAAGATTGAAGAATGAAACGAGTCTAATGTCGTCGTCATCATATGCCCCATGTTGGCAAAGACTTCAAGACAACACAAGCACATCGAGAGAACAAGTTGGGTATATCAAAAATCTATCTTACAAGCAGATTGACGCCAGCGACTCGCCAATTGCTTTTTCTTAAGGAATCCAGCTCTCAGCGTCCCAGTCCCAGTCGTTGTCACCAACATTCTTCTTGGTCAAGGCAATTCCATTTTCGAATGGAACTCCATCCCAGCCATTTGCCATGAATTGACGAATATTTTGGTGATCATCTCCATCAGGCTTGGCAAGGACGTCACGGTAATATTGTCCCCACAGCTACAGTATAATAAACATGACAGCAGTTAGTTGGTTTGTTACAACAATGGTATCATAGAAGGAATATCATCCTGATTACTTTGTTTTGTTCTGCTCAAAACATGTACATACCTTGAGGGTGGTCTCCTTATCCATACCAGAAAGAGCAGCATAAGAAAGAACTTTGGCAGATCCTTCGTTTTCTCCTTGCTTGTTGACAATATTTCCATTCTTGAACTCGATCAATCCACATTCATAGTGTGTATCGATAAGTTCAATAACCTCCTCAAACTTGAGGTCATCAGCATCCATCTCAACATTGGCGTTGAAGACTTCGCAATCTGGAGGAATGGTTTCTCCGGCAGCCCGAATTTCATCCAACATACGGGCAGGAGCAGCAACCTCAACAGCTCCTCCAAGGGCTGTGGTACCATCCCATCCATTGGCCAAGACTTCCGCCTTTTCGCTGGGGCCACGGATCTCAGCGTTCAAGGAAGTGCTAGAGCGGCTGATGGAGGCAGGTGCGAAAGCACTCGCTGGAGCGGCAAGAGCGCAAAGGGCAGCAACAGTCGAGAACTTCATGGTGGAGTATTTTTTTGTTTGAATGTTTTATCGGGTTTTGGATTTCGTTGTTTTTCAGAGGTTCCACCTGGTGATGGGACTTCAACTTGTTCGTAGGCTTGGTAATCATGCCTACGTAAGAGAAAAGTTAGTCATTTGAGTCCATTTTGTGACGTGGGCACAAGAAAATAATGAAACTGTCTTATTTCTCCACCAAAGCACAAAACTGCAACATGAAATTGGGATATTGTCTTTCTCTGGCAACTCTGCTGGCTCCAAGCCATGGGTTTGCCCCCAATGATGCATCTTCCAGAGGTCTGCTATCTAGTATGAAGAGCACTGCCATGCCAGATTTGACCTTTACCAATCCAGATACGACAGGAATTGAAGAACAGGCTTGCATTGATGCTGCCAACAAGATGAAGCGGGTTGCCGTTCCAGTTTCTGCCGAGGTTAGCTCTGAGGGCTCTGTTGGTATTTCGTATATTCATTGGGAAGCAGAGAAACCAAAGGCAGGCTGCCCACCGCTGATTTTGATTCATGGATTTGACTCTTCTGGATTGGAATACCGTCGGTTGGGTCCAAAGTTGGCGGCAAAGGGCATTGACACATATGCTGTAGACATTTTGGGATGGGGCTTTACACAACTAGAAGGTGTCGATTCCTTTTCGGCGGCTGCCAAAGTGGAAGCCTTGGGAAGTTTTGTGGATTCGGTTGTCGGCAAGGGTTCCTTTTGTGTTGGTGGGGCCTCTTTGGGTGGCGCTTCGGCGATTGAATTTGCTGCCTTGAGAAAGAGTGACTGCACTGGGCTGGTTCTGATTGATGCCCAAGGCTTTGTTGACGGTATTGGACCCATGGCCTCCATGCCCAAACCTTTGGCCAAGCTTGGTGTTGGTGTTCTTAAAAGTATTCCTCTTCGTAACTCAGCCAACCAAATGTCCTATTTTGACAAGGAAACGTTTGCAACCGAAGAAGCTCAAGTCATTGGTCGTCTGCATTGTCTGCGCGATGGATGGGATGACGCTATGGTTTCATACATGCAAAGTGGGGGATTCTACCCATCGAAGAAGGTCCCAACTATTGAATCGCCAACGCTGGTGTTGTGGGGAAGGCAGGACGGCATTTTGGACGGTGAAGAATTTGCAAACAAGGTAAATCGTACACGGACTGTATTTTGGTTTTTACTTTTTACTGCATTTCTAATCAGGAATCTGTTGTAGTTTGTCGAAGAAATGCCAAACGCGTCGCTCAAATGGATTGAGGAGTGCGGGCATGTCCCACACTTGGAACAACCAGATGAGACAGCTGAAGCAATTTTGTCCTTTTTGACATCAGAAGTCGGTGCCCGTCAGAGAAATGTCGAGGATAAACCGCCTCTCGCCATTGGTGTTGGTGCTGGATTCATTAGCGTACTGGCTATTTCCCAGCTCGCTGCAGCAATTATGCAATAGTGACATTTCCAATGGAGCGCACTTCTTCAAAACGTCATTCGATGAGCCGCTGCCAGCATCCCGAGGCCTGTGAATATTGTAGCATAGATAGACAACTCCCCTAGTAGTCGAACTTCATTCACTGATTCTTCAAAATCGTCATCATCATGAATACTGCTTTGTGTGGAACTCGTCTTTACCTTCAATTGTCGCTGTTCATCGACCCAGGCTCCCTTGAGATGAGGCTCTTTTCGTGCCGTCTTGATGGCCTCCAGTTCCACGCGCAAGAGTCCCCACAAAGTTCTTCGGATGATTTCAGCAGAGGCAATGGTGGGATCCAGAATCGCAGTCAGATCGCCTTCAAAGGTATCGCTCAAGACGCCCGCTCGATTGAGATAATGAGGAGGCAAGAAACTCAAGGTCCAGCAGAATCGAAGGAAAAAGTTAATGACGAAAATAGTCCAGTAGATCCATGGCTGTTGGTAAATTCTGGTACGGCGCAATTTGACGCTGCCTTTTTCAAACACAAAGAGTTCCCAATCCATAAAGACGTCCCACCAAATTTGATACAGGGTCGCAGCCACAAAACAGGATAGCCATAGAAAGGACTCTTTGCGAGAGGGATTAAAGACCCCAAACATGGCCACTTCGGCAGCAATGAAATACTTTAACGCATTCCCCAGATAGGGCCACCGCTTCTTGGCATCATAACACTGTCGGAGGTTTTGTAAAAACCTCCACCAGAGTGGGGACGCAGTGCACATTGGAATAATCATGGTGTGCAAAAGCCAATTTGTTTCCAATGGAACATCGGCAGCATCAAAAGAGTAACTCTCGGACCACCATCCTTGCAATCCCGAAAGGAAATAAAAGGTGGTAAAAGCAAGGTCTTGCATAGGTCGGACCGAACTGGTCAATATATCGCCAATGAATCCATCTCGAAAAGTGACGGGCAAGAAAGGAGCACCAATGGTAAGAGAAATAACTTTCCAGAATTCCGATCGCTTCTTCCAGGGAAAGACTGCGGCAGCAAAGCCTCCCACAAACAAAAGCAGTGGGAATATAGGGGCCGCAATAAGAGCAATGAACTTGAGGGTATCAATCTTGGCCATTCCATCGACATAGGTTCCACCCTCAGCACTACTAAAGGTAAAGAAGAACAGGGATATCAGCACCAAAATCAAGGAATCTAGTGCCAATCCAGCTGCTGCCTCGACAGAAGGTGGTCCAGTCAATGATGATTCAGCAGGCGCGCCTTCTTCATCTCCTTCCATTTCAAGTTCTCCACTATAGTCCGTTCCCAATGGACCGTCTTCGCCGTCTTTTGTTTCCTCTACTCCTCCCTCTACCGGTACTCCCGCCTGCCGACTTTCTGGTCGAGGAGCCAATTCAAATTCATCGTCGTCGTCCGTTTGGACTCGTTGATACCGTCCCAGACTCTTCTCCAACAAGGAAAAGCCATCTTTGTAGACCTCGTCGGATGGCTGAAACAATAAATGACCAATCATTTTAGTCCCAATCGTCTTGGACCAAACATAAAACGAAATGACAGAGCCCCATAGCAAAAGGTTGAGTTCCAAGAGTGACCGATAGACTCGAAGACTGGGACGGTGACGATGCAAGGCCGTCATGACAGCCAAATGGTGGTAGTTTTTGGATCCGGAGGTATCATCATCAGTCAATATCCAAAGAGAAAACAACAATGCTACCACAAGGGCGGCTTTCTTCCATAGGGGAAGCCGCATTGCTACGTCAAGTAATAGTTCGTACCGGTAGTGAGGTTATTGCGGTTTTTGGCATTTTTAGTCAAACAAGTCATTCCAATTGTCTCCGAAAGCATTCTAAATGTAGTGTTGGTACACGTGTACCAAGGCACGTATTTAAAATACCAGGTATTCGTACCTGGTCCAGCACAAGAAAGAGTTGGTGGGATCTCATCGACGCTCCATCACAGTGATACGAAGAATCGAAAGAATTCAGCGCCGAGAACGGTTCAATTGTTCTTATCAGGAATGGTAACGATTAAACACTCGTGCCGTTCTATTCACGTCATTGCTTATCTCAAGCCTGCTGTATTATCAGTATTCTTGTCACTTGTCTTAGTATTTTTGACAAAGCTTGCACTGTAATATTGTAGCGTTTGATACTTCAAAAAATTATAGTTTACAGAATATTGTTGATGCTAATGATGCGCAGGTTTGATGCGAATAGAGAATGTAATAATTTACAATCTCTTTTGGGACTCAACAGGGTTGGAGAAGACGGCATCGGGCTTGGCGTTAGCGTATCCCTTGATCAAGCATCCGATGGTCTCACCAAGAAGCTTCAAGTCATCAAGAGGGTTGTTTCCTTGGACTCTCTTGTATAGGTAAGAGTCGAAGGTGACTTGTTGGACGTACTTGGAGTTACAGAGTTCGACAAAAGCCTCGCGAGCTCCATTGTTGGAGTAAAAGACCTTTTGCAAGATGTCCAAGACAGCGTAGGTAGGTCCGTATGCCTTGTCGTACTTGGCAAGGTAGGTCTTTTCCATATCTTCTTGGGTTGGAAGTCTGGTTCCACCTTCCATGAGCTTGACAATTTCTTCAGCAGCCATGCGTCCAGACTTGGCGGCAAAGTAGATACCTTCTCCGGAGCACTTGGTGACGTATCCGGCGGCATCACCGACAAGGCACATGCGTCCTTGGATGCGGCGAGGGCGGTAGTGTTCTGGGATGGGGTGGGCCTCGACCTTGATGATCTTTCCTCCGGCAATCTTGTCTCCGGCGCGGTCACGGATGGCTTTTTGGTATTGCTTAATGGCAGGACGGTTGACAACGGTACCGGTTCCAACACCGACGTGGTCGTACTTGGGGAAGACCCATCCGTAGAAATCAGGTGAGACATCGTCACCGACGTACATCTCAGCCATTTCTTCGTAGAATGCCATCTTCTCGTCAGAGATCTTGATTCGCTCTTGGAAGGCAATGGCGAAGTTGTATTGTCCAGCATCCATAGCCTTGGCGACACGGGAGTTGGCTCCATCAGCACCAATGATCAAATCAACTTCCATGGATCCTGGAACACCGGCGGCAGATCCCTCCTTAAATTCAGAGTAGCTGATGGTGTATCGGGACTTGTCGTTGGTCTTGTGGTCGGCTGGGACATCAATGTTGGTGACAAGTGCTTGGATGCACTCGGCTCCGTATTCGATGGCACGGTCACGAAGGTACTTGTCCATAATTTCACGACGGCACATACCAATGTATTCGTCGGCTTGCAAAGTGGAACCAATGTCGACTTCGACACCGTTGGGGGAGACGAGATTCATTCTGCGAACCTGTTTGTTTGGTAGTAGTGAGGAGAATGAGGAGATTTGGTGAGTTGAGTTGCTTTTAAAAAGATCTGTCGTCATTGATTCGTTTAAAATCAAATGCTGTTATGGATTCTTACCTTACGGTCAACGACAGTCTCAGGAATCTTGAATTCACCAACCATACAAAGAGGAATGGCTCCTCCGCATGGCTTGGCGTTGTCAAGCTTTCGCTCGAACATGACAGTTTCGATTCCCTTTTCTTGGGCAAAGATCTCAGCAGCGCAGGCTCCCGATGGTCCTCCACCAACGACAGCGACCTTGTACTTCATGTCCAATTGAGAAGTGGACTTGGCAGCCTGGGTGATGGAAGTCTTTCCCATGAAGGCCGAGTTGGAGAAAGCATTGGCAACGGTGGCGAAGCCTGCAACTGTTACAAGGGTGAACTTCATTGTGTATTAGTTGTTTGATGAGATGAAAAGGAGAAGATCGATCCAAGAAAATATGAGAGATGTGTGGGTGTGGGTGTGGATGTGGATCTGAAAGCTTCTTTCACACCGTTGATGTACGATCCTACATCAACTTGGTAAGGAATTTGCCGTATCTTTTTACCCTTGGCGAATATCAACTCAAGAGGAAGCCTTCTTCTTCTCCTCGTATGTAGCGTAGTACATTCAGACGGAACTTCAACCTAGACGGAATCTGGAATTATTATAAAAAGTGTCAAAATCAATAGTCAAATTAATCAAAATGTAGTTCAACGTGTAACTGTTGGGACTTTTTTAGCTGAAAACACGTGGTTCAACGTGGAAGAGATCTTTATTATGATCTGTTTTTGAAGAACGCGAGTGACGTAAGAGTGACGTCAACAAATTTTGGTGCTCACCTCCCTCCCCCTCCTCACATACCTCTTTATTATCCCCTCGTTAAGACGCGACCATCGTAGAACACAAAGAACAACTTCTCCTTTACAACAAGCACACGTCACACACATCGCATCAGAGTCTCACACTACGGAGTGACAGGACGAGAAAGAACGGATCTTTTGGTTGGGAGGTGCGCGATGAACGGAAATTTGAAAGGTGGTTTGGGCTCCATTTTTCTGTTGCAAGACACTCCAACGGACGGAATTGAGCGGACTATACAGAGATTTGCAAAAATAATTCAACACATGCAAGTCCCGCCCAACCATCAAAGCTAAACAGAAAGATACGATATCGCCATCTCTCATAATATATAAAAAGTTTTCAGGCACCGGTCCAATCACCGCTTGGAAGTATATTGATATTGACAGTATCATATCATGCGAATCATAGAGTATGCATATGGCGCTCCCGACATGCGGGAGTCAACGAAACATACTGCCACACCCGAGGAAAGCAGGAGTGCATCAAGCTCTACAGTGGAAGAAGACCGTGGCGACATTACACTTCCACTTCATCACCACCATGAGGCGAAACCAACGCAAAGATTAGGCGCGCATACCTTTGATCCTTCTGTGCCGGTATCATGGACGACTACTACTACTACCCCCATCAAAAGTGTTGCGTCCAGAGTGGAAACATATCAAACTACACCTTCCACAACAGCATCACTCGACGATGACGACTATTTGGACGACTCTTCTTATGTGTTGCCTCCTACTTCACGGTACACGACGGATCAATTGAATGATAATGACCACGAAGTTCGTTTGGCAATCAATTTTTTAAATCTGCAACCACATTTGTTGCCTCCAGATACACAACTGCAAAAGAGCAAAGCCGAAGTCATCCTTCAAACATTTACTCCGAAACTTGTATTGGAAGTCATGGGAGGAGCTGGTGCGGTGTGGGGATTCACTGAGGCCATTGGGTTGCGGACCTCCGCGACGGTATGGTTTTGGAGACCCGTCACCTTTATTGCAGGCGGCCTCTTTTTCATACGATGGTACCAACAACTGCAAGAATTTAGTAGGCTCTATGATCTTCGTCGAGCTAGACGGAGATCTGCTGTGGAAGGTGAAACGGCACACCTCTTGTGGCAAGATAATGTCTGATTTCATTCTATCATAGCTACGACTACCCAATAGTTCTTCGGTCCTTCATAATCTAGAAATGTGTTGCAATTGCAAGCAAATAGCAACAATTTAGGAGTAGGCTCCATGATCTTTGTCCAGCTACACGGAGATCCACTGTGGAAGGTGGGAAAAGGCACCCCTCTTGTGGCAAGATAAAGTCTAATTTGATATTTTACTGTCCAATAGATCCTCTGGCCCGAAGATCCACTGTAGAGATGAAACGGCACACTCTTTGTGGTAAGACAGTCTGATGTCATTTCCCTTTTTTCAAATACCGGTAGATTCCAAATGCGACCAAATATATGACGTCATATGAGGTCGAGTTTGTCAACTATTGAAAATTTGACACCGTGCAGCGCAAGCCAGCATCTTTTTGTCCGTCCATTGGTTGCTGGCTGTTCCAAGATACGTCCAACGGAAGAACTGAGCGCAGAAAAATCCAATTGATACAAATTGACAAATAGGTCACCCACATTCAGATAAGAAGCAGGCGCCACCGCCACAGACAGATTTGAAGTCCCACTTCACTTACTTGACAAGCGTCATAATACTTTACTGTTAACACTGCTAATACTGCTAATACTGCACTTTCAGCCAGGGAAGCAAGGAATCGCAAGTATTTTTCATAACCATCACCATCATCATCAACCAGGCGATACCAAACAGAAGGTCAACTATGAGAATACTCGACTATCAATATGGCGCTCCCGACATGCACGAGTCAAAACCTCAACCTGTCACACCCGACGAAACGAGCAGCTCATCATCAAGCGCTAGAGTAGAAGACCGAGGCGAAACCACGCTTCCACTGCATCATCAGGTGCAAGCAACGCAAAGAATGGGTACAGAAACCTGTGTTCCTTACATCTTGGTCACGCCCACCAAGAGCGCTTCTTCGAGAGTGGAAGCGTCTCAAAATACACCGATCACAACAGCGTCACTCGACGATGAATCGTTGGAATCTTCTGTGTTGCCATCTCCTTCTCCACGGCACACGGACCAACTGAATGCCGACCATGTTCGTTTCTCCGTCAATTATCTGAATCTGCAACACTTGTCGCCTACGAATATACAACTGGAAAAGCATAAAATCGAAGTCGTCCTGGAAACCTTTATTCCGAAATTGGTATTGGAAGTCATGGGAGGAGCAGGTGCGGTATGGGGATTCTCGGAGGCTATTGGATTGCGAACTTCCATGAATGCATGGTTTTGGAGACCTGTCACCTTGTTTGCAGGTTCTCTCTTTTTCATCCGTTGGTATCGACAAGTGAAAGAGTTTAGTAGGCTGTATGATCTTCGACACAAACGAAGATCCACTGTGGAAGGTGAAACAGCACACCTCCTGTGGCAAGAAAATGTTTGATTTGATATATTACACTATCAGTCCTCGATAATCCAGAATCTATCATATCTACAAAAGGAGGATCCTACCAATGTTTCCAGATGTTAGTTATATGCACAGTACACTAAATCATTTTGGATAACCATACCAGTTTTTATAAATACTCAAGAACTCGGAAATACCATCACATTGTGAAGAGGGACTTTCTAAGAACACTGGTTACCTTGACAACATGAATCTATGAAGGACTTGTTCAACAACAATCATTTTGCAGAAAGTCGTGCTCTTTATTTTCCACGCTGGAGTGGCCTGAAAGATTATCGATGCAGTGTCTGTTGATAGCAGGAGATAATGCTTCAAGCTTGTCAAACGTTGGCTTTGTCGTTTCCTCTTGACGCAAAGCAGCAGACTGAAGACCAGAATTCTTAGCAAAACTCCTACAATCAGAAAACCACTTTCCAGCAGCACATTAGAAGTGCGCCATGCCAACAAGTTCCTTCATCCACCACCATATTTCGTTGATAGTATCCACAGTCAATGGAGAAAGTCTGCTTGACTTTTTCACAATACCGGTAGCAAAGAAATGGCTACCACTTCAAAACTCAATCTAAAAGATAAAGTCCTTCCTTGTGATGAGGCAAGACGCTCCTTCGAATCCAGTCCCAGGAGCTTCGTCTGTTCCCACTCTTTCGTTGGATCCACCATGGCTGACCAAGGGCGGCCCACGGATAGTGGAAGCAGCGCATGCTGCTGCTTCTCCCTTTGATCGTCCGAATGGATTGCCTCAAGATTAGGCCTACATACAATATCAAAATGGGCTAATTGCCGATTACAGCATCGTGATTTTTGAAAATGGTCGACCTTGAATGAGGGACAAAGATATTCGGTTGCGTCTCAGTCGTTTAGATTTGGCGCCAAACATTTTCAGTGGCAGATTGGACCAACGAAGGCAAAGGAATTCCATTGATGGCTGTGGTCCACCGTGTGGTCAGTGCCACTTTCGGGAAATGTAAGGTTTGAGCACCCAAATGAGTCAATACCCAAAATCAATTTCGTTACGAGGTCACGACCAAGCAAGAGCAAGAGATCAGATCCGCGGATGATCCAGAAGCAATGCCTGTCATAGTTAGCGACGACCCCGAAGATTCCAAAGGAGAAGCAACAGAAGAACGAAGTAACGGTAATGCCGGTACCAGGGTACCGGTAGATGGATGTCCTTGAATCTACCGCTGCTTTTTGCGGCCATCAAAATTCGAAATTGACACTTCCGATCGGCTGGCGCCGCGCCAGTCCATCAACTCAGATCATATTTTCCGTTCCAAGAATCCCGAACCAGCTTCCAGCGATGAAACACTGAATAATACAAAAATTATTGAGAATTCAAACACATACAAGCTTCAGGTATCACTTGCACGCCAGTACAACAATATTCACTTGAGACAATATTGCTGATAGTGCATACTCGTGGTTCCGCTGTGCTCAACAAGCAACGCAACAACTCGGAAGTATCGGAAGTTATCAGCAAGAAGACGAAGCTGCTGCGAAGCGCATTCAACGATGCCATCAGCGTATCAATATGGCTCTCCCGATGTGGGGGAGTCTTTTCCACTAACAGTTTCAACCGACAAGAACCTTTCATTCAGCTCCAGTTTGGAAGATGATCAAAGCGAGATCTCGTTTCCACTCTATCCTCATCCAGTGAAGCCAAAGCAGCTAGTAGGCACGAATACATACTTTGTTCCTTCCTTGTGGGCTACCCCTGTCAAGAGTTTTTCGTCGAGAGTCAAAGAATATCAACGCGAAAATACACCGCTGACAATGCCATCGCTCGACGATCATTCTGTGGACTCTTCTGTGTCAGCTTCTTTACGACACACTGACGAACTGGATGATGACGACCTGAAGGTTCGTTTGGCACTAGATTATCTGAATCTACAACACTTATCGCCTGCAAATAATACACAACTGCAAAAGAGCAAGACAGAAGTCTTCCTACACACATTTTGTCCTAAATTTGTATTGGAAGTGATGGGAGGTTCTGGTGCGGTGTGGGGATTCTCTGAGGCCATTGGACTGCGGACTGCACTGTCTTTGTGGTTTTGGAAACCGGTCAGCTTGTTTGCGGGTGCACTCTTTTTCATCCGATGGCTCCAACAGTTGCAAGAATTCAGTAGGCTGCATGATCGTCGCGCCAAACGAAGATCTACAGTGGAAGGTGGAATGGCAGCTATCGGCGTATTCCACGAAGATGTCTGATTTGATACAAAATAGATCCTCGATAATCTAGAAAATAAAATGATTGTTAAAACATGCCATTCGGCCAGACATCAACTATGTATATGCACATGACGTGAATGCTAAGCTTTAAGTGATAGAGGAACTTGGAAATGCAATCACATTGCAATGGGTGGCTTTCCGTCAATTATTACCTTTTTTTGTAAACGAGATAAACCGAACTTCCTTGCCAAAAGCCTTGAAGTCTTATTAAAGCGCGAAGCCGTTATTTTTTCCTTGCATTCAATTGGCCTCCATTATGATATAGCTAGTTTTTATCTAGGTGGTGCATGGGCGATTTGGTGTTGAGCACAACAGCAGGGGGCAATATCCAAAGTATCACTAGCGCCTGCCCCTCGGTTTCCTGTGGACTGAAAGCAATACGGGAGCCGAATTCGTGGGAAAAAACTGAGCCACTGGTTGCTTCACAAAGCAATTATAAGCCGGTTGCTTGTATTATTTCATGGCATGTTGAGGAACAAAGTCTCTTGCTCCTTTCAAAAATGCCGTGTAGGCACCCACACCCCAAGATCCAGCTCTTCCCAAATTCTCTCCATCCGAAAGCATGTTCCAAAACCTTGGCATCATGCCACTTGGATCCTTGTAGGTTTTCCACAAATGATTGTTGCACTCACTAGCACCATAGAAAACGTGGGTACCGTCCTCGAGGATGGGTGTCGGATGACCTTTCACCGGATCATAAGAGTTAGATGAATTTATACCGGCCGCAATGCTCAGGTACGGAATCTCCAGCGTACAAAGCGTTTCTCGAACGAGTCGGCTTTCTGGACAGCCTTCTGCTTGATAGAGGGTAATTTCCGTACCATTGTCCCACGTTGATGGAGTCTTAAGTATCCCACAGGACGGAAATGGGCGCAAGTAAGATGGTCCTGCCAACGACAGGAATCGGATTGGAAATGGAATGGAAGGTGAATTCCACCACTGATCCGGCCGATTCTGACCTTTCTCGACGCTCTGACCATATTGCTGCCAAAGATGTTCCAATATGGCATAACTCTCCACAATTACCTCCGGAGAGTCCTTTGCTTTGGTGCGATCCACAAGAATGGGAAAGGTCATGTCATCAGTCTGGTGTGATGATTTCAGATATTGCATGGCTTCTGGTCGAAATCTTGACTCCTTGTCGTAAGCACCCTCCATGAACAAAGTTTGGCGAGGACAAGGTCGAATCTGAGCCTTCAAATCCAAAATGGTCAGGTACTCTCGAACAATCCGGCACCAAGGGGATGCTTCGTACTCATAGAGAATCAAATCATGGTTGGGTGGCACTGGCGATGTTCTATGGGCTGCTGCTCGCCCGACACTACCTCGAGTCTTGCTTGCAACTGATGATAAGATTCTATCCATGATGATTTTTAACTTGCTCAAAGCATACACTACTGTAGTATCATGAAGGACAAGATTGCTGGTTTTGATTGTGTGATGTGTGCGTTTTCTTTTCCTTTTCTCCTTTTCCCATTTGTCCGAATTGAAAATCAGGGTTCAGGGTATCATCATCCTCCAACTTATTCCGCTCCATAGTATCCATGATATCACTTCATCAAATGACTCTCACCGATACGTGTTGCATGACTCTACAAAAGCTGATCCCTCTTGTTATTTCCTTTATAAAAAATGACTTAATTTCGTGCTAAGTGCACAGACTAGTCCAGCCAGCGGCTAACCCTCCCTCGATTACGTCTAATGCAAAGGATAAATATTGAAAGGCCTCTCTGTCATTCATACATTTTTCTCTCCTCATTCTTGAAGTAAGCAAGACATTTTTTCCAAATGGGGAACCTGAGTCTATTTGTGGCCCCAACCTTGTGCAGTGGACCTTTTGCCGTTGGGCAGCTTCATCTTCGGGGATTATATCGTCATTTGACTGAAGCCATGAACAATCTGAAACAGAAAAGCATCGCGACAAATTGAAAATCCAGTCATCAGTGGATTGCAATTCCTTTTTCTTGCGAAGGGCCTTACGCTTCATCGTTCCTCCAATAGTCGACAATATTGCTGCGGGGACAAACCATCACATCTCGACCCAGATCAAAATTCAAAACCAAACATTTCCCCCTCTTCATCGTCGTCGACACCGATGAGTTCAATTGCGTCAAAGTCCACATCGTCAAAGTCTGGAAAGAAGGCCTCTATTTCCCACTCAGAATCTTCATCGTCCCGAGACAACTCCCAAGTATAATACAAACAAGGCGCACAATTGCGCCGTTTTTTACGCCATTTCTTTCCAAATACCACCTTGACCAAACAGCTTGCTACATCGGGATCCATAACGGTGGAAACCATCACCACCTGAGCGTCTTCATGTTCGACCAGAAATTCAAAAGGAGATTGGCTGGCCACTTCGGCAAAGTTTTCCACATCTCCAAGGACAACCTGGCTATCGTCAGAATAACAGGAAAAGGCGCGTTCGAAATCAGCAACCTTCAGTGCATCCAGTTGTTCTCGAATCTTGGTTTCCGGAGGATTCATGCGTTGTGGTGCCACGAGGCAGTTGACAATTAGAGGCAGTATCAAGAGTAGGAAGGCAACAAGCTTCATGATGGCTAACTGTTTTGAAAATAGATATTTTCTTTCAATCGTGTGGGTACTCGTACCGGTAGGTGGTGGAGCAGCTAAAGAAACTTTGAATGGTTGTCGGATTGTATTTTCACCACAAGTTGGGAAGCCTCTATCTTTTGATGTTTTCTTCGTTGTCTGGCGTCCACGTCTGTCCGTGCCTCCATGACTTCACCCGTCAAAGTCCAGACCAGGTGAAACTGGCGATCCATCGAAATCAGAAATCAGAAAATCTCAACTAAATCTCAAAAGTAAATAGTCGCAAGACTGACAACCCTACCAACAGAAAAGTATGTTTTCTCGGCTACTATCATCCAGAAATGCACCAATTGCAAGTCGGAAAATAATCGGAAGAAAGTGGATGTCGGCTTTATCCACAGTTTCGTTATCAACAGCTCATCAAAACTCCCACAATTCGAAAACCTCGTTCCACAACATGAGAAGAAGAACACAACATGAAAACAAGTTCCTTCATACACCACTATCTTCCGATGGTTTTCACATTCATCAACGGAGAAACTTTGCTTCTAATTCTCGCAATATCAAAGACAAGGCTGCCACTCCAAAGCTCAACCTAAAAGATGAGGTCCTTCCTTGTCATGAACATTTAGACCCAGATGGAAACATTTTGAGCAAGAGTGAATGGATCCACGTAAATGGAACCCTGCCCATTTGTTCCGTAGAAGAAGTCATCGACGCGTTCGAGACACATGTACTGAGAGAATCAGAAAGGTGGGGAATTATCGACTTGGACGCTCCTTGGAACCCAGTCGAAGAAGCTTCGGTGCCCACTCTTTCGTTGGATCCCTGGCTGACAGAGGACGGTCCGCGGATAGTGGAAGCAGCGCATGTTGTAATTTCTCCCTTTGGCCGTCCGAATGGATGGTATATCAAATTTCCGAATCGATCATTTTCCAATGCTCTCTTGTCACGAGCTCAACAAGAACACTTTCACATGTCTTGGAAAGTGGTGCAAGTGTCCGAGCACCACTACGACCCAGTCCGTGAACAGGAAGAAAATTACGCCTATAAAAATGGGTTTGTTGTCGATGACACCATGGTGCGCTTTGAAAATTGTCCACCCGGAATGAGGGACGAAGACATTCGGTTGCGTCTCAGTCGTTACGACTTGGCGCCAGAAGGCAAAACGGTCATGCTATGGAAGGCTTGGACCAACGATGGCAAACGGGCTCCATTAATGTTTGTGGTTCGTTTTGCCAGTGCCGCTTGGGCCCGCGCGGCCATTCGGGAAATGCAAGGTTTGCGAGTGAATGGCAAGAGTATCAAGATGATTCAATACCCAAATCAACTTGTCTACAAGAACGTCACCAAGGAAGAAGAAGAAACAAGAGGCAAGGATGATCCCGAAGCACCTTCTGACGCAGCTAGTGACGATTCCGAAGGGGAAGCAAAAGAGGTGTACTAACTGACTGGGAACGTACTCGGATCTTTGCCTTCATTGGCATCTTTGGTCTATAGTTTACACTCTTTCTGTCTGTACTTTTTGACTACGACGCGACCATTCTTGCAAGAACGAATGACCGCGGCGTAATCCTAAATGTCGAACACGGAATCGACATGTGATTGCAAGGTGTTTGTTTCCTCCTTCTTTTACTAGAAGCCACCTTTCACCTTGATGACGACGCGACCATTCTTGGACGAGTCATTTTGACGGTGAATGGCCGAGGCGCAATCCCGAACGTCGTGAACCGAATCAATATCAATTTTGAGGTTTGAATTGGAGGTCCATTCTCCAATTTGTTCGAGATCGGCTTTTTTGGATTCCACCATGACCATCTTTACACTCTTGGAAGAAAAGAGGGTAAACAACTTGCCCAATAGGAAATCCAACATATCATCTGGGGAAGGATTGACGTAGACTCCCTTGCGCTTGAGGTACTTTGTAATTTTGCGAGCGGATAATTTGCCGGGAGTATCGAAAATTACATCGAATTGCTCGGCCTTGAGTTGCCCCATTACGTTTGGGGTCTTTTTGCGATCGATGACAGTAGTGGCTCCGAGGTTGGTCACCTTTGCGACATCCTTGGTACTGACGATAGCAGTCACTTCACTTCCCAGGGCTTTGGCAATCTGAACGGCACAAGACCCAACTTGGCCACCAGCTCCGTTGATCAATACATGACCACCTTTTGGCAGTTTTCCAATATCTCTCAAGGACTGAAGGGCTGTGAGTGGTTCAGTAGTAGCAGCAGCGGCCAAATCCATGCTCATGGTCGAGGGCTTGACTGCCAAAGCATCAGACTTGACAGTGATGTATTCCGAAAGACTACCTTGTGTTGTACTTGAAGCATACGGAAGATTACCAAAGACTTGCATCCCAGTCTCAAAGTCGCCTACGTTGGCGCCGACTGCCTCTACGACTCCGCTGAAATGCCAGCCGCAAAACAAGGGATCAGTTTGTTTGTGGAGCATTCCACCAACAAATGTCTTTTTGATAACTGGATCCAGAGCGGTATCGAGGGCACTGTAGTGGACCATGACCAAGACTTCATCTTCTTTTAGAGTTCTGTTTACAAAGTGTCAACAAGGCTGTGAGATGCCAATGATGTCAAGTGACAAGAACGATGGCACGAGAACAAAGCTCAATGCAACTTACGGCTTGCCAGTCTCAACAACTTGAGGTTTGGTGTCAACGAAGGAGATTGCTTTCATGTTCATTGTATGTTGTGGCTTTGATTTGTGGTTTTTGCTTTGTTGGATTCGATAATTTGTGAGAAGAAACACCCACAAAGCCAAATTGGATTGTGGATTGCCTATTCCCAAAAATCTTCCAGGAGTACTTTCGAAAATCCTAACGGGAATTCCCCGTTGTTCTGCAAGATTCAAGCGCGGGTCGTGTTGGCAGAAAATGTATTTTGATGGAGAAACTCTTCTTGGGAGAAACATTTAGTTCGAAGATCCTAACGGGAATTCCCCGTTGTTCTGAAAGATATGATCAAGGGCTGTTGGCAGAAAATGTGTTTCGATGGAGAAACATGATGAATGGGATGATTGGAAGTAAATCATGGAAAATTGTCCTTGTCCAATTGTTCACCACGGCCGACTTAATGCCAACCAGCAAATTGTCAGAGCCGAATGCTGATTTGGTACCTTCATACTATTGTTCATTGATCGATCGATTAACTCGTCATCGATTATTGGTGATATCAAGCCAAACACCAAGAAATTATAGGTATAACAGCGATGTATATAGCAATTAACGCAATATCGAGTTCAGTTTCTTTTACTTTGTAGACGGAGCATCCTACTCTTTATGTCAATACTAACCCAACGAACAACTAGCGGATGCGATGAATACCAATCGAATGAGTCGTATTTTGATGACGCACCGTGCTTTTTGTAAAAATCTTGAGAACAATCGCAGAGAGAGAACCATTTGGCAACATCCTTGAACACCATGAACCACCAGTCTACCGACGAAGATGCTGCCTTTGCGTTCGCGTCTCCAATGTTTACGTCCTCCAGCGGAGAATCTTTATTCTTGTCCCGCTCATCAGTTGGGGGTTCGTCTACCACTTCATTGAATACGACTGCGACAGATGATTTCATGTCTACTGTTGAAAATGTAGAAGATCTCGTAGCTTTTGACGAAGACACGATCTCTGCCAGAGCTCAAAGATTCTCGATACCCGAAATAGAGGAAGAAGAAAATGACAGGAAGATGTCTCCTATAACCGTCGAATCCAAGGCGCCTCCTTCTTTGACTATCGAAACCGAGATGCCTTCCGCAACGATCGAGGCCACAGAGCCAGCAGCAACACCAACTCCTGTAATTGCTCCGAATGAAGCAGGCTCAGAAACAGAACTGGACGAAGAAGAAAACAACATGGAAATGTCTTCTCCAGCCATCGAACCTAAGGCGTCTCCTCTGATAATTGAAGCGAAGATGCCTCCCACAAGTATCGAAGCCACAAAATCAGAACCACCAACTCCTGTAATTGCTTTGAGTGATGTACCGTCAGAAACACATTTGAATAGAGAAGAAAGTAACAAGAAAATGTCTCCTACAATGATCGAAGCCAAGGCGCCTCCTATGACTATTGAAGCCAAGATGCCTTCAACAATAGTGGAAGCCACAAAAACTCCTGTAATTTCTCCGAGTGATCCAGACTCAGAAAGAGAATTGGGCGAAACAAAAAATGACTTTTGGGAGAGATCTTTAGCTGAAACAGAAGCGCCATCTCCATTAATGCCCCCACCAACAGAGGAAGTCACATCAACTACGACAAGCGCAGAGTCAAATCCAGATGCTGCGGCAAACGTTTACAAGGGGGCAAAGGGAGTCTGGGCCTGGGGTAAGAGTGTGCCAGTGTTCTCTCCCTTGATGGGTATTGCAGAATGTGTGGCTGGTAAAGCGCTCCAAGTGGCTGGAACCAACCTTCAAGATTTGGACTCTAACCTGATTGAACCTCAGCTCCAAAACTTGGATTCTGGCATTTTGAATCCTGCCATCAAAACAGTTGCCGGTATAATGTTGGGGGCTGCTGGGAAAGCAGAGGGGGTTGTCAAGCCAATCATCGTAATTGTTCTTTCTCCCTTCAAGATGCTGACTCAACAGCCTTCCAATGAAGAGGTCGAAGTTGCCAACTGAGGACTGCCAGAGTCAAATGGGGAATCTGGCAGCGGGGAACTGGATGTTCATGGATTGTAGGTGTCTAGATACTGGTAGGCCCATGGAGATCTCAAACCGACAGGGCAAAGTATGGGGCAAACAAGCCGTTTCTAATGGTCTTTGTCAAGCCACGCACTTTCAACATGTAGATAGTACCGAAGGAAGAGTAAGCTGCTAGACCACATGATGTCGCACACAAATCAATCCCTTACTAACTATCGTCTGCAAGGTGATTAACCCTAACTACATCCTGATACATGCTACTCAGAAATATATTATTCAGTTGCCGCCACAATAATCAGTCTCCAACAGATACTAGTTTAGCTATGGGATTCGTTTGAAGGGGGTGATCCAGCCCCCTAACGACACATGCGATAAGCAGCCGAGAAAACATGTTTGCTCGCTCGAGCAAAGGACTTCCAATAGGAGACTGCACCTGGATTGGTATTCTTGGTCCAGGAGGGATGAAGGTCACAACTGAGAAAATTGTCTGGAAACAACTGTTGCTCAAGAGTCTAGGAACAATTGTATTTCGTTTCGTTGTACGCTTTTCGACAATGGGTTCGGTGGGTCAACCTGAATTTGGGAGTACAATTGCAGTGTTCGTTGGTCAGTTTTTTCCAGACATTGATCCTGACAAACTTGGGAAGAATAATTGGCTTGTTCTGAGATGAGGTACATCTTCGTCAATGACTATGCGGCCTACCCAATCCGTGTATGGATGGGCTTCTTTTCCCCGTCGACGCAACTAAGACCGGTGATGCACATAACGGCATTCGACAATTCAGGGAGCTCATTCATTTCATTGGCCGCCACAACAAGTCCCAAGGAATTGACATCGGGGTGGGCGTCGTCCGCAGGAATTTTCGCCAGTATCCGAAAGGCTGCCAAATCTGCCCCACCCGTGGCAATGACCACAGGAGGCTCCAGACATATATAACAGAAGCCGTACTCGGTGGAAAAGAACCGCTTCCAGTTCGCTTCAGCATATTGGGAGTCATGATAATACGATAGTGCCAAGTTAAAAACGAGGGCATCTCGTGTCCATACTTGAGCAAAAGCTCGGTTGTAAAATCTGCATTTCCTTTGTAAACATGTGGTAGTTCGGATCCCAGATGAGCGATGTGCCATTGTAAAAAATACAGTCGAAAGGAGACGGGATTCAGATTGCCAATAGATATGGTTGGAAGCCGAGTGTCTTCCGAGGGAATATCGTCTTCGGCGGCAATAGCTACCACGTGATACTGATAGTACAGATCGACTTCTTGCTTCTTATAAATCAACAAGGTCATGAGGCCCAAGCAAACCAGAACTAATCAGACATAGAAGGCAAGGTCCGCTTTTTCCCACCGCACCTTCCCCAGACCAATGCATAGAACATTTTATACATGAGCTCCTTACGAGGAAGAAGAGGAGGAAGAACAAGCCATTGGAGAACCAGATTCCCTGTCAGAATAGAACAAGTCATCTACTGTACTTTGCTGGCAACGGAATGGGCCGAGGAGATTACCGAGCCTTTTGCTTGGGGGGTGTCGAATCGACTCGGATCTCTGACTCGTCCGAACTGAAAGAATTGATGGCTCCTCTTCGGAGTTTTGAATATCATTGACAATTCGTTGTGACCTTCATTCTTCGAATGGAAAGTGCTTTGGTCTTTCCCCGAAAATAACTACTTAGTGGTCTTGGTTTAATTCAGTGGAAATATCTGTCATGGGAATGACTCAAGGTCCCCTGAATGGAAACATTAAACTTCCGTTCGGTAACATTATTGCCTTTCCGGAGGAACCTTCGTCATGCAATCTTTCGTCGTGCCAATTTAGGTTCACTTGAGCAGTTTTAGGTTCACGCGACAAAACCTTCCTCCTAATCTAACAACCCCCCCATTCTGATAATGTGGCTATTTCGTAGGATTCTACACCAATTGTACTGAAATCGCGTCTAGCGGTTTCTTTTGTCGAATGCGTCTCGCTTCCCCTCTGTTGGTCCCCCACAAAATAAATGCACCATTTCCCCCTTCTAATATGCTTGATTCACCATCGATGTAGCAAGAATTAGAAGTTGTCCAAAGACCACCTTCTTCACCACCACCTTCCAGGTACTTTTATCTAATTAGTTTGAGAGAATTCAAAGCCACCAGCCACTTTTTCAATCCCCTCTACACATCACAATGGGTCGCTAATCCCACGTGAACCTTGGGTCATTCGTCTCTCAAAATTGCCCAGAAAATCCACCAAACTGAGCAAAAGGTACTGGCAAAGTGTCTGTTGGGTGAACCCTTTCCGCAATGCACTAAATTGCTGTGCAATGTTTGCCCAAAAATCAATTCTACTTGGTGAATGGTACTTGGGGCCGTAGAAGCGCCGGTCGGGTCACAGATTTTGTCACGTTACGAGGCAAAGGTTGGACGGGTTGCGACACGAAACGAAACCAACGAACTGTTACAAGCGAAAAAAGGGCGCATCGAGAGGCAAAACGTTTCGTCGCAACTCACTTTCAACTTGCGGCACACACATCATTTCAAACTGTGAGCAAACCACGACACTTGGTAGCCACAAAGAAACAAGCAAACCACACAACAAACATGTCTCGGAACAGTCTGTCAACGGAAGACCTCGAGAAGAAGTTGCCTTCTTGGGTCCAAGAGATTCCTCCCAGTAACAGCAGTAACGATATTCCTCTCATGAGGCACTGCTCAGAGGATTCTTTCACTAGCAACGAAAGCTCTTGTAGTCTTACATTAGACAAAAGCTCCACGCACAGCAGTCAAGAACATCAGTTTGACTGGTGTCCCAGCAGTAATAGAAGCAGCGATAGCAGTAACGCAAGTTCTTCCGACTCGGTTCACTCGATCATTGAAAACTTGCCGTTGCACGAAGTTCCAGAAATGGAAGAGTCGGAGACTTCTATCGGCTCTTCTTCACCCACTTATTTCTCTCCTCATCCTTTTCGCAAAAAGCTTGCCAACAAGGACGACGTTCTCCGCAGATGGAGCGATTCTGCAGATGTCAGCTTGCCCACTTGGATAGAATCTGATTGCTCATCTTCGAGCGACAGCAGTCCACCCACTTCCGCAAACACTTGCGGCCTTGATCAGATTCTAGAAGAAGAAGACAGTGGATTGGAGGAGGAAACTCCACGCAAGGTCTTTCACGCCAATCCGCAACGAGAACGATCTGCATTTTCCGTTGCAGTTTTGATCTTTTGCGCTATTTCCGTTATCTATTACTACTTTTCTCGGTGCACTCTGGCCGAGAACCTAAAGAACTCGCGAGAGCTTCTTGCTTACACTCAAAAGCTTGGCCTTCAACTCAAAATTGCCCAGAAGGACGTGGAGTTGATGGAACTCGAGCTGGCGTCGTTGGATGAAATTGATGCTCCCGCGACTGGTCTGGAGGATCCCTCTTCTTCCGAAGCTTGGACCAAAGCCTTGGCTGATCCGGAACGAATGCGCGAGATGATTACTGTGCAACGTTCCTTGAAACGTTCTCAATATCAATCGGAGCACTTGAAGGAAATCGTAAAAGAGACGAGCAAAGCGGATGCTATTTCCACCTATGGTGCCGTAACGAAACGCGTTCGCATTGAACTTGCCTTTCCAGACGACCAAGACTTTGCACAAGGTGTGGGGAGCAGTCATGCCAACATAGAGCCAACCGTCTTTGTCATTGAAATGGCCCCCATTGATCTCATGCCACACTCAGTCTACACTTTCTTGGAAATGGCTTCGGCTGGACTTTTGGACGGTTGCTCCTTCATTTTGAATGCCATGCACGTATTGAAAGCAGCGCCATTGCCCTATGATGGAACACCTCCATCAATCAAGGCACAAGAGTTCTTGGACAAAGGACTGGAAAGCGTTGCCTTCCGCGAGTATTCGGCAGACTATCCTCATAAACAGTACACTGTTGGTTTTGCTGCCGATGGTTCTCCTTCTTTTTACATCAACACGGAAGACAATTCAGAGATCCATGCAGGATACCCTTGCTTTGCCAAGGTTGTTTCAGGCTTTGAAACGATCCATCGCTTAGAGGCTTCTCCTACTCGCAATGGTCTTTGGTTGGAACAGCGTGTCGGCATCAAAAAGGTGACTGTCCTCTGAGCAACAAACGATTTCATGGCTGCTCATTAGCAGCCTCAGCTCCTCTTTTCTGTAACGCTACTACAACTTCTACAAATCAAATCAACAAACAACAATCTAGAGGATTGCAGCTACAACAATCCTAACTTAAACGATAGAATTCTACTTTATATCAACAAACATACTATACCTACCAAACTACTTGCAAACTTCTTTCTACTTCATTGATTGCATAATAGATAGCCTTGTTTACTCAATCCGAGTCTTATATTAACTACATAGAGGTATGCATTGGTGTGCTGTCCAACATTTCAACGTAGGCAAGATAATCTTGCTTTGACAGGAATAAGAGCTTGGACATGCTGTTTTGCCATGCCGGGTATCACAGATTGCTTCCTTTTCTTCGGGTACCGGTAACGTAACTCGAACAACGTGACGCTCAAAAAGTTGTCGTTTCTCACTTCGCCACTGGCTCACAAAATTTTTGGATTTTGGACAATCTTGGTCGGAAAGCAAGAAATCATAGGCCCTTTACTTAATGACTCGTGATTCCCAAGATTTAAGGTCACTTCTAGACATGGGCTGATTACTTAATGATTAATGATTTCAAAATCAGACCGTGAATCGAGTTAAGGGATTTTGGAAGATCCATAAGAAGATTTATTGTCGATGGCCCAAACATTCAATACCGGTGGTAATCGTGCCGGACAGACAGGCAAAATTGAAATTTTTCGCTAAATCAACCGCCGAACTTTCTTAGACCCAATCTGGTTTGCATCGAATATCCCCTTTTCCAATTTAGGGGTGGATTGATTATGGGGTGGGGTTCATCAATCGTTTCATCCTTGGAGTTTATGTCCCCGTAGCACCTGATTCTTTCAATTTAGTGATAATCTTCGCTTGCAGTTGCACATGCTCCTTATAGGCATCTTGCTTTTGCTGCTTCTCCGCCGCCACATTTTGTTTGCTAACTTTTAGAATTTCCAAATTCTTGGTAAATTTTTTCTTGAGCATGGGAATCTGAAAGTACAAATCCGAAACGACCCCACTCCATGTCCTGGAATGAATATTCATTTGTCTTTGCTGCAGCATGGCCATATGCAATCGTTTCAATAAATAGGCTTCGAACCATGCAAATATCGTATGGGTCAACTTGAAATGTTGAGGAACCATTGCTCTGTTTTTGGGTACAGCATGTCCTCGCGGTTCTCCGTCATCTGGAATGATATTCTTGATTGGTACTGTGGCAATTTTGTCGGACGAGTAGGTGGTTTGAATGATTTGAATATACTCCCCAAACGAAAAGACAGCCTGACAGCGATGGGCCAGATGCAACAGTTTCTTCCGCTGTTCATAGAGCCTCGTCTGAAGGGCATATATTTCTTCTTCCCGTTCATCTCTGGTCATCACGCCATCAATCTTGATTTCCCGAAGCTCCTTTCTAGCTTCCTTGATGAGAATGTCCAAATCATCGTCGTTTGGTTGATCGTATTTGTGACGGTTGTGGTGATGATGCTTGTGATGTTTGCGCTTTTTCTCATGGTCCTCTTTTGTTGCACCATGATGCTTGTGGTGATGCTTGTGGTGATGCTTATGATGATGCTTATGATGATGCTTAGTATGAGTATCATGCTTCTGCTTTGTATCTTGTTGATCATCGTGCTGTTGGGCACCCTGAGGATTACTCGTCATAATCCTGCCTAACACCTAATGCTGAATGGCGGATGCTTGCGGAAGAAGAATGTGATTTGGTGGTGCAATGCAATGGTAATCCTCATGGCTGCTGACGCTTGTACCGAATACGTTTTTTAAATATCGGTAGCGCTTATTTTGGAAGTGAGCGAGTACTAGCTAGTACTGTCACCGGAAACTCCCCCGCCTCTCCCATGCATGTTCTGAAAGACCCCCGGGCGAAAGACTAATTGAACCATCTCACACCGGTGCTCTAGATACGCGTGCCGGTTCGATATACCGGTACTAATATATAGCTGCCAGCTGGTTCCATCCAAACCCCCCTTCCTCCCTTCGCCGGCTGGCGAAAATTCCGCCGTTGGTGGCACATGGCACAGGTACTACTGTAATTTTATCATCCCAAATCCAAAATCCAAAGATGACTCACACCTCACACTCACTATCATATATACCAGACGAACATAACCCCATGATGCCAACCCTGCCCATGACTCGCAATAGTTGAAATACAGAGACAGCAATCAGGCAAAAATCGAAGAAGGCCGTTTGAAAACCACCACGACCGCTCCTTGAAGTACGTCAAAATTCATCTGGCTGGCTGGTTCGGAACAATACATTTGCGACACAATTATTTCCACACAACAATGTCAGAAAATGTCTCCTTGAACAACAATAAAGGCATTCGTGTCGTGACTGTGCTTCTTGGATTGGTCTTGTTGGGTCTACTTTTGAACCCTCTCTTGGGAGTGTCCTGGATTTGTAGGAACCGAGGAACAACCGGTGCTCACCCTTCCGAGTTTTCACGACGACATGACAAAAATGAAGCTTTATCAGAGTCATATTCATCAACAGCAACAGTTCAAACGCCACCTTTGTTGTCAACAAATGATACCCCAGGAGATCAAGTACCAGTGTTATCTGAACCAAAGATACCGCATCGATTTGTTTTCAACTCCTACAAAGATTTTTGGAATGTCGACGTCAATGACCTGGAGAAGGAGGAGCATCGCGCCATTCACCGCCTCTTGAGGAGAACTGTGGTCATGTTTAAAAAAGTGTGGCGCGAAAAAGGCTATACAAACACGTCAATGGAGGAAGCCATCGAAATCGATTTCATGAATGAGTCATTGGACGGTGTCGAGGTAGTTTTTCTGACGGACAAGGACTGCGAAGAGCTGATCAAGTCTATGGAACCAAAAATGACGGAAGCATTTCTAAACGAGCGAAACGGGAAGCACAGATCGGACATTTGCCGCGTCTTTAGTCTGTACGAGAAGGGTGGATACTACCTTGACACAGATCTATTGGTCCACGAAGCTCCATATCTCATGCCGCATGTTACCTTTGCATCCGTCATCGAACCAAAATTCCAGGACAAGTTCCTTCAGGCATTCATAGCCGTTGCTCCAAAACACCCTATCATTATCGAGGCCATCAATGTCATGATGGAACATTACGTGACAAAAAAGGGCGAAGTTACTGGGGAAAGCATGGGATACAACTCGAACAAGAACATGGGCACTTGGACGTTGCGGGAAGCGCACAAACGCGTCATGAGACGTCTACCGAATATGGCCAACGAGATGGTCTTACTCCAAGAACTCCCGATTGACGACTATCCAAACTGGTTTCCAGAGGTTCCGCGACCCCACAAAACAAAAATGAAAATGATGAGGTTCGTCACTGTCAACCTTGCGGCACACAAACTTCACTTTTGGTCCAAGGGCTATAGGAATAGATTCCTTAAGGAGATATATCATCTTGACGATCTTGCTGGCTTTGTTCCACGAAACACAACGACAGCAGCTTAGATCCAAAGTCACCTTTGGTTCCATGAGTCTAAGCGAAGATTGTTTCGTGACAAAGAAGGGCGAAATCGTAAAAAATGCGGCCGCTTGGATTTTTGCGCTTTGAAGGGATAATCGTAAGACTGTTTTAAAATATGATCCATAATAATCTCCTTGTCGGTATTCTATCTATATATATGCATACACTGTGTGCCTAGTCATCACCCGATTCAGAATGCCGACTGTCGTTGAAAAAGAAAGGATTAGGAAACGACAATACACCGATTCAACATGCTGTATGCTCGATCAACTAGGGTGCCTCGTCGTTGCCGTCTCGAAGCTTACGCTGTCCTGTCCCCGTATATTCGAAGGGAAAAGATAGCCCGTCACACGCACATAATGAATCGGTCACTCGCCCCCAGCACTCGACACCCTCCAAGCATTCAGGATGAGTCACTGCAGTAGTAGTAAATTTAATTTTCTCTCCCTCCTCGTTAACACGTACTCCAAACCACTCGCAAGTTACGATCACTAAAGCCAAGCCTAACAACCCAATTACTACTGCCATAGCCTTTATTAGCATACGCAAGTGCTGTACACACGCAACGTGATTCTCTGCAGGACTTCTCACGCTCGCTATGCTCCTATCTTCCTCTTCGCTACACAAAGTACTTCCTATCTCTTCCCGGTTCACGACATTAGAAATGTTGGTACTGTCCATCTTACACGAAAATTCGTTCTGCTTCGTCGAGTTTTGTATATCTCTACAATGACGGTCTGTAGGAGCACTGGTTGGCTTTTTATACCTCCTCTATGAGCCTTCTTTTAAAACTGTCTGAAAATTGAGTTCAGTAGGATTTGTTACGTCTCTACAAGGTCAATAGATGATTCTCTTTCTCTCAATCAAGGGTATGGCTTGTTAATGCAACAAGAACTGGTGACACTTGTGAATTCTCAACTAAAAGGATGCTGCGTCGATGAGGCAACATACAGTATAAGTTTGCAATTTTGTTTCCTTCGGTGTAGAAGTCTACGTTGATCGTGTTCTAGATCATCTGCAAAGTGGCCCGTCTTCTTTTCCGCTTTTCTGCAAAGTGGCCCGTCTTCTTTTGCTTTGTTTACCGTGTGCACATGAAAACTGAGATGTTTGGTGTTCGGGTGTCATCAATTAAAAGCTATTTATTTAGTCTGCAAAGTGGCCCGTCTTTTATTTTATATTCTTTTCCAAGCACGGCAGCTTAACTTGCTCACTACAGTACTTTGTGGGTGTGCACGTGAAAACAGATGTACGTGTACGGTGAGGTTTGGTGTACAACTCGAACAAGAACATGGTCACTTGGACGTTGCGGGAAGCGCACAAACGCGTCATGAGACGTCTACCGAATATGGCCAACGAGATGGTCTTACTCCAAGAACTCCCGATTGACGACACTATCCAAACTGGTTTCCAGAGGTTCCGCGACCCCACAAAACAAAACGGAAAATGATGAGGTTCGTCACTGTCAACCTTGCGGCACACAAACTTCACTTTTGGTCCAAGGGCTATAGGAATAGATTCCTCAAGGAGAATATACCATCTTGACGATCCTGCTGGCTTTGTTCCACGAAACACCACGAAACACCACGAAACACCACGACAGCATCGTAGATCCAAAGTCACTTTTGGTTCCATGAGTCAAAACGAAAAACAATCAATGGCGAAATCGTAAAAAATGCGGGCGCTTGGAAAGTTGTGGGCAGAGCACAAAAATCACCACTTTTCAATGTGGCTAAACTGAGAAATAAGAGGTGATACGAGGACTGTAGAATCCCGAGACAGTTTTCGACGGATTTGGTGCCACTATGGCCGACATCGCGGCTTCGACGAAAGGTGGCAAACGAGTGCCGCTTGCGCTTTGAAGGGATAATCGTAAGACTAGTTTAAAATATGATCCATAATGATCTCCTCGTCGGTATTCTATCTACATGCATACACTATTTGCCTAGTCATCACCTGATTCAGAATGCGGAATGCCAACTGTCGTTGAAAAAGTGAAAAAGAAAGGATTAGGAAACGACAATGAACCGATTCAACATGCTGTATGCTCGATCAACTAGAGCGCCAACTTACGTGTGTTGAGAGTGTCACTGTGCTTCTCTTTTGTCACGCCCAGTCGAACCCACTGGGTGATGATTTTCTTTTCGCCTTCGTAGACGGGACAACCTGAATGCGTCGTATACTCCGAGTCCATCATTTTGGTTTCTGGATCAATGTATCCAAAAAAGATGGCACTTCCAGTGGAAGGCTTGATGTGAACACCGGCGTTGCGAAAGTTAGTATGCCCACCCTTTTCTGGAATGGTACAATAAATCACCATGGTTGCCATGCGACCACCTTCCAGATGAGGCAGACCCTGACAGTCGCCATCGCAATGGGGAGTGTACCGATCGGGTTCTGTGTCATTGACCCCTCGTCCATTGTATTGAATGGACATGATTGGTTCTTGGCCTTGTTCACTAATGCCCAAGCCAAGAACGTGGTTGGTGTAGTCGTAGACCCTTCGACTCAAAGAAACGATCTTATCTCCTGCTTCTTCCAAATCCCATTTCGGCCGAATCGATGCTTGCAATGCTTTACGCGCCAACGAAAATTGACTGCCACCCTTTCCGTCTGCTGTAGAAGCTCTGTGCAGCTTCGATTCCGCTTCCCATTCGTATGCGGCACACTCGTCCTCGTCGGCAAAGTTCTCAATCAAGTGGATTCTGGCAGCCGGTCGTTCAAATTTGACGTGTACCGTTCGTGAAACTTGATCCTTATCGCTTACCCATTCGTAGGAAGAAACATCTGGACTGGAGTCCTTATCCACCATGGCGCAAGTAAAGTTTTCCATATTCTATAGGTATCAACAATCAATAAAAAGTCAGCACCTAACAATGCAAGGGCAAATGATCAAAATGATGGCAAACGACTTACTCCTCCAATATCTTGACGAACATATCGGACAAATTTCACCTCCTCTTCCGCCTGTTTCAATTTGTTTCCCGCACCAGTGGACATGCAAGACTTGAATCGACTCAAGATGAGCTCCTTATCATGCGATCCTGCTGCCTGGCCCTCGAGTGATTTTCTCTTGCAATAGGAAGCGAAATCTGTGACGTTCAATAGTTCTTCGTCTGGCTTTAGAATATCTGCGTACTCCATTTGAAAATTGGAATTGACCGAATAAAACTGGTCTTCACCTCCCTTGACTTTGAAATAAGTCATTCGACAAGTCTTGTCTTTGGTATTGCATTCCCCTGTTGTATCATCCGGTAGTTCCCGCACTTGAAACTCATGTCCCGAATAGGAGTCGAGAGACACCCGATCGTTTAATGGAATTTCGCCAATCATAAAGTCTTCTCCAGAAGAGCTTGGATTGATCCACCAGACACCTGTTTTCGATGGACTTCCATTAATGATTGTGATGTGAGCCTCAATGTGACGAGAGGCCGCTGATGTACACACTACTATTGTACATAGTACAAAGAGGGCACTAAAAAGATCGGCATTCATGGTCGAACGAGAAGGATGCCTCCTACGTATCAATATTACGAGACACAACAATGCTGTTGCGCATTGAAATACGATACAACATGACTCCGCTTCTCATTGGAAATAAATGTTTGCGTCGGGGGAGAAAAAGAGGGACCCCCGTTTATTGTATATACCGGTATGTTCCCCGCAGTCACGATAAAGGTGGTACTTTATTAGTTTCTATCGAAGTTTCCTTCGCGCTATCTTTCGGAGGCTGTTTTCATCAAAATCATCACAAAACTGACTGGACGATGAAACCGCATTTGAGTTTCATAGTTGCCTTTGGCTTGGGATTGTGCATTGCCGCTTCGCTCTTTTCTTTGGTGAGCATTGCTGGCGGTGGCTGGAACGACAAGGAGAAAGTTGAGGAGGATGGTCGTATTACTCCGTCAGGAGCGCAACGTCAACTTCTTCGAACGCTAAAGAAGATTTCTGACCAGCAAGCTCTTCTGCAAGAACAGCTACAGCAACGGTCCCAAGAATTTGCCGTCCAACAGCGAACACCAATAGCATTGCCATTAGATTTAGCATCATTGCGACAAAATGGTGAATTCCAACCAATCAAGGGAGAAGGCCCCAACAATGATCATTGCGTGATACAACATCCGTTCTTGGAAGCAGATCAGATTTACCATTTGGTGAAGCTTTGGTGGTCCGCCAACTGCTCCGCAAACACTACCAAGTTCAAGAAGTGCACTTTCCGATCGATCGGGCGTCACTTGCTGCACCATGCCATCCAACAAGACAGGACGCTTGTCACACTCCAAATTGGTGCGATGGATTGAAAGTCCTCCGATGACCCAATGTACGAAATGTTTGCTCGAACCAAGCATTGGGACTTGCGAAAGCATGACAAGTTTACTGATCTGAAGAATTGGCTACCTATTCTACTAGAGCCAGTGCCAGCGAACTATGCCAATTTGCTAAAGACCTACAAGGCCATTGAAGAAATGAAGGGTTTGCCGTGTGCCATTCCAATGAATGCTGCAATTTCCTTCGATCTAACCACACTGAATGTGCCTTTTGCCGATACGATACTTCGGAAAACGCACATCAAGAGTGCTCTCAATGGCATTTTGGATTGTGAATACTCCAAGAAGTTCTTTGGTACGAAACGATACGAACAGTGCATCCTCAAGGATCCACTGCCATGCGGTCCTGTCAGGAAGCTTGTTCAGGAAAGAGCCCCATATCTTCCAAAGGATGTTTTCATTGCAATGGTCCAAATTGATGTGGATGCCTACGAGTACATTCTCCTCGATGGATTGGTCAAGGAATTGAATGATAATCCCTTGCCTCCCATTATTCACTTTGAAAACAAGGTAATGAAGGAATTGGATCAGAAAAGTCCATTGTCAACCGGTGGAAAGCGTATTCAAAAGGCCCTTGAAACCCTTTCGAATGCGGGATATCAAGTTTACGAGGAAGGGGAAGATACATTGGCATGCTTGCTTCCCGAAGCCTGGATCGCAGAACCATACTAGGTTGGTGGACACTCTGCCGACTAAGGAGGCTTGGACACTGGAAGTACTGCAGACTGAATGAATTAATGAATGAATGAATTGTAGCATTTGGGAAATATATGTACGGAATGAATATATTTCTGTAGAAGTCCCATCGACGAACCAGCTTGAGATCTCGAATGGGAAGGTAGGCTAGCGGAGACGTTGTGAAAGGCAAGCGTTGGCTTTACAAGCGCCCGAAAATCCATTTCCTTTGTTCAGTAACTCTCATCATGGCCTCTGTTTGGTTTTCGTTTTGTCTTTCGTCTTCTTTTTTCTTTTTCTTTTTGACTTCCTCTTCTTTGGCCATGATGATATGGGTTCTTGTACCGATACGGTTTCTTTGTTCACCTGGTGTTGCCTCGTTTGTTGTTTCCCAATCGATGTTCTTGCTTTCGCTTACGGGGGTTGCTGCTTCTAATCTGCATACAAATTGCGGAATGTCGTCATCACAAATCCTGCTACCAGTGCAGTTTCGTACCCGACATTGAACATGTACACCTATGTATCGTACAAAGTGAGGAATTGTCACGTGACGTATACGTGTAGGTACAGAACCGCCGTACGCCGTGCTGTACCTCTCTTCGTGTGTCGTACCAGGGTGCGGGAAACCGTTGTTGTTGTCACAGGGGGGTGATTGATTGATTGATGCGTGATGGTATCGACGTCTGTCCCACCAGCCATCAGCCATCCAACATCATCTCATCGTTTGAACAACACGAAAACAATTTGGATGATAGTCTTCGCGCATAATGTAACCACGGAGTCAATCTCCAATATAAAATGAATGCCTTTCTGTCGATCCTACTAGCAATACCGTTCAATGTATTTATTGTTGTTTCTGGATGGCAACAAGTTGACCGGCATCATCGTCGTCGTCGTACCGTTCGAATACCCGAGAATGTTTGGCGTCAAGCCGCGTTGGAACATGAAGAACGAGTTCGCAAAATATTGCAGCCAGGGCTGGTTTCGTTTGATCATCCCTTGAATGCTGCCCATCGGAAAAATAGAGAACATCCAGAGCCCAACGAATGGACAGCCCTTGACCCAAAACACCCAGTGTACAACTTCTTGATCGAATATTATGGTCTTAAAGGAATCAAAGGTCCCAAGCGCTTGGCGCGATGGTGTCCTAGTCTGTCCCTGCTACTTCTACAAGAAGAGACAAGAATAAAGACTATCGCTGATTTGGAGGAGGCATCCCTAAGCAGGTATCCCAAGACAGGCACACGCACAAGTACACAAGATGATGATGAACAGCAAGACTTTGATATCCTCAATGGAGGAATCCTATTAGAAGGGGCCACTGAAGATGACTTTTCCTCTGTTCTTCATTTGCGAGGAGCTGAGATGATGCTGGACAGCGATCAACAAGTAAATGGAGTTATGTATTGCCCATCTTTGCTATTTGCCAAAAACGAACCAGATCGCCAGGAAGAGAATGCTCGTCTTACTACTCCGTTTCTATGGTACAAGTCAATACTTGAACAGACTCTTCAGGCTGAGCCTATATTACACTGCCACGGTTTGCACGAATGGGCAATGCAGTACCACCCCGAGGGTACTGATCCTCCACCAAGTGCAAAGTATCAACAACACCTTCGACTTCGAGTACCCCGAGAAATCATCAATCAAACTGTAGAGCGCAAAGGTATCTCCTGTACTCATGTTGACGCCCTTCGCTTTTTCGCACCTGCGGCGGCTCCCTTGAATCATCATGGGTCGTCTCTCAACAGAATGGATCAGTTGCAACTAGAACAGCCAGCTTGTGTCCATGCTCACATGGATTTGCTCAAGATTGCGATCAAGCTGCGTCCCTTTTGTGATCCAAGATTACTAGTGAATGTGCTAGAGGTTGCGTTGGAATCTCGTACTTTGGATGTGGCTGCAAGTCCCTACGATGCCACCTCTTATGGAGTTGGCGTTGTTCCTGTGGAGACGTCCGAGGGACGGGCCGAATACACGAAACGGCAAAAGGACTTGATGGCTCGAGCGGAAGAAGTGCGTCGGGATCTTTTGTTTGCCTACGAACTCTTTCTTCCAATGGCGTTTTCGGAAACTAGCTTGCAACAGGGTTGTAACCAACCTCAAGCCGAACGATTGTAGGTCAATGAGAAGCCCTTTGGTGGCATTGCGCTGCTTCCAATTGTGAGTGTCGCCTGCAATTTGCTGACCTTCCTTTTTTTAAATCATTCTCCCTAATCCACAGTGCCAAAGCGGAGCCAGGTGGCCTACCGTGGAGGAAGAACTTGATTTCATCCACATAAATACGGATCTCCAAAGGGTGATGAAGCGGTAGCTTCTTGGAATTCACTATTCAGATAGGTTATTGAGCACCAAAGTCGTTTTGTACATGTAGTTCTTCGATGATTCATCTTAAAATAACTGGTGGTCGAACTGCAATGTTGGAAAATGGCTGCACTCTGGAAGGAATCTCGGATGATTCAAGGAAACTGTGGCGGGATAATCACGTATTTTGATAAAATATCCCGTGCAACATTGGTGTATACTGAATACCCCCTCCTGAAACTTCTGGTCGGGGCAGTCGAAGTCTGTGGGAATCCGCCAAAAAATTCAAAACGTTGATCCGGGATCGGTCAAGACTGAAAAAAATTGACTTCAGAATAATTTGAACATAAAAACCAATGCGATAGAAATATTTTAAAATATCATCATTTATACTTGTTTCCGAACGAACGAAGGAATCAACGATAATGCAGCAAGAAAACCGCCATAGCATCAAAGTTCAGTTGATGGATGGGCGATCAGTAGACATTTGCACGGAAAGCGGAGCCAATTCATTCTTGAAATCTGGTTCCAAATGCCATGACTACATGGCAAACAATGTCGAAAAGATGTCCAAGATCTGTGCCAAGCGAAAACTGAGTGCGAAAGATAAGGGTGATATAATGGCGATGAATTTGGTCTTCGACTCCGTTGCACAATATGGTAGTCACAATATCTTTCGGAAACATTTTGAGCACAGTACTATCAAGGCTTGGCTCGCTCATGTCATTGAACAAATCCAGAGATTCACCACGAACCGCAACTGGATCACTACCGGAAACTTATCAACCTACGATACCTCTCTACTCAACTCTTGCATTTCCATGATGTGTCATGCTGTCCCCGTTGCAATCGCCTTTGAGACTGAATTTTTCAACGTTTTGGCAGACTTTGTGAAAGCTCGCAAGGGCAATGGAAGAGCCTTACCCTGTGCCGATATTGCAGATACGATCACTCTCATTGTCTCCAACGCTTACAATACAAGTAAAAATACTTATGACAACACGTGGACAACCGAGAAATCGTTGAAGAAGTTGGAAGCCACTGGAGTCCTCGAGCAATTCATTCGATGTGCCACAGTTCCTCAGGCACATGATTTTAGTGCCCCTGGTTTGTTTCGGATGCTTGATGAATTTCAAGCATGTATCCCCTTCATTAGCAAGAAACTACTACAGGGGCAACCATGTGGGGAGGTTGCAATGGCCATTCTGGAAGGCAGAGACGGAAGCAGGGTCCAGCGGCCCAGTGTCATCAATCGGCTGAAGACCATGCTTCGCTTTGCGACTTCTATTGACCCAGACCACAAATGTGGCGATGGGAACAAAATGTGCCGAAAGTGTTGCAAATCGGACCATTCAAAATCCTTCCAATCGTCGCTCATGAAGTGCGCTAGATGCCACCAGGCTTATTATTGTAGCAGGGAATGCCAAAAATCAGATTGGAAAGAGCACAAGAAAACATGCATCACCAAGACAAAATCCGAAATAGTAAAGTCTGAAAACATTCAACAGACATTCACGGCATTTTGCACAAACCAATACGTTCACATCATGGTCAAAATGGTGGAAGCATGCGAGAAGACGGGACTCACAAAGGATGACATGCTTGTTGAACTGAATTTCAAGCCAAATCAGAATGGAATTGTCCCTGCCATGCAAGACAAACCCGAGTTCAAGATTGCCCCGGTGAAAGACTATATTAACGGTTCAAGGCCGGCAGAGCCAGATTGGTTCTTCAAAAACCAAGACAGAACGATGTATGACCACAACATAAAGGGCTACCTTGCGACAATCAAAGATCAGTACAGCAAGATGCGCCCTAATCATCTGCTGTGTTTGACGAGGTATGAAGGTGGTTTCTCCTGTTACAAGATTGGAAGGTAAGCGAGTTAGCATGGTTTCCTTGTCCCCCATTCATCGTCACATTTTTTTTCTGACGAAACCGCCTCCTTCTTTCAGACAAGATTCAATCACGAATAAGGAAACGTTTTCTCAAGAGGCAGTCCTTGCCTTTCAAAAGTACATGAACGATGATGATGATGGGCCACTCTCCAACATTTTGGATCCTGGATACCTCAGAAAGGTGAAGCGTGAGCTCCGCATTCACTATAATTATGGACCGACCGACGAAATGCCTGATGAAGAAACGATCCGAGATGCTTTGGATGCCCTTCGGATGTACGAAGAAAGTTATGGATAACTCCGATTTCTTTCAAGTCAGTGGATGGATGATTGCAATGTAACTAGATTTCTTAGTATGTGTTCTCTATTATTATTGATTTCTACCACTTGCTTCATCGTGCACCTCGTTTCGCCTATCTGGCAGGCCAGTGCATCCTACCGGTATCAAGCTCACTCTGCCGTTCTACTACATGAAAACCTCGTCTCACTTCCTTATTGTCAATACTCCGATCTTGCCCTTGTAAGGTCAAGGAAACTGCTTGAACAGTGCATTTTCCATGGTATTCATTATGCAGTCCGTTGTAGATTTATGATAGAGGGGCAACTGTCGTAAAGAACTTTGATCGTACTCCGAAAATGGCGCGAAGAAATCCACCTACCACACGCATAAAAACTCAGAATACGATCACAAAACCAACGTCGTTATTGTTGCACTAGCACTACTATTTTGAAAGTCTCGCTACAGGTCGCAATTGTTATTGTTATGCAAGCAACGAAACGATATACCTTCGAGGCTAATTTGTCAGATGGGCGTTGTGTCGACATTTTTACACAAGCCGGAGCCGATGCATATTTAGAGTTTGGAATGTCCAATGCTCCCATGAGTCTCTCTGGAAATGTGAAAGACATGTCCAAGCTGCTCTCGAAGCGAAAGTTGAATGCTAAAGATATGGGTGAATTGGAGAAAATGAATGCATTCTCGAATGGGATTTGTAGCTATGCAAGCCACGATGTCTTTCGTCAAGCGATGCCAGCATCTGAGATTGAAGTCTGGCTGGAATTTGCCATCGAGCGAATCAACACGTTCAGCACAAATCACATTTACATCACCACAGGTAAGCTAGCAAACTATGATCTTTCTTTGCTGAGCACTTGCTTGGCAATGATGCTGCATCCTGTCCCTACGGCACTCGTCTTTGAAAGTCAATTTTTCCAAGCTTTGGCTGGCTTTGTCAAGGCTCGCAAGGGGAATGGACGAGCGTTGCCCTGTGCTGATATTTGCGCCACTGTCACCTTGATGGTTTCAAACGCCTACATGGCAACTCGAGCGGCGTTTGACAACAAATGGACAAGCGAAAAGGCGTTGAAGAAGCTTGAAGCGACCGGGGTCCTTGAAGAGTTCATTCGATGTGCGACGGTGCCTCAGCCCCCACATTGCTGTAGCCCCCAGTTGTCTCTTATGATTGGCGAATTTCAAACTTGTACTCCTTTTCTTACTAAGAAGCTGGTAAAGGGGCAACCATGTGGAGACGTCGTCCATGCCATTCTCGAAGGGAGAGACGGAAGCAGAGCCGAGCGGCCCAACATCCTCAACGGACTGAAGACCATGGTCCGCTTTGTGGAATCTATTGACCCAGTACAAAAGGATGCAATTGACTATAGAATTTGCCGAATGTGTGGTAAAGGAGATACTTCGGAATCCTTTCAACAGTCGCTCATGAAGTGTGCTCGATGCCAACAGGCCTATTACTGTTCCAAATCATGCCAACGTGCGGATTGGAAGCTGCATAAGAAAGTCTGCATTCCCAGGACAAAATTTGAGACGAAGCAAAGCGAAAACCTCGAACAGATGCTCCATACATTTTGTGCACAGCATTATTTTCGTATCATGGTCAAAATGGCAAAAGCATGTGAGCAGACGGGACAGCACAAGAGTGATATGCTTGTGGAACTGGATTATTGTTGCAATGAAAACGGGATTGTGCCAGCGATGAAAGACGAACCCGAGTTTAAGATTGCCCCAGTGAAGGAATATCTTGAAGGGTCCAAGCCCGCTGAGCCTGATTGGTTCGGTAAGAAAGGCAGCCAGGAATACAACGACAATGTGAAGGGGTACCTGCACAATCTGAAAGATCAGTACAGCAAAGTGCTTCCCAGTCAGTTCTTGTTTTTGGTCAGGTATCCAGAGGGAACCTCGACTTATAAACTTCAGCTGTAAGTGTTTGCCTCTGTCTCGTTCCCAGTATCCTCTGTTTTGCCAGATTCTCACACGTTTTGTTGCAACCGTCTGATGATTAATTGCCCTTGTTCTCGTTTCAGTATCGAACCAATCACAAAGAAGCAAATGTTTTCTCAACAAGCCGTTCGTGCTTTCAAAACGTACATGGATCATGGCGATGATGGGCCACTTTCAAGATTCTTGAGTCCTTCGTACGTGGTGGGTGTGAAGAGGAAGCTCGGCATTGTGTATGGGTATGGAATGCCCGACGGTGAAATGTCGACCCAGCAAGCCATGGACGTGCTCCAATCCTTTGGAATGGATCTACACCTGAATTCGACTCGATTTTAGTACGCTGCTGCAAGAATGATAGAACCATGCGCTTTGAAGCACGAGGACAGCCCCAGGTGGTATCAGCCGGGAATCCTGAATCGTTCAATGTCACTATCCCTACGTCCTCTGTATTTATCTCCTTCCTATCATGCGCCTATTGCCATGTTCATGCACAAACTAAGTATAAACACATATAGATACTTATTTACTCCTTTAATTTTAAACTTATGCCACATGTAGTATGATTCCTTTTTTTTGTCTTGGTCTTGACCTTTCCTTTCTACTTGAATTCGGTTTGAATGATATTTTCCAAATCAGTTTGAATGATCAATTGCGGATCAAATTCCAAGTCATCTTCCATTTGTGCAATGCGCATACGCTTGCGAACTTCGTTACGGCATCCCGTCAATAACATTTCACTGACTCGTCCATTGCGCTCACTACGCCAAAGTTCCGAAGTTTCTCCCTCTAGCAAGTGAGCAATAACCGATGGCTTCAGTTCGGGAGACAAATCGAATCCCTTGGCATTGGCCAAATCGATAAAGATTTGTGCCAATTCCAGACAAGTATAGTCTGGGAATTCAAAAGTCAATGGGAATCGCTTGCGAAGGTCCGTGTTGAAGACCAGGAAAGTGTTCATTTCCACGGGGAAACCTGCCAAGATGACGACTGGGTGGTTATCGTCTCCACCGCGGGCTGCTGATTCATCAATGGAACGAATAATCTCATTGATACAATCCGCCCCGGTATCCAACTTGTTCTTCTTACTGGCCATACCAAGAGTGTAGGCCTCATCAATAAATAGAATACCTCCACGTGCTTCGTCAATGACCTCCTTGGTTTTCATGACAGTCGTCGATTTATCTCTGCCAACCAAGTCCAGGCGTTCCACCTCCAGGAATTTGGGTTTTCTCAAGATACCCAATTCATGGTACGCCTTGGCCAACAAACGAGCGACGGCCGTCTTTCCAGAACCTGGATTTCCCAAAAAGACAGTGTGATGGGCCGATGGACGTCCCGTATCTTCCGATAGAGTAGGAGGAATCAATGACATGGGGTGCGTTCGTCCGGTTCGTTGTCCCGACTGAGGTGGAATCAAGGATTCCTTCAAGTCGCAAATCTCGGCCGTACGACGCAATCCGCGCAATTGTGCCTTGATGTGTTCCAATCCAATAATCGAGGCCAACAATTCTTCCACACGATCTCTGGGTCCAGATGGCATACCGGCCCGATCAATGGGAATTCCACGGGCATCCCGTGTTTGATTCTTGGCACGACGTCGGACGGCATCCAACAGAATTTGTTCGGCATCGACCTTGTTACCAGATTCCAATTGATCGGAAAAGGCAATTTCCAATTCGTTGGGATCCATCCCCGCCGCATACAAGGAATGAGGAAAGCGATCGGCCAATTTGCGGACCGCTGCCAGAGTCAACTTTAGATTGTTATTGGCGGGTCCTCCAGCCCCATTGTTGGGGTTGGCGAGTCTCAAAGCACGCGCCTTGCGTTCCAAGACCGTGGCGCGTTCGTCGAATCGTTCGGCCTTTTGTCTTCTGGTAAGTTCTGGAGGAGGAGGACGCCCTTCCAACATGGCCAAGACTTGATCGTTGGCCATGGTTTCGTCTGCCATGGCAAGATCCAAGGGAGTCATGCCATCGTCATTTTGCAAGTGCAAGGCATCCGGGTAGGCATCGACTAGCAACTTGACGACTTCGGGGGACGCACGGTTGGAAGCGGCCATGTGGAGCGGCAAAGATCCGTATTGATTGCGGACCGTGGCGCCTTCGGGGTGACGGCTCAATAGGATCTCAATGGATTCGACGGGAGCTTGCCACATGGCAGCTTGGTGAATGGGCAAGTTGCCGACACCGTTGGGCTGAGACGCTCCTCCTGGATACGCCTTGAGCAGGGTTTCTATGACATCTGCAGAAGCTTGGAAACTGCAAGCAGCGTGAAGAGGAAGGTTGCCGCGATCGTTCAATCGAGAAGCTTCTTCTGGGAAAGATGGTTGCTAAAGTGGGAAGTTGTTGTAGCGATGGATGAAAGGAGAGAGTGCGTCAGATTGTGGTTATAATTGTTGTGGTTGCAGTTGTGGTTGTATTTGTATTTGTTGCATTTTACTGCACTTTGTTGCGTTGGATTATCCATTGACCCAGTAGCATTGATTTTCTGATGGTACCACATGACGTGTACGATGAATATGGACAACAATGTCTCCATATGAAAACCCCATTGGCGCTACGGTACTTCATTCATTTCATTCATTCAATTCAATTCCATTCAACAAAGTTTCCTTACCTTACTTCGACTGAGCAAGGCTCCAAATCCCTTACAGAGATCATGCAAGGATGTTTCGGCCATGTTTTATTTGTATGTATATAATGTACGGTGAGAAGATGTGGAAGGACGGTGGGTGTTTACCGTATTCAACCTTCTATCTGATGACGATGGTCCACTCCTGAGTTTCGCGTTCCACCAGCAGACAGCATTGGCAAACACCCAAATTCATCCTCCAAGATCTTCCACAACGCCGGCATGGCGCAGCTCGGAAGCAAATACTCTTTGCCGCGCTTTGGTTTGAATGTTTGGTAGGATTCTACGCAATAAGCGAGTGCAATTACGTGTACGTTGGGCACCAGTGTCGCCAAGAACCGTTGGAAAATACTTAATGAAAAAATGGTATTTATCTGCAGGAAGGTTTCCTCAAGCGTTACGCCGGCTTCCGTACGAGCAAGGAAGACCAACTCGATCTGAATGCCATGGACAACCCCAAGAAAGAGAGGATCGGGCCTCTTGGAAGCACTGCGCAACTGCTGGAACTGCCAACCTCCTCTATTCACCACACTGAAACCAAGCCAAATCAAATAACCATGGGATACACTGATCTTCACGAACTAGCCAAAGGATGGAAGGCTGCCATTGCCCGTGCCACTGATCCAGCTACCAAGTACGTTGTTGTTGTTGTTGTTGTTGTTGGAGTTATTCTTATTAGCAATGCATTTGTTGATTTGCATGTGCGTCATCGGTATGGAATGCAAACTGGAAACCCTCCCCTAAACGCTTTCTTTTTTCCTTTTTTCAATTATCGTAGACACGAAACTCAAATCAAGAATGATCGTGGTAACTTGCCTTTGCATTCGGCCACTTCGTTCCGTGCTCCTTTGGAAGTAGCTGGTGAGTGAAAGAAAAAAAAGTGAAAAATAATCATACTGGAACCACATTGAAAAAGTGCCCGTCTCATCTCATCTCATCCCATCTCATCACCTGTCCATGCAATTGTAGAGGCCCTTTTGGAAGCCTACCCTGAAGCTGCTTCCATCACCAACAACTATGGTAATCTTCCATTGCACTTTACTGCCTGGAAGAAGGGACCCTTGGAAGTCGAAAAGGTTTTGCTCAAGATTTACCCCGAAGGCGCTGCCCAAAAGAACAACCACGGTAACTTGCCTTTGCATTATGCGGCTCACTACAATGCTCCTTTGGAAGTTGTAGAAGCCTTGTACAATGCCTACCCTGAGGGAGCCACCATGAAGAACAATGACAACAACACCCCTCTGGATCTTGCCATTGCCGATGGAGCGTCTCCCAATGTCGTCTCTCTACTACAAGGCAAAAAGGTTCCACCCACAGAGGACGAACTCTTGGAAAAGGCCAAGAGACGTTGTGAGGCAGCGGAACGTGAATTTGCACGAGCCCAAGAGGCCACTCAGGGAACCAACGACGAAATGGAAGAGGTTCTGGGTCTGCTCATGGACATTTATGAGGGACACAAACATGCCTTGTATTCGGCTGGAATCAATCCGGACAATGCCGGTACGGCCGAAAACATGATGGACCAGGTCCGCAAGGCGGCAGCGGCCGACAATCCCATGACCGGAGGCATGGACGAAGGATTCATGGCCCGCAATGAAGTGGAAGAAGAGGCCCAACTCATTGAAGATGCCCTCTGTCCACCAGATGATCTCGTGGAATTGGCTCTTTCCAAAATTGTTGGCTTGGAAACGGTCAAGAACCAAGTCCGTGGCCTGCGTCGGACCATGGAGGTTCAAAAGTACGCTCCCGGAGCGAGAATTTGTCCTCATCACATTGCACTCCAAGGTAATGCTGGAACGGGCAAGTCCATGGTGGCCAAGACGTTGGCAGAAACCTTTTTTGATGTCGGTGTCACCAAGAACAAGAATTTTGTCGTCTGTGGACGTGATGATTTGATTGATCGCAAGAGCGAGGCTCGGACCATCTTCAAGACTCGCCAAGTCTTGCAAAAGGCCAATGGTGGGGTCTTGGTCTTGAACGAAGCTTATACTTTGTTGCCATCGACAGCTCGTCCTCGTGGAAGAGATCATGGTGGTGCCGCTCTTCGTGAAATTGCTCGTTGTTTGCCATCTGGAAACCCGGTTGTTATCTTGACGGGCAATCCATTGAATTTGCAACGAATTTTGTCATCGGAAATTGGTTTCAAGAACTATTTCTTGACTCGCATTGAAATTCCTGATCCATCTTCTGCATCCATTGCCCGCATGTTCTTGTCCAAGGTTGGAGCGAAGGGATTCATTGCCGGTGATGGTGTGACTGTCGAATACTTGGCGGATTTGATCAGCACCAACACGGATGACGAATGGCGTGCGGAACGCAACGGTCGCATTTCCGATTTGCTCTTGCAAGGAGTTCGTGCCGAAATTGGCAAACGCATCAACTTTGATGACGCTGCCAGCAAGGTTTCCATCTCCCCCATCAAGATGATGAGTCCCGGACAAAGTCGAATGCCTGCCTTTTCGCCCGAGGAAATCTTTATTACGGTGGAAGACGTTCAAAACGCTATTGTCAATGGCATGTAAATGAAACCAAATGAAACGAATTGCATTGCATTATATTCTATTGCACTGAATTGGCGCAAGATGGTTTCTTTACATATATGTGTGTAGTGATGGTTCTCCGCTGTCTTGATCGGAGATGATTCTAAGTTATTTATTATGTACATGTGTGCTTCGTTCTACCTACTATTTACTGTACTTACTGCCAATCTAGTAATAAGGTATTGTTCTAGTATTCTTGTTTCGTAGGTATGCTAAAAAAGTATTATCTTTGCCCTGCTGGTATAGTCGTCCTCTTCTTTGTCGGCTGTTTCTGCATTGGCCTTCATCAAGTCAGTTCATTTCAGATTCAGCAAAATACTACAGTACTATACTACTGGAACCTGGAAACAAAAATGCAGACAGACTCGGAGAATTCTGCTTGTTTGGCGTCCACAAACATGGTATTGTGCGGGATCCCTTCATAGGAGACGGCTGTAACATCCTCTAGACCTTCCTCGTCCTTTGCAATGCGTTGTAATTCGAGACTCTGGGAGTACGGAACGGATTCATCAGCTTCACCCCAGATCATATGAAGTGGGACCTTGTGTCTGCAAACGGTTCGAAATTCTTCTTCTGCGGAACCCACGAATCCCTTGCAGTATCCGTTGGTAGATCGAATGGAGGCAAAGTATCTCTTGTTTTCTTGCACATTCCGGGCCAGCTTGTCCAAGAAATCTTGAACCTCTGGAAATCCGGATGGATTCTTGCAGGAAGCTGTGGCAAACTTGATCATGGCATTTCCACCAAACAGGCTCACAATCATGTTGCCAATATAAGGTAGGTCTGCGATACGGGCAGCAAGTGGTTTACTCGCTGGTAGGCAAACGGCGCTGGCCAAAATCAAGCCTTTGAGATGTTCCGGATATTTGGCAGCATACCCAATGCATGCTACCCCACCTGTTGAATGTCCACAAAAGATGCAGTCTTGTTTCTCTAGACCGAGCGCAGTTACCACATCTCGGACTTGTTGAACATACACTTCGAGTGTAAAGTCCAATGCATGAGTCGCTCCCGAAACCGGATAGCGTTCTGGGTCCGTTTCGCTGTATCCACGGTCATAAAAATCAAATCGTAGCACTCGCAATCCTTTGGCTACCAAATCCTTGGCAGTTTGGTCGAATATTCCCATGTGACTTCCCAGTCCGTGTTGCAAAATCACTAGTAGTTTAGAAGATTCTGGTCCCTCCAGAAGATAGTGGGTGTTGCCATGTTCCGTCTTGAGGAATTTTCCGGGTGCTGGGCCGTTGATCGCTTCAAAGCATGCCGTGCCTTGTAATGAACTCATTTCACTGTTGATGTCTTTTGTTTTTATGAGAGTGATATTATGTATGTAGTGGCTTATCTGGTTTTATGAGGCCATATAATGCGGATGAATTGCAAGGAACTGGATGTAATTGGAAGGAAACCACGTAAATCCAATCCGAACTCACTATCATCATCCAACATTTTGCACGATCAGTATCTTTTGTCTGCTCGTCAACATATAAAGCTGACTATGTACCTTGTTTTAATCACACTTGTTCCTCCAAATTGTTGCTTTTGAAGCGTCGAGGTCTGGATGTTCCATAGCGCTATGTGCAATCACAATAATCGTCTTGTTCCACCCTCCAGAATTCAGTCAAACGAGCAAGGGATCAAGTGTGATAGTGATTATGAGAACGACATTATGAGGAGATGAGATGGCAAAACATCCATTTGATTGTGCCGTGCTGCTGCTTCAACAAGCATACTACTCCTACACCAGCCAGTCGCAGCAGGAGTCGTGTTGAAAAGTAGTCCAAGTACTAAAATGTTAACAAACTCTATTATTTCATAAAAGGATCGTTTCTATCAATTTGGAGGAAAATCGACAGTATTTACCTTTTGACAGTCTTTGGTTTCGATTATGCTCAGCTTGGTGTATCGGTAACATCTTTTTGAGCTGGAACCATGAGGAGGAGTGCAAGAGTGAAATTGTAACGCGACCGTGAACCACTTCTGCTCATACGGGGAGGGAAAAAATGCATTAATCAAAATATGATAGGATGCGAAAAGTTTATATATGAAATCGTGGTGTTTTCTAATTCATCGACTGCCACGCAATCACTTAACAAAAGCTTCTCTCAGTCACATTTGTTAAGTAAAGGACAGTTGAACGGCGCGGAAGGACGACTGACTGTTACTGCTCCATGTTTTAGATTCTCGCCAGAACTCCTCCCACAAAAAAAGATTCTTATCAAGAGCTTGGTAGTCGTACAACACGAGTTTCTCATAAAAAACTTGCATCGGCGCCCGCACCATGCCACCCTACCACCCAGAATCAGAAGGAGATGTATACATCTGCATTGCCGATAACAACGGTAGATCTGACCACCACCATCAGCAACAGGAATCAATGAAGAGTCTACATGCCTCTTCTGTGGATAGTTTGCTGAACTTTGTACACAACTCGTCCGATCATTCCACACCACTTCTCATCAGAAAACCGCTTCACGATAACGGTGAAAGGAAAAACGTGCGATTCGCAGATAATCTGGAACAAACTGTTTCCACTATCAGTCGCGACGATCTCTCCAAAGAAGAGATTGAAAGTTATTGGCTCAATAGAGTGGAGATGTGGGATATTGAATGTGAAAAAGAAAGGATCGTCGAAATGATCGACTATAGCCTCCCCAAAGAAAAGGGCACTAGTTATCGTGGCCTGGAAATTCACTCTGGTGGCGGGATCTTCCGCAAAAAGATCATAGACCGGCATTTCAATGCAGTATTTTTCACCCAAGAGGCCCAGAAACAAAAACAAAAGGAACATTGCGACGAAGAGTTGGCTCGCTCATGTGAAGAAACATCCAAAGAAAGCCTCCGATTGGCCCGTCAATTTGGTTTGAAGGACCAAAAGGATGCACAAAAATTTTTGTGCCGTGCATAAATAGGTACTATGCTCAGAAGCGACGAACAGGTACTGGTGCCAGTACTATACTGCACAAACTGTCCTAGAGTAAGCAACAATGCTATTTTTTAAAACTTTACATTCACATTTTTCCACGATCAAGGAGTGCGAGGACCATTATTTGAAACATATTTAATCCATACCGGTATATAGTACACCATGAGCTAAGCACTTGTTTTGGCACCTCTTTTTTTCTCAGTTTGGTTACCTCATTGAGTCTACCTTGCTACCGGTATACGTGTAGCACTCGTCCACTCGAGATGATACTTCATTACAATACGATAACATTTTCAATTTGGGGCCACGAAAGCTCGTAAACGTGACCTGTGCGATTCCTTCGACTGGTTTCGGACGCATAACAGACATGTCCACTCTCAGAACTACGGTACAGGCTGGTAGAAAGTAAGAAGGCTATTTGTACAACTTCGAACTGCGACTTGGGCTTTTAATCTTGGCACTTGCTAAACCACTATGTCTCTTTTCGATATGGATGAGTTATTGGGATATAACCTTGACCCAGAACAACCATCCCGTTTCAGTTTTCAACATACCTCCATTCAATTTGCTTGCAGCCAGCATCTTCAGATGCCCCCCAGAATAGTATCTTCTTGCTTATCTTGCTTTATCATAGCAGCTCACAGACATTGTCGAAGACATAAGGAATGATCAGTTGCCTTCGTGTCTTCATGAGATCAATGAACATTGATAATCATAAGATGAATGGTCCTTGTTGATGTTCCGACGTGTCGTTACTGCATGGCTGCCTGGTGCGGGATACACAAATTCAGAAGACAGCAGGATTCATTACACCTCCTTGAAACACACGTTTTCACCATGCAAGAAGCGACAAATGATTCTCAAAGAACGGAAGCAAACTAGCTGCCATTACGCTACTGTCGTGTGTATCAGCTTGTGCGAAATTTTCGCCGCATTGTTCATGGCGTCACGGGTAGTGAGTCTGGATGTATTCGTTGTTTTCAACAAAAGCGGCTTATCAAGCCTTGCTCCTCGCCTTTGGCAAGCTGCTGAACCTCAATGTCGCGAACTGGCCTGCCAAACTCTGTGGAGGAGGTGCAGCAATGGGTGACGAGATGCCATATCTTCTTGAACACAAGAACTAGTTTACACGGCACAGAACCAACGTACAACTTGTAAAGACCCCCAACGTACAGCTTGCGTAGACTCCCAGTGGCAACATGATATCAAGATTGGTGCGAATCAGAAATCACGCTTCGATGGCTTTGCGTTGTACACCATGATATTGGATTTCGAAGGAAAGCAAATAGCGTTGCTGGGAACTTCGTCGTTTTCACTGCTATTCGATCAGCGACCTCTTGCAGGGCTGCTCTGAGCGACAAGAAACGATCTCCGAGTTGGGTAATTATTCTGGTGTTTCTGAAGCTGCACATGCGCATTGAGTTAAGGAAGTGTTCTGCCAGTATATCGAAGTATTCAGCTTCATCCATAAGTCCCAGGCGACAAAGCTTCTTTAGCAACTTCGATTTGAGGTGCTTTTTCTCTTCAATGCATGCATCAAACGAATCATCCAGAGCGTACCACATCATATCCCCAAGCAAGAGCGCTAGTGCTTTCAATGAAAAGGACCCAAAGACTGAGGATAACCTCGAATCGCCAAGAACTCGTTGGGAGAGGTACATCACGAGCGCTTGCAACCGAAATTCTCCTCCCATTTGATCTACAATCGTCGAGCTTCTTCGTTTTCTCTTGTTTGACACAAGCTTGCGGAACCGGAAATTCTCGCGCTCAGGTACAACTACATCATCTAGGAATCTAGTTTCATAGTTGTTGGTATCCTCATTCTTCGTGATGACCACGGATGAAAAGTTGTCATTCATTATTTTACTTTTGTGCTGTCCCTTGTCGCCTTATCTACTGTTACGATACTCTCAAAAATTGGGCTACAACGGTGCCTCTCGGCTACGGAGTTTCCACTGCTTGGATCTAAAAAAATCTACATCAAGTGCCAGTACAATACTGCATGGTGTCAGGACCATGGGTATTTCATTATCTCTATGCATTTTTCGGGAAAAGTTCCAGCGTACAGGTGCACAAAGAAAGGGATGTCACATATAAAGATCGCACTTCCAAAACCTTCCATGTTCTCCTCTCATCTAACGGTGTAAGTACGCACAAAAAGGTTGCATATATATTCATTCTGTTTGCTCAAATTTAGCATATATATGCATATATCTTCGGTTCGCACCAAGTACCAGGTACCTGTTACCTGCGGTAGGGCTTTTTGCAAAGCAGTAGGGGCTCAAAAGCCGACAATGAATGCAACAAAATGGGTAACTGAAAGCAGGAATGCCAATTGATTGTATATATCAATAGAAAACGACTTGTCCCTGTGCTTGGGTAGCTAAATGGAGCTCATGAAGAATGAATCCATGATCAGCAGTATTCGGTTTTCGCGAAAAGTGACAGGAGGTGCATGGTTTTTCATGCATTTCTGACAGATCGTCGACATTTCTGACAGATCGTCGACATCCGGTTAACGTGTATACAATTGTGTCATCTGTTTCGTCGAAACGCAACCTGCAACCTCTAGCGCCCTGTCTTCCCAAGTTTTGGATATTGCCTGCTCGTGCTGCCGCCACGAATCATTATCAGAATACATCCTGTTTCCGTTTGCACCGTGCAAACTCTCAGTGCCCAGTCGTCCAACAACACAAGCTCTGGAAACTTTTATTTCTACGCTGTCGCCACGACTCAATCATCCATAGAATCCATCCTATAACCTACACACAATTTGTTCAGAACATACAAACCAGATAGCTATCATATTATCGTCGCTGAAACATGGATGCCATTTTTGGTGGAGCCTTGTTTTTGTGTTTGGTCTGCTGTGAATTTGCATGTGAATGTGAAGCGTCATGGCTATTGATCCGTTGCAACGGTCGTCGATTTCGATGATTGACAGTCAATGATGTCGTTGACATTGTCATTGACTCGTGATGTCTCGAAGATTTTGGTTTGCTACTACTACTACTATTGGACAGCATGGCTGCAGCCGCAGCACCGAGGGGACCCTTTCGTTGTTTCTTTTGTCCCGCCATGGCAATTCGTGATGCTTGGGCCGAATATCGTGTCGTGTCATGTACAGGAGCCTCCTCGTCAGCAGACTTGCGTTTCGAGGATCCCGGAATGGTCCGGACCGCATCCATCCCTCGCAAGGCGCGGGCGACGTCATTGTTGTCTTGTCTCTTGCTAGTCTTTTTCTTTTGGAGTGCTCCTGCATTGTACATGCTGTTATTGCGACCTCCACCACCATATTGTGGCATGGCCGCCCGCAATCGAGCATTTTCTTGTTCCACATCCTTGGTCCGTGCCGCCAATTCCTTGACTTCTGCCGTACTACTCGAATGAGCTTGACACAAATCCTTTTCATAGCTGGCCTTGAGCTTGGTATATTCTGTATTGAGGCGTTGAACATCCGATGTCAACTTGGCCACTTGTCGATTCTTGCTGTTCAATTCCGAGAGGCGTCGGACGTCCACCAGTGACAGGTGATCAATTTCCAGTTGTTGCATTTGGCTTTGTTCCTGAAGTTGCCGTAATTTGCCTTCTTTTTCCGCAGCTGCATTTTGAATTTCATTCATTCTGGCAGTGAGTTCTTGGTGCTGCTTGTACTGCTCTTGGCATTGGGATTGTTTCTGCTGGAATTTTCGCTTGTATTTCTTGGCAATCTTTTTAAATCGATCGTTCTGATCGCCACTGTTGTCATTGCCAGTGCTTGGTGACGTCTTCGGTGCTGCTGGCCGTGGCCTTCGAGCAACCGAAGAAGAAGGAGGAGTACTAGCAGACGATGATGAAGATTCAGTGAGTTGCCGCACCTGCCTCGCAGGTGGACTGCTCAACGGCGACATGGTCAGGTCGACAACTTGGACGGAATCATCATCATCGTTCTCGGCGTTGTCATCTTCATCATCATCAATAACGATGGTATCTTGACTTTGCTGCTGGCTGCCTCTCGATTCAGCTTGTTCTCCTGTGTCGATGCCTTCATTATCATTCGATTGTTGCATGTCCTCATTATCTCGCTCGACATCATCATCATCTTGTTCGGTAGACGATAAACTCAAATCATCATCGTTGGCATTCATTTCAGCTCCCACACTCAGGAATAAAGTCACGAATTTCTTGGATTGCACATTACAATTGGGACACTTGCAGGATCTTCCTTTGGTCGCCTTCCACATTTCAAAACAATCGGCATGAAAGCAATGCCCACAAGGGACCGTGGTTCCTACTTTTTGATTGGCCTCGGATCCCAGCAGAGCCTCCAAACAAATGGAACATGTATTGTCGTTCATGATTGTT
>CAKOGP040001112.1:155914-167267 GCA_933822405.4 Cylindrotheca closterium | reverse complement strand
CAAGATACAGGATACAAATTCAAAGCACATCCTTCATTTCTATCAATATGTACCAAGCTTATCAAAGTTTGATTCTGCATACTCTGGATCACTATTTTGCAACAGGAGTGACAGTGTTTCTTCAATCAATCTTTCAAATACCTCTTGGGGAACCTTGGACATGGTCCCCCAGCCTAGTGCTGGATGGGAATTCACTTCACAGACTTTAATATCTCCATCTGAATCCATCATGAGATCCAGACCAAAGAGTCCAAAGCACGTTGTTTCTGGTGCCAATGATGTAGGAGGAGGAGTAGTAGTAGTAGTAGCATTCGTCGTGCCAGACGATGATATTGGAACCGTCGAGCACAAGGTTTGACAGGAGTGGAATATTTGATCGTAGGCGTTTGCACAGGGGTGATCGGATGGCAAATCTTGGAACAGAATGGGTGCTGGATGCTTCTTGCCCGCCTGACTGACTTGCGAGGACTTTTCCGAAATGCCTTTTTGATAGCGAGTGGTGTGGTGCTGACAAATAATGGAAGTCTTGTGAACAAATCCAGCAACAGTAGAAGGAATATCATGGCTGCCATGGCTGCCATGGATATCGTTATTGCCGTCTCTATTTTGTACCAACAATAGGTGACAACGCAGCACAAATTTGCGGCCCTCATGCAATGCTGGCAAAATCTCCTCTTGAATGACAAACTCTTGGGGATTCTGGGACCGTCCGTGCCACGCCAAGAGGTCATCCTTGCTGTACACGTAGACACTTTTCCCCTGGGCACCATAGCGGTGCTTGACAAAATAAAGTTTCTGGGGATCTATGGTTTTCGGCACGAGTGGTTGCAACAGACAGGGCGGCGCCAATGTCGTTCCTTTCAAAGCCTCTGCCAATTGTAGCTTGTCATCAAAAATATCCGTCATGTGCTTTGGAAAAGGGCGAATATGGGCAGCGGTGGCATCGTCGATCTGAAACTGTGGACCGGTTTTGGTGGGCCAAACAAAGCCAAGGCGCTGTGTTCCCAGTGGCACAGCTGCAATATTGAAATTATCAGCATCATCATTATTATTCTCCAACAAGACTTGCCATCCATTCTTCAACAAGTAGTCTCTTCCAGCTTTGGTCAAGCGACCAAACAGTGGGCCCTGAAATAGAACTCGACACATATCACCATGTTGTTGCATGGCGAACAAAGTCGGAACTCGGACTTGTCGCGACCTTGGAATTGGCAACTTCTATTGGGTTCTGGCTACGTGTACGGGAACAGATCAGCAGGAGAAACCAGCATACACTGTCACGACCACGTTGCCACATTCAATCTGCTCGACCCGAGAGGAACGATGAAGCTTTCAATTGCAGTGCTACTTCACCGTCATTGATGACATTCCGGTACAGTATTTGGCAGACGACTGCAGCACTTGTAGGGATTGCACGGGACCAGGACTATGCACATATTCTATGTTGATTGAAGGTTTCAGATTGACCTACTGTTCGTTCCGCCACGTACGAAACTGTACGGGTCTTCACGTACCTTTCCTCCGCTATCTTATCCGCAGTCCCAACAAAACCAAACGCGTCTAATTCCAGTATCCAAAATTGTCACTCCCTCAAAATCCATCCGATGCCACACTCTAAACACATGACAGTCAGTACACATCAGATACATGCCAACTGTACATTTGTTGGGGCATTCTTCTTGTCTACTCTAAAAAATATATTACGGGTGTGCCCGCACACTACTGCATAGTGAAGATAGTTTGTATATCCGTTTATGCCTCATGATGATCCTCTAAATAGCTCAAGATATCTCGCGTAGGTGTTTTACGTACACGTGTACGTATAAAATTGTAGTAGTTGTACTGAAAACAAGCAAACATGATCAATAGTTCACATTATTGCGCTAGAGGCATACAAAATAGTAGTATGAAAACCAGCCTCATTCTTCAACATTCATGATCTGGAAGCAAGGTACCAAGAAAGTGATGTACCGAACACATGGATTGAATCGATGCTCCATGGTCCCCCACTCTCTGCACCAACGCAATCAAGCCATCTTCTGCATGCTTCATCTTCTTGACATGATCACGTTCCAACATGTTGAGATTAATCGATTGAATGGCATCTCCTAGGGCACCAACTCGGTCTGTCAAGTGCCGCTGCTTGCGTCCCCGCAATCGAATTCCTCCAGTATTCGTATTGCGGTTGTGATGGAGCGCCTTGATGGCGGCACCATAGTCCCTCAAGGTATCGTTCAATTTGCGTTGTTCCTCGCGGAGTCGCGCCACTCGAGCTCGTTCTTGGGTGAGGCGAGTGGTATACAGAGTATTGACCAACTCGGATTGTTCTCGATGCGTCGTCTTTTTGACTTCCAACTCGGATTGCATTTCTTCGATACGTCGGCTGTCGCGTCTTCGCAAACTGTCCAGTGGAATGTCCTCCATTGCCGCACAATGGTCTTCCATGTCATTCGTCAATTTGGATTGGCTAGCCCTTAGTTTGCAAATGCGCTTGGTCTGCTGATCTTGTCGGCAAGTTCCCAAGGTAAAGATAATATTGCGATGATCATGAACTTGCTTGACAATGGATTGCTGGGCGACCTTGAGGTCCTTGACCATTTTGGAAAGTTGAAGCATTCGGCCCAAGGATCTAGTGGAGTGGCGACGACTCGAAATGACTGGTGCTTGGCTATTGTTGTCTCGGACCCTGGCTCGAAAGGGAGACAGTCTCGAGGAGGATCGAGTACTGCCAGGATTGCGTCCCAATAGTTCTGCAGCCGCACGACGAGGAGTGCGTCCCGATGGTGCCGTAGCTGCACGATTCATTGTATCATCACTGGAAATTCTCCTTGCCGTTACCAATGGCCGTGGCGTACTGGGCGGATCCCCCTGGGTAATGCGGCTTGGACTTGCTAGTCGTGGAGGAGACGGACAAATGACCACGGCAGGTGACTTTCGAGGTTTGGGTTGCGGCTCTTCAATGGGAAGGCATTGTAAATCCTCGATATCGCAAGAGATAAAGAGCTTGATGAAATCATCCGTTGTCTTGTTGCAGTTGGGACAAGGAACACGAATTCTGGTGCGGCGACTGGCTTTCCAGCGATGAAAACATTTCTAATGTGGATAGGAAAGGGGCAATTGTCAGTCACATTTACCAACTGCAAGGAAATCCAGTATAGTATATCAAATATTCAACGTACTGTATGAAAGCAGTGTCCACAAGGAACTGCCGTGCCAATGGATTTCCCATGTTCAGCAGAGATCAAGGGCTCGAGACAAATGGAACAGGTATTGTCAGTCATGATTTGAATTACAATACAATTCCAGTGTGTTGAAATTGTGAGCCATGAATGATTCCATCGCTTTTATTGAAGTCTTCCGCATTTTGCATTATCAAGAGACGGAGTTGTCATTGATCGACGATCGTGTACCGTGTTGATGAAGCAACACGATGAGACTTTCCGATGTGTTTTTCTTTGTTTTGAGTGCTCTAGGATTAGTCGACTGGGTCGACCTGTTTCGGGTCGGAGGGATCAAACATCGTCCTTCTTCATCGATCCATACACAAACCAGAAAAATCGTCAGGTCCGCCCTCAGACTGTTCTGTACCAGTAACTGGTACACACATCCATTCATTCCTAGCTAGCACCCACAAAGTTTAGGTGCATTGATTCCATGTCTGAACAATGGAGTTTATGTCTGCAAAGTCGTCAGGGACGTAAGATTGTCAAAATAACTGACACAGCGACAACAGAAGAATTGTTTCAACTGGCTACTGAAACCTTTCAAACTCCAGTCTTGACGTTGAAATACGGTTTCCCTCCCAAAGGATTGGAAAAGGGAAGCATTTCCATCAAGGATATCATTCAAAATCAAGAGCGCTTGCAGGTGGAATTTGATACTACTGCCAACAGTGAACCTACTGGAAAAGCAAAAGCCAAGGGCAAAGGAAAAGGAAAAGGGAAAGGGAAAATCAGCACTGCTCCAGAAGTGCCAGAAGTCGACATTACCAATTCGGGTCGACGATCCAAGCGAGCTGCAGCCAAAGCCGCCACGGAAGCCATGCCAGCTGTGATCAAGGCCCAAGACGAAATGATGAACAAAGCATCCGCGCCCAGTAAGAAGCGTCCCCGACCCACCACGAAGCCATCCGGCAACAAAACATCCTCCAGACCCAACTTTGGGGCCAGTGTAGGAGACGGAAGGCGACTGGCCGATGGTGCCACGGTAGTCAATCCCAAAAAGAGTCGGGCCAAGAAAAATATTTTACAAGCCTCTGGAAGTGGTGACATGTCCGAAGCTCTATTGGGAGCCTTGAACAACAAAGGCAAAATGGGTTCGGTCTTAAGAAAGGGAATGAAGAATGCTGTGGGCAAGTCGTATGAAACCACCCGGGCCTTTTCACGTTTGGCTGCCATTCAAAACCAATCCTATCAACTAGTGGTACAAGAAAATCAAATTGGTGGTGAAAGTAATAATGGCAAATTGACCATTACGTACAAGGGGACCGTCGATAAATCCATTCAAATGGATACCGTTGATTGCATCCCACGGGATATTCTGGAAGCGGTTATTCAAGGGATTCATGCCTCCAATGAAGACGCTCTCCGGGTTGAAAATTTGGCCCTATTGTCGCCGCGGGTCTTGTGGAGTTTGGTCCATGCCTTTCCGAATACACCTGACGTCACGGATTGCTACAAGCAATTGCTTCCCAATTTGGATTGGTCTTTCTTGAGACGACGGGCACAGCAATTGTCCGAAAAGGCGATGGAGAATCTGCGTCAAGATCAAGAGTCAAAAGGAGAAGGGGCCATGGATGCTGGTAAAGCACAAGATGCCATTGCAGCCGTCGAACATGCCATGGAACACTTGCAAGAGCACGAAAAGGTGGAACGAAGCTCACGACAAGCCCGCGCCGCGTTGGCACGAATGCAACAACACGATGCTTCTTCTACATGGAAACTAGTAACACCCGATGAAATTGATCGCGATGAACTGCGAGAATGCATTCAAGCGGCACCACCTGACAATCCGGACAAGATTTCTTCGATTATAACTCATATGATCAAGACTTGCCAAATTCACAACTGGAGGGAACTGGCCAACGTTCCCGAGGATATCAAAACACGCCTACCAACAATTGCCGACAAGTTTCAAGAATTTGGTACAACGCCAAACGAAGTATCGAAATGGGTTGATAAAGCGCAAGAAGAGTCGGTGGACGAGATCATTGTGGACATTTGTGATGGCAATGTCCCCGCAGTGGAAATCTTGACGGAGCAAGCACGCACGGGAACGCCCAAGGACTTGGCCAATTGGAGATTGATTCCAGAAGCTTTGCACTCGGAGTTGAATGATAAAAACGATAACAAGCCGACTATCGAACAACTTGCCACTTGGTCCAAGCGAGCTCATGACTCGTTGGAAGAACATGAATGGCTCAGCTGGTATGCTACTCCTGTGGGATAAATGATAAATGAATGATGGCTTTGTAGCAGACGTGGAATTGTATAGGAAAGGATTGATCCAGTCATCTTTTAAAGTAGACTGCACTTTAAGTGCATTATATATCTTGCCATCTGTTGTGTGGCATGAGAGTGCCAAAAGTACCGGTACAAAGAGTGAAAGAGCAATATCACTCTGTCATCGGGTCGTCCTTCCATCGTCCGCGTCATTCAAATGTCACATGGCAATGTTGAATGAATGATGATGTGTTCGCATAGTTGTTGTACCTGGAGCTTATCCATTTCAATTGAAAGCATCCACAAGCCACAAGTAGGATTGACAACATAAAACAACATAATGAGTCCTGCTGCTTCCAAACCTACTACCAAAGAACCCGAACCGTTTTCGTCCTACAAGATCAAGGTCTCGGCCACTGTCTTTCATGTGTCGTTGGTCGTTTCCTTTGCCATCGCCTTTGGACTGGGGCAAATGTCCACAAACTATGCGGAGTCGTCGTCTTCTTTAACAACTGATGGCACCTCAGTCCTTACCAACTTGCCCGTCCCATCCATGCTGGAAGGAATGAAACCAATCGACATGAAGGTCTATGGTTCGGAAACATGGATTCAAGCCACTGAAACTGCCTGTGCGGAGAATAAGGACGACAAAGAAGAGGAAGACGAGGAGGACGACGACTATTCTTCGTTGGGACAGCACCTCATGTTGGACTTCCAATATTTAGATTCCAAGGTGCTGGGAGATGCTGAAAAGTTGGCCAGCACCATGATTGACACTTTGAACAAGAGTGGTCTCACTGTCACCTCGTATCATTGCCACCGTCCTTCGGGTGTTGCTTGTCAGTGGGCTCTTGCCAACGGTCGGGCTTCTTACACTACCTGGCCGGAACATGGACTCATGTCATTGGATATTTTCTTGATCAAGAATGGTGATGACGATCCTTTGCTGTCCATGTCCGCGTTGCCCAACTTTGAGGAAGCCTTTTCTTTTGCGGATCCAAAATCCCCAAAAAAGCCAAAGGTGAACTGGCTCTTGAAACCAAGAGGCTTTGAATCTGGAGAAGCCAGTGAAGGAGATATCTTGGCGTCTTCTGATATGGATATCTATCCATTGGGAGCTGCTGCTCGCTACAAGAAGCATGTCGCTTCTGTCAAGTCCGTCTTCCAAACCATTAATGTCTTTGATGTGTTGACGGATGATCGTACATTGGACGACTACGAAAGATCAATTTCTGGAGACGATTCCTATCAAGCTCAGAACCCAGAGCTCTTTGAGCCAGACCGAATCGTCTTTATGGGTGGATTGCTACAATCTCGTCGCTTGGGAGATGCTGCGTACCACGAAGCATTGGTCCATCCAGGACTATTTGCCCATCCCAACCCGAAACGAGTTGGTATTATTGGTGGAGGAGAAGGTGCCACTCTTCGAGAAATCTTGAAGCACAACACCATTGATCAAGTAGTCATGATTGATATTGACAAGATGATTGTCGAAATCTCGAAGGAATACTTGCCTGGTTGGAATAACTGTACCAACCTGGTAGGACGAGCTGAATCTTGCTTTGAAGATGAAAAGGCATCCGTTTACTTGGAAGATGCCTTCAAGTGGTTCAAGGACCGATTCTTGGAGGGTGCAGAGCTTGAGGGCACCGAAGAGAAGTTTGATGTTATCATCATGGATGCGCTGCAAGTATCTTATTGAATTTGAGCTGTTGTCTTTTGCATTTCATTCATCTCAACTTTCTTCTGCTTGTGATTTACAGCGACCCACAAGGTTTGACAGAGTTTGTGGCCAACTTGTATACTGATCCTTATTTCTATGAATCATTGTACCGTGGTTTGAACGACAACGGAATGCTGATTGCCCAACTTGGTGCCGCAAGAGGTCTCACTGATCCTCCAGAGGACCACTCTGTCGATCGATTCCGACTGAAGTACATTGAAGGACTGGCCAAAGCTGGATTCACAGCGACACGAGAGTATGCTGAGGTAAGTAATTCAGACACTTTGCGATCGAACTAAAAGTTCTATCATTAACTAACATGCATGTTCGACTTTTGCAGGGTGGATGTGGATTCGGTTCTCCATGGCTTTTTACTGCTTCTTTCAAGCAACGCGAGGATGAATTCAACTGGTTTGCAAACGATGCAGAGATTGATTACAAGATTCGCACTCGCTTGACTCCAACCATTGATGGTAACACACCTCTGAACTACTTTGACTCGTCGTCCATGAAGAAGTACAAATACCCACCAAAGTCTTCGGCTGTGGTCCACTGCCGTCGTGAACCGCTTCCAAAGGGTTGTGAGCCTATCGAAGATTCCAGAGCTACCGACAAGGTGAGCATTCTTCCAGCTTATTACAAATCTTTGGAATCATTTGTCGACAAGGGCATCCTTGCTGGATGGTACAAGGATTTGTTCGCGTCCTACAGTGAGGATCACCTTCGACCTGCTGGAGATGATTTTGCTTACAATCCGGACGGAGACCGCCGTGTCCATTTTGATTGAAATGCAACAAGTGAACCAAGAAATTAATCTCTTTGGGGCTTTATTAGCGTGGCAATTGTTTTGGTTATTTTTGTCTTAACGTTACTTTTCCCCATTACAATGTTCAGTAGTTTTAAGTTGTGAATTCGTTATTAGTATATACAATGGTGTACATGGCGTTGACTTTTCAGATCCAATTACCAGAGTGTCATGCCGTCAAAAATGGATTTATGTAATATATATGAACAGTCGCTCTCATCTTCAATGCCGAGCGTTCGACAGCCGATCGATGCCAGCGTGCAATGCAATTGATGCAACAGCGAGCCTATCATGTGAGTTTCGACAAGAAAGCAAAGCTGGACGAATGTCAGGGCATACGTCTGACAACGCTGGAACTGGATTGACCAGCGACCCAACCCACAAGGCACGCTCTTTCAAGTCATCTGGAAGGGGACCAAGAGTTTCCAAATGCTCTGTCAGTTCGTCGTTACTCATTATTTCTTCCTTTTTCATCCAATACACAAAATCTCCAACCTGATCTTCGATCATGGAAAAGTACTTTTCTGCCTTTTCTTCCATCTCTTCGGTCATGGTCTCTTTTCGGCGGTCGGTGATTTCAACATTGGCAAGGTAGAAGGAATTCGTGTCGTCCATAAATGGTTCACCCAAAACGTCAAAGCATCGATGCCCTTTTAGTTTGATTCCCATGGACATGTCGGAATCGCTTTCAATTCCGTAAGTAATTTGATCTGGTGCAATTGGTGCAGTGACTCCTTTGTTAAGTGGCGATCCGTCGTGTGGGTTGAAACCTGTCATCAAGGAAAATAAGATGTAAGAGTCGAAATAATCACAGAACATATCAGGCAATGTTGACACTGGGCATGACGTACCGATGACTCCAATTTCTGGTGTTTCACTCTCTAGAGCATGCTTGAGCATGAGAGCTGCCTTACGATCATCACTAAAGTATTCCAAAAGGGAGTTGTTAGAAATCCGGCATCAGATGTGAAATAGACTGGGAAATATTTAACATACCTGATAAAAGAGAGTTCCTGTTGCGGTAAGATTGCGTCCATCAACACAATTGGAATGGTTACCACCCGAGTTCTTAGATTATGAAGTGTTGCCAAGTCCTCTGCTGTGAGAGTAAGAGGCTCGGCTGATCGTGCCTTGTCCAATGATTCATCGTAAAACAGAGCTGTTTCGACACGTTGTCCATGGATTTTTCCAGCGAGTGGGCTTGTCGAGAATGCCAACGAAGACGAAGCAAGATAGAAGCATAATATGCAGAAGAGGTATTGGTTGTAGTGCATCATGGAGTCAAAGTATCTTTCAATGAGATTATAAAGTGAGACGTCAGTTCCAAATTTTTTTAGTGACTCATTTTTTGGGAGGTGTCAGAGAGTTCCCATCATACATTTGTTGCCGGCCGGCTGGCTTCGTATCGAATTCCGATCCGACGTGGTTCTTGTTCTGGTTCTTATTGGCCGATGGTGAGTGTCAGAATGAATGCTTTCGACTTGGAGTAGTTTCTTGTTTTTAGGCGTCTTGTATCTACCTAACAGAAGGTGTGGTCATATATTACAATTTACATTGTATTTATAATACAATACAGTTATTCCAAAACGCAGGCAGTGAGTGTTACCTGCTTTTGAAAGTATCCAATTCCAGTCATTCTTTCTCGCAGGAATACAGTACTCCTCAGACGAGGAGTCGAACCAATTCTTCACCCTTTGCTATCGCCTTGGTGGCCACCAAAAATGAATCGAATGACCCAAAGTGACGATCATAAACGGGTGAATACTTTGGTCGTTGACTCTGTTGGGGACAAAACCAGCATCCAACATTCGATGCTTCGGCAGTCTCCGTGGTTAGAATCAGCCCCGGTACACCCATTTCCAACACTCTACTTCTTGCACTACCTCCATGCAATGACACGCGGCCCGCTGATGCCAAGCTGTCTGCTCCATCGTCATCTGACAATACTCTTCCCAATGAAGCTTCTGATACTAGAAGGGACTGAGACAGATCCTTGGCCATGATGTACGATCCTTCTGGAATGTCGACTGTGGCAACCACTCGGACATCCTCCTCCTCTTCTTTCAACACCTCAAAGGCACTCCTTGTCAGATCGCTAGCGTCAAATTCGTACATTGAATGGGAAAAGTCCAAGGATCGGTAGGCACATTCGATTGGCATTGGTTCTCGTCGACAGTAAATCGTTTCATAGGCTTTTGGTGGAACCTGCATCCTCGAATGTACCGCACCATCGTAATACTCCAAAATGGGCTTGTTGCTCAACCGTGAAAGGTATCTTCCTGTCAGTTGCAAATCAATCATTTCCGGTTTGGAATGGAACCGTTCCAAACATTTCGCACTCTTGCACACCAATAGGAATGTTTCGGGAACGATTTCATTCGTAAACCCAGACAGGGTAAAGTCTTCTTCAAAGACAGTCATCGAGTCAACCTCATCAAGTCCTTCCAGCGTTCGAAACAAATTCTCGTAGCTCGCAAAGTGACCAATATCACCTCGAGGGTGAAGTACCGTTGGTGCCTGACCTAAACTGAGCATGAGTGCTCCATCTGGTGATAGTCCTTCTTTCATGACTGATTCCACATAACTAGTCAAGTCGTCTGCATTGTGTGGTTTCACTAGTTGACTGAAAATGACATCAAAGACACTATTGTCGTTCGCAATATTGTTGCCTCCAAAGTAGTCCTTAGCATCTTGCTTGACCCATTTCAAAGGAGCCGTCGAACCTTCTTCCAAGCAGCTATCAGGCCGCCCTTGTAAATCACTGCAATCAAATGTCTGTGGAATGAATTCCTGTATTGTTTGAATGAGTTGCTCATTCGGTTGCAACCAAGTGACGGATTCAATCGTGTGGCACTTGAGAATTTCGTAAAGGATGCTGCCCGGTCCGCCGACTGCAACAACGATCATCGGAGGAACAGCAATGGTTAGAAACACACAGCCAGCCAGCCAGCCAGCCATACATTAGACATCAAACCACCATCATCACCACTTACGAATGGCAATCATTCTTGGATTCTCTAGTGCCATGAGTGCTGGATGAACAAAGGACTCTTGGAAAAAGGCTTGTTCCGCATCCGTTCGGACCACCGCATGTCCGTCCAAATAAGCCGTCCGGCTTGGTTTGGCAAGTTCATTGTTGATCCATCGTGGATCCCCCGGCTGTAAATTGTGCGCAATTGCATCCTCGTAGTTGATGGTAATGTCAATGTCCAAAACGTCCCAAATTTCCAAAACGCCTCCATTCTGCAATTCGTCTCGTAATACCACGTCCTTGACTTTGGAAATCATGGTATTGGTCACTTCCCAATAGGATTCCACATGGCGATTGTCCAGGGAATCTTGGCCCCGATAATCCAAGGACCAAAAAGAGACAGCATCATCATT
>CAKOGP040001112.1:136567-155130 GCA_933822405.4 Cylindrotheca closterium | reverse complement strand
CACACTCAATAAAGCCAATCACTTCAGCCACGCAGATGGCACAATCGATGCGCACGATAGCGAGTGCTCTCCCTCATCCACTTCGGCAAAATGGACGAAGCGATTGCATGATTTAAAATCATTCCTTACCAGTGAGAAATTCTTGGATAACTTATTCTTGGAAATTTGCGTCACTGAGTGCCTTGAGTCGACGCTCCGAGTGAGTCGACCTCAGCAACGAAGATGAAAATAAGCGCCATCCATTTTTGGAAGTCGTGAGGGATGTTGCAGAACAACTTGAAAACTTGCAAAAAGAAATGAAAAAAGTAGCCTCGGAGCAGTAAGAACTACGATCCAAACAAGCAGAACATGAGCAAGAAACTCGATCAGCTAGTAGTCAAGATCCAGATGAAGGCAGAAGTACTTGTAGCCAGGAAAGGCAAAAGCGGAGTCTAGAAGAAAGCACCAGAAGTAGTGTGGCGGGTCAAGTCAAAAGCGCGGACTAGAAGACACCTCGAACGGAGACGGTGAGCTATTGCTGAGACTTCAACAAGAAAAACGGATGAGATTGGAATCGGATCGAAGGGCTCTCAGAGAAAAACGGATGAGATTGGAATGAGATTGGGGGACGGCATCTTGGCAACTGTAAAGTTTATTGGTGAAAGGCACACATCCCTTCAAGATACACTCGGCCACTACGCCAGTTGGGGTAATGAAACGAAAACCAAATCCAACTCCCAAACCGACCCGCAGTCAACGAAAGAGGCTGTCGTGGAGAGCAGTAACCCAAGAGTGCCTCGGAAAACCCCGCAAAAATCAGGTTTCAAAATGGTGGAGAATGAGCAGGATTTTTTGAATGACCTGAAGAAAAAGGCTGGTTGGCCCCAAGAATAAAGTAAATGAATACTTGAATTCAATGGAGATTATGGGAGTGCGACTTCTTGATCAATTATGTTTGGACGAGCAATCTACTGGCGATACGAACGAGGAAAAAAAGGGCGCTGAGTTGAAAATCCTGGCAACTATATTCTCGATTCCAAGTTTCTCGATCGAAGCGTTGTAGCCGCCAGCGACGAAAAGCTCAAGGTTAGAAAATGGAGCGAGACTGCATTTGTTCAGCCAATAATTCATGCCATCATCTACCGGGTGCTTGACATTGTTGATCTCGGTTTTCTTTATGTTTCAAAGGAGCAGAGAGTACGACGGGAAAGAGAAGATGACAAGGAACGCGTAATGGACTCCTTGGTTCATAAATTTCGAGAGAACCATTTCTGTGCCATGCCAAGCATGATTGAATGTATAGTTGAAGTCAAGCGGTGTGGAAATACTTTCAACGAGGACGAAACAGAAATCAAAATGGTGGGCATCCAAATAATTGGAAACTTTGCCAAGCGATTGCGGGGAGGCCTCAATTTTCTTGGCATTGGTGTGGATTGTGAGCTCTATGGGGTCGCCATTTCGTTGTCCAAAGTGTCAAAATTGTAAAGGCATCGCTACAAAACGTTGGAACAGAAGATGTTGCAGTGTTGTTTCGCAAGACCAAAGCATTTGATTTGCTTTCTACAGAGGGCCTTGAAATGCTGGCACTTGCTCTGAGTGCTAGTTACAAAATGTCCGAAGCAAAGCATGACATCGCCACTATCAAAGCAAATATCCATGAAGACGAGAATCAGAATAATGCAAGGATCAGGATGTCCATTGGCAGGTTTTTGGGTTCGGGAGCATTTGGAAGCGTTTACAAAATTAGCAAGACTACTGTCGGACAGGAGGGGCCAGAGTGTTTTCTGAAGATACCAAATTCGCACGGGGCGTTACCTTCGTTGAAGGAGGAGGCAAAAACCTTGCGCCGCTTGAACAAACAAAAGGAAGAATGGCTGACAGTGCCAAACATCCCTTTATGCAGCGCAGGACAAGAATTTGATATCGCAATGAATGGCTTCCAAAGCAAGACATATGGCCTGATTCTCAATGAGATGATTGGTAAACCTGCCAACGCTTTCAACTGGAAGTCGGAAGGGTACAAGGAGTGCCTACCATCAGTCATCAGGAATGTGCATGCTACTCTGGACGCTGCACACAAAAATTCTGTGTATCATCTCGACGTTCGTCCTAGCAACATTATTGTGCCTACCACTGCAGACAAGATGACAAAAGATATCAAGGTATTGGTGATTGATTGGGGTGTTGCAATCTACCGTGGCATGTCTTAATGGCGCACAGGAAGCAAGTTTGCGACACTGGTGTGAGGAAAAATACTGTCTCAAACTGGTTGGGGCAGAAACAATTGCAGATAAGTGAGCAGGACAAAGACGTTTTTCAAGCGTTTTCGCAGCTACCGTATTTAGTACCCAATAGATTCCTGAAATGGCCCAAAGAATAGGCACAAGGTATTGGGACTCTAGAAGCTCCTTTGGTTGAGTACAGAACTAAACCTTAGTCATCAGGTCCACATAAGCACTCTCTATCATTCTCTTTTTAACTCTCCTGTAAACGTTGGATTACTATTCGTATAGCCAGAGGCTTTTACCGAAGAGATATACTCTGCAGAGTCAAGTAAACAACTACTGTTGCATTTGCTACACATTTGACTTTGTTTTGAAAAGATTGAACCACTAACAGTGAAGATAAAGCATTATGACCCCTACTGCAACAAACTCACCGTTTACCTACGTTGAAAATGATAAGGACATTCATACGGAAATCATATTCAACCTTCTGAAGAAAGTGGTGGTGAATGCAAGGCAAAAGTTCCACTTCACAGTGGCAAGAAGAACAACAATCTCAAGCCTATCATCATTGTAGGATGTTGATTACATTTGACAATTGTTGTTCTCAATGGACCAACACATGGAAAGTGACATTGCAAACAATGCACTGAATGTCAGAAATATGAGAATACAACTAGCTGTGGATGCCTTGACGCCACTAGTTCTTGATTCTCTCCTGAAATAGGATCTTCCGCGGCTAGGGTATTAGCTGCTGTATTGATAACAATCTGTTGATGCTATAGCAAACCATACATCAGTATTTCTATATTAATTCATATCCATTTAGGATTCTGTTTGGATTATGAGCTGAATTGTATTGCCTTCAGATCTGGAAACATTCACAGATCCCAATAGGATTTGTGTTGCTCTTTCCCTAGACCTCTGTATTGATTCAACACAGAGTGTCAAAGGGATAAAATGTCCGGTTTTGCTTCCATAAGAAAGCTTTCCAAACTTCCCAGAATAGTCTAGAAGATTGGTGTGTGCGCTTCCATACTTCCTGAACCATTCAATTGTATGGCCCTTTTAGTCATATGGGAACACACAATTTCCACAATCGGTCACTGACCAGATCCAGGGAATAAGAATCCTCCAGTTCTCCATTTATCAAAATGGAAATTTGAGGACTGCCAACACTGAATCAACGCATTGGACAGGTCAACACTCAGATGACAAGCTTAAATTGTCAAGATGTCAGCTGGCAAATCTCCAAGAAACAGCACAAGCAGCTTCTGTGATCAGACGCAGTCCGGAAACTCATGTTTCCAAACAAATCAGGCAAATTCAAGTTTATTGTTTTTATCATAACATGATTCCAAGAACATCTCAGCTGCTGTGTGAGATTTTGAAATCTCTCAATTGGTCAACAAGGAACTCCAGGCGTGAAATTGACAAAAAGGTATTTGAAATCCTCCACATGAATTGTTTTCTTCACAAGATGAACAAAACTTGTCCCATCCTCCACCTGAAATTATTTTCTTTACAAGATAAACAAAACCACTATCAGTGGAATTGTTTCTGATTTTTATCAGCACTACTACCTTAAAGGATATGGACGCGTATCCTTCTTTACTCCTCTTTCAATCTACCCTTTTTTAAAATCAATACTTTCCTACAATTAAATCATTCATACTTTGTTACAGCATTGTGTTGGAATTGCTCTCTTGGGGACCATTCATTGGAAACTCCTTGATCAAAGCAGTTCAACACGTCCGATCGGACAGACGGACAAATGTCCATTTGGTCCGTTTATTTGGGGGATTCCTATGAGTCGGTTTTGCAGGGAATCCAAAAACATGGAATTGTGCGCTTGGACTATCAAACTGTCTGAGCGCCACAAAAATCCCATACTGAATCCTGCATGAGTTCTGTACGTGGGTTTTGTACCGGCCTTTCTGGATTGCAAACATCCAGTGAAGGTTTGGGAAATTTGAGTTTTCGTGCAAGGTTTTTGCTTTGCCCATTCCATGTAGATAACAGCAATCTCCGATCCGTCTAATAGGAGGATCTGGAACATTTGCTTCGTCAGTTCTACCACATTGCTCAAAGATGTTGGCATGATCCTGGAGTAAGGAGAACACAACTGCAGCCCTTGGACGTGTATCAGTCGGCTCTAGACATGTACACAAGAGCAAGTTAATCCCGGCAAAGTATTTGATGGACAAAGCACGATGGGAGATCAAAGGCCACAAGCCAAGTGAGATGGAACGGATTGCAGACTCCACTTCAATGCCGTATCGACCCCCTCAATTTACCTTCAGTGTATGACACACTTCCCTCGCATCGCAATAGCAATTCATTTGGAGTTTTTGTAGGCTTTTGCTGTGTTTCACCCCTTTCCAAAGCGCTTGAAGCGACTGGATTTGTTCTCTGCCTTTGGGCAAAGATGTCTCGTCAAGAAACGGGTTGAAACTCAAGTACAAACGCTTAAGACTCTTCATCATTTGCAGCTAGGTAGCAAATTTCATGGTTGATTCGTGGCTGATTTTGTTGCATTGTAGATCCAACTCTTGGATCTTACAGTCCTCCTTGCACAACATAGATTCCAACAAGGATAGATCACAAATTGTGTTGCCATAGAGTGACAAAACGCTCAAGTTTGGAAATACATTACAAACACCTTCCAAGTCATCGCTTGAAAGATTGGTAAATATCTCTTCAAATCGTTGCAAGGTTCTGTTCTCAAACACTTTCCTTCCAGGCGTACTCGTGCTGAATGCGGGCAAGTGTGATGCGCCAAAAATCTGTAACTCTTGCAATCTGCAGTCGTCACGACTTAATCATTCTTGCAAAAAACTCATGACATGCTCTGACAGATTTTGCCTAGTAAGAGTCAATGACTGGATGCGAGAATGGTTTGGTAAGGTGCGCAAGAGCTCCGGTAGGCTGTCATGATCGCTCCCGAAACCATTCACTTTGAGTTTCAGCTCCTCAAGACTTCGTTCTCTTCAATGCTTCCACCAATGCGGAGCATACTTGCTCGTTTTGGAAATCGTCGCCTACAAAATGCAATCGCTTGAGACAAGTGGTGCTAACCATGGCTTCCGCCAATACTTGTGGGGCATCCAATTCCAAAGTTTCAGCTTGATGCAACTGTAGTTCCTGAATGCCATCATCGGCCAAAAGGCCTGTCGCTAGGCAAGAGTACACTGTTATGTCTGACAATTTGCATTCAATTTTCAGGCATTTTCGCGTCGTTCCTGAAGACTAATCGATTTCCAGATTCTGGGAGCATTTTGCAGGAGCCTGAGCAGCTTATCGAGAGCATCATTACTCAAAGTTATGAGCGTGTCTTCAACCTTGATGCAGTCAATATTGTCAGGGAGGCTTGCAAGATGAGAGACTTGTTCAGAATTGGTTGCATACGAATTACTCGCTTTCAAGAGAATTTTTCGAGCAGGTTCTTCTTGTCCGTAGGTTGCCTCAATCCATGGTAACAAATTGTCAGTCATTGCTATCTCAAATTCCCTTCAACGAGCTGTTAAATATTGCAGAAGCAGTGACGTCTGCGGATGAATGATGAATGATGATAGATGATAGATGATAGATGATATTCATACGTACCACAGTGCACTCTCATTTATATATCGCGCACCAAATCTTTTTCAAAGCATTGAAATGTGACGAGCGAATCCCAGACGTCGTTGTTGAACTGGGCGCGAACAATGATATTTATTTCAATTCTCAACTGTCGCGGTCATGTTTTTTATTTTTCCAACCAAAAGAGCATATTTCCTCGACACACACAAGACAAGCAGACACTACACTATCTGCACGATTAAATCAAAGCAAGGCAGCGAAAAATACACACACACACACACACGCACACACAACAACAACAACAACGCACTTACAACGCACTAACAAAACACACGCACACACATCATCAACAACAATGGCTGCAAAATTATTGGCCATCTACAACATACTCTTCAATCAAACCACCATTTATGGCGATTTGGCGCCCGCCAACCGGGTCGGAGAGTGGGAAACCAACATTGGTTTTTACCAAGCCATTGAGCTTACCAAGAACTCGTTGCTGTACAAGAAACAATCAGAGTTTCAAACCATTGAAGTGCATCAGTCCAAATTTTATGGCAAGGTGCTAATATTAGATGACGCCTTGCAATTGACAGAACGCGATGCAGATTCCTACAATGAAATGATGGCCCATGTGCCAATGTTTCAACACGTTAGTCCAAAACGAGTATTGATTATAGGCGGGGGTGATGGATATGCCTTGGCGGAAGTCTTGAAACATGAGAGTGTCGAACATGTGGATCACGTCGATTTGGACAAGGATGTCATTGAGACTTGCGAATTACACTTTCCCCAATGGGCCACGGGATGGAAGGATCCACGCGTCAAGTTGCACATTCAGGATGGCGCCAAGTTTATTGAAAACTTGACAGAAAAGTACGATGTCATTATTCAAGATTCTTCGGATCCCTTTGAAGTCGAAGAAGATGGGACCATTACCCCCATGCCATCCGGGGCCTTGTACGAAGAATCGCACTTTTGTGCCCTGAAAGAAATATTGACGGAAAATGGAATCCTCATGATCCAAGCCGAGTCCTTTACCATACCTTCTTCGTTGCATGGAATTTCCTTATGGCGGGACAAAATGACCAATTGTGGCTTTGAACGAACTCGATATGGAAGCATCTTGACGAGTTCGTATCCGACCGGGCAAATTGGATTTTTGTTGGCCGAACAGACACCATCGGCAGCCAGTAGTCCGCAAGCCATTCAAGAACGTTATGATCAAATAGTGGAACGGGGGACACCCACCACCTACTATCACCCACCATTGCAAAACAGTTGCTTTGATCTTCCCTTGTGGGTACACAATAGCATATACATTCCCATGCCAGTGGTCCGAGACAACAAGGACAAGGACAAGGGCAAAACGAATGAAGAATTGTAGTACTAGTAATAGAATGATTCAGGATTCAATGGTATTGTGTTATGTTATGATGAGAATCCTACAATAATTTATCCATCTCATTTTCAGTGTGGAATTATTACTCCTATTCTCCGTTCCCCTTCTTTGCAAAACCACCACGAACGCGATGAAAAAATCAAACGAAATAAAACACGATGGATCGCCAAAGAGTTGGAGTGAGTGAATCTCTCTCTGCACAATATGTTTCACTTGCACTTGTCAACCACCATGATGAATGATACAACCATCACCACCGCCGACTTGCTACCACTCAGGAAACATGCAACCTCTCTATTCTTTGACATTGGTGGCCATTTTCAAGATCCTATCGCCATTTCCCAAAAACTGCGACTCTTGCAACGACACTCAACTTATTTGGCAACGCTTGATAATGTTGCATTCATGATTTGGCCCGATGGTCCAATATCACAAGTAGTTCAAGATCTAATCGAGACGATTGTATGCTGTTCCAACCAGGGATGTTCCTTTGTGCGACTCATCTTTCACGAATACGATGTTTCCGATCGAAACCATTTAGCCGTGGTCCAAGCGGCCTGTCACCATAGGCTCTTTCGAATGTTGGCCGTATATTCCATTGTCAATGATCCAGTCAATGAATTGACACTAAATGCCTTGAAGGATGCAATAATCTTGAATCAAGACTTGAAAGCAATAAACTTGTTTCTGGAAGTACCCGGCACTTCCTTGGACATTTTGGGAGAGGGATTGAGGAAAACGAAAAGTTTGGAAACCCTATCCATTGGTTTTGGTCGTCAAGAATTGAACCAACATTGCCCACCACCACTTGGTTTCCTCCAAGGACTAAAGGACAATCACACATTGCAGTCGCTATCGTTACGGAGCTTGCCCACAGAAGCGTGGACAAAAGAAATGCTCCAAGCGCTGCTGGACAATCCAACTTTGGAAACGCTGAGCGTGACACATTCTTCTTGGGGAATCTCGAGCGTTGCGGCACTCGGCTCGCTACTCGCTTCCTCCCATTGTAGAATTGCTGCCTTGACTCTTTCAGACCCACGCGTCGCCTCTCGTCAAGTACTGTTGGACAACCTTGGGGATATCTTGAAAAAGAGCAACCAATCCATTCAATCGCTCGGGCTGAGATATTTCGGATTGGATGATGTAGCATTTTCCACCCTGTGGACAGGACTATCTGCTCTGAAACAACTGGTCAGTTTGGATGTGGAAGACAATGAAATCACATCCTTACATTTGTTGTTGAAGTCCAGAAAGGTGGCACGACGGCTGAAACGTCTCAACATAGATGACAATCCCATATTAGAATTGGAGGCTAGCCAAAAAGAAATGGCAAGTGGACTATTTCAATTTCTTAAAGCACACACCCAGCTACAATCCCTCGGGCACTCCTTTGCCAAGCCCCAGCCAAAACTACAACATTTGTTGGATCGGAATGCCAATGGCCGCATTTTGTTTTGCAATCATGCTGACGACATGGTGCATTCATTATCGATTTGGCCAAGAGTCTTGGAACGCACAAACAATAATCTTCAAGAACATCCTGTTCGGCAAGCTAGTGTCGTGTACGATTTGATCCGTGGTCTTTCGGGAAGCTTATAAAAAAGCCAAGCCATCAGCAGACCATTTGGTGATATGCCTACTACTACAACCACTGCTACGGGGACATTTTTTGGCCATGACACATTACAATAGCATACAATGATATTAAATAAAACACTTTAGAAGGATACCTTGGTACTATCGACCGATATCATTTTCGGTACTAGGTAGCTAGTTTCTAGTAGCATTGGTTCAGTGTCGCAACAAAGAAGACGGAGAATGCTTCTGGTACTAGCTTACCGCCATCAACAACGCCATCCTAGCTAGACAAGCGAACGACAATGCCCCAAACGCCTCAAACTGAAAGCAGAACCCGAACTAAAATAGAACTATGCGTCAACGGACGCCGTACATACGGGCATTGAGATTTGAATTTTGGTGCGCTCTCGAGAGAGAGCTCTCCTCGTTATTCGTTCTTGGCATTGCCTTCAAGACTCCTCCTCCCCTTGTGGTTCTCTGCCTCTATACCGATACACCTCGTCACCCCACTTGCAGTTGATCAAATTCCAACAACCAAACTATCGGTTCATTCCTCTCCTTTCTACCTGGAACAACAACAAAATACCATCATGGGTCGACCGACACTGGACGGCATCCGACAAGCCTCGATGAATACCATCAACAAGAGTAAATTGATGATTGGTTTGACATCCGAAGAAGATTTGGAATCCCAAGTTTCCAATGAAACCGATTCATCTTCGTACTTGGACGGAGCTGCAGAGGTCTTGTGTCCAGACATGACGTTTCAACAACGTTTGATTGGCTTTGCGGCCTCGTTTACCATTGGATGTAAGTTACTGTAGTTAGTGAGGAATGATATACGATTGTTGTGTTGGTATTATGTTTGAAGCTTTTGGAAATAATCAGTCCATGCCTGCCATTCGACCAATCCACAACTTATTCTCTCACAATTGACTCGTACCTACTAAATGCAGATTTGATTACATTCATGTCCTTCAAGTTCTTCATCGAGTTGATTGAAGGTTACCCCGTTCCATTTGCATTGAACTATTCGTTTGGAAACATTCTATCATTAATGTCTTCCTGTTTCTTATGCGGTCCCAGAAAACAATTCAGGAATCTATTTGACGAAAGGAGACGACAAACTTCGATCATTTACCTATCCTGCTTGGGTTCCACCTTGGTGGTCGTCTTTTTGCCGATTCAATGGGGACTGCAACTATTTATTCTCATCTGTCTGTTGATCACACAATGTCTGGCAAGCTTTTGGTATTCTTTGAGCTATATACCATATGGTAGAAGGACAGTCACTCGTGTGGTCAAGCGAACTTTGGGACTAAATGAATCGGAACCAATTGAAGGGGTTGTCAACTAATGAGACTGCTGAAGCCCTCCTGGCAATTTTATATTCAATAGAAACGCTGAGTAATATACCGTATAATGAGAACAATCATGAATGGGTGAGTGCTATATAAGGAATGAACTGCAGTACTGTTATTAATACATCTGCTGCAGCTACAACCAGTACTGGTAGCTGGTAGTTACTACATGCGATAGTACTATTTTTCATTTTTTGAAAATAATTTCAAAAAACCTTTTTGGTCTGTCCTCCCTTCCTTCCTTTTGACCATTTTCAAACAATTCTCAGACCCTTGAACACAACATACCGTGCTACTCTGCCTGCTGTGTATTGCCACAGCCTCTCTTCATCTATACGAAACAGGAGAATGAGTAGTACTAACAACAATACCAACAATAATAATGATAATAATGGTAACGCCCCAAGGATAACGACCACGCGAACCGTCTTGCGAATCAAACGACGACGAAATGAAGATCCCTTGCCGTATTTGCGATTGGAGGGTCTCGATGGCAGTATGAAACGACAGAGAAGCAGTGCTGCTGCCAATGATGATGGTGATGATGATGAAGACCAAAAACTCTCGGAACTCATGCAAAACAGTGCCCGATTGCATCCACCCAATACACATACAAATAATACAAAGACAAATTCAACCACCACAGCCGCACCCTTCAAACCAACCAAGAGCAACACGTCCGCCATATGGAAGCGAATGAGACCGGATGATAACAATGAATCATCACGAGAGACGTATCGAGTCGTGGATGCTGTCTTGGAAGAAGACGCTACCCCAACCTCCAAACGCCGCAAATTGACCGTGCTTGAAACCTCTTCCCAAACAAAACTATTGCCGGCCGCCCACAAGACTGTCAAAAAGAAGAAAGGCCTCAAAGTATTGGATCCACTGAGCCGATTGGTGGACGATAGTTTGCAAGAGGTTATTCAAGGCATGAAATCGGCCCGACAACACTACACCTTCATAAAGACAGATGTTCGTTTGGCCCATGAATTCATTCCCAAATGGTTGAGCTGGTGTCATTCGGCGGGGGGTAATTTGCTGCATGCCTGTGCCATGTGGAACGAGGTGGAATTGACCAGTGAAATGTTGCAATTAAACTCTGGTCTACAATTGGCCGAAGCCTTGGATGGGGATAGTAAGACACCTTATGAATTGGCGGAATTGTCGGGGCATACATCGATTTGTGAGGTCTTGGAAGCCTTTGGGGGAGATACGACGAATTATGTCTATGACATATTTTATTTGGAGGAAGCGGCCATTGCTGAAAATGCTACTGATGCGGCGAACGAAGACAAAACTTTGTATCAAGAGAATCCTATTACCACTGCCGAACTAACTTCTGGAGTGGGCTACTGGACACCCTTTGGAGAATTGGTGTTGGAAGCACCGGAGAAACATCAGGCGTCCTTGGACCATGTCTTTGATGAAGATGGAGAAATTGATTCGAACTGCGAAGAATATGGTGGCAATGATTATCCCGACGACGATCCGGATGAAGCAGCGAATAAGGACGATCATGATAGTGATGCTGATGATGACAGTTGGGCGGAAGCCTTTACTCCAGATCAAGGATTCCGAAACTATGGAGTAGAAGAAAACTATTACGCCCACGAAGCTGAGGCACATGGCTATGATGACACTTAGACTTGCTTCAAGTCTGTTCATATAACAATAAAAAGAAGTGTGTTAAGTGCGGTACCAACCAGCAGGAGGTCATTGCTCCGGTACTCGTATTCTCCAGTTGGCACATGACATTTGAATTTCCTAGCGCGCGAGTTAGACCCTCAACGGCTCCTTCGTTAGAGGACAAATCGTAAGCCGATCAGTCCTACTTGCGTTCCGCTACCAATGAATTTTCAAGTTTACTTAGAGGGAAGTCCGTTTAAACATGACTGAATGGTTCCTGGTAATTCGCCGAACGCTAGTAGGAAACGTATGTGTCATTTGATAGTAGGAGTCCCACCTGTATTCTTTTTGCCGGTAGTGATTGGCTGGCGGCAGCACTCGCAAGAGGTATCCGGAAGCTTGCAGCGAGAAAGCGAGACCCGATCAATCGCACTGTGATCGGAAACAGAACAGAAGTACACACCACCAAGTCGTGTGTCGCGCATATTGCTTGGTAACGCTGGCCAAATATAATAGTAATAGACGAGACATCAATAGAGACTCTATTATCTATCAGAGCAAGACCCAATACGCACACAAAAATACCTTTGCTCGGGAAAGAGTTGTGGTTGTGGTTTTGAGGTTTTGGTTGGAATTGGTTGGAACTTGTTCGTTGAGTTGCACTCTGGAGTAGTATAGAGAGAACGACAGGAACGACAGGACCTACAGGGAGGCGAATAAATACTACTGCTATATAGTATCCTCGAGACAATCTTAGCCCTGCATTCATTCATTCATCCATCCATCACACACAATCAACATCAACAACAATGGTGAAAATTCTACCCAAAATGCGCGTCAAGAAAATCCGAGACCAAACCGCGGTCATGAAACGAAAATCGGCTTCCTGCGAAGACACCTTGGCCGTGGACGATGAGCATTCGGAGGCCGTGGTACGCAAAATGACTCGACAAGACAAACTAGCGGCCCAGAAACTGCACAAGGAACGAGAACGAACGGCACGAGCGGCTGCTACTTTGGACGACAAGGGAAATCAACTCTTTGAACGAGGACACTTCGACAAGGCCATGGCCTGCTATTCCAAGGCACTCAAGATGAAGCGACGGACTTTTAATAATATGCTAGAAGATGCCGAAGACTTGACAAACTCTACCAAACTGTCCAAGAGCGACTCGCAAGTATTAGTCAGCATGGCCACTTCCATAAACAATATTGGTTATCTCCGACAACGATCGGGGGAAGCTTCTGCTTCCGAAACCATGGCAGCCTATCAAAAGTCCTTGAGGATCAAACGACGCATTTTGGGAAATGATAATCTAAGTGTCGGCAAAACTCTCAACAATATCGGTTCGGTCTATTACATTACACGAGACTTTGAAGGCGCCCTCGATGCCTACAGCGAGGCCATGGAAATCATGGTCCAGAATCTGGGAGACTCACATCCGGACATTGCCACGGTCATGTCCAATATTGGTGACGTTCACTTGGCAAATGGCAAGGATGAAAACTGCTTGAAGTACTATCGATCGGCATTGAACATTCGATATGCCAATTTTGGGAAGCATGATCCGAGAGTGGTTCGCCTATTGGAAAAGATTGCCAGAATTGAAATTGGGGACATGATGATTTCGCAAGACGATCAATCCATGATGGACAAGGATTGGGAAGATCGATCTATGGCTTCGGGGATGAGGCCATTACAAGCAGAGTATCAAATATTAAACGGGGAACTCAAGGCGGACATTGAGTATTTGGATGCACTTCAAGAACGAGTCTCCAAGAATGTTGTTCAGGAACATGCGGAGGTTGCTATGGATATGCAAGATCCACCAAGTGTCAGTTCGTATGACGCGATTGGGGATGGTTCGGATCTTGAATATACAGACGAGGAGGATCTAGAGTCACTAGAGGACGACTACGAATCGGACGGGGCGATGATTCGAGAAGCTCGAGCACCTGACGACGACGAAACGGATTTTCAACCGGGAGCACCTTGCCGCAAGGCAGCACAGGAACACGTTAATTCTCGTCTCAACAACATTCGAGAACTCCGACCAACCAGCAAGAGGAAGGAGAACCACCTTAACAAAAGCCAAGCCAATAGAAGAGATACCATGTCATCAGGTGGAAGCAACGAAATGTATAATCACTATTATGGTCAATTGAACGAAGATAATAATGACAATGATAATGACAAGTCATCTGTTTCTTCTACAAGCAGTGACGATGTCTTTGGTCAATATTATGGTCAAATGCAAACCAGTAGTTCTGGCTTGCGGGCAGTGGACCCCAATGCTGCTGTTGCCTCCACATCAGCGACGATTCGGAAATCCAAGATTGGCAGTGAACGAGGCAACCGAAGGGTGATTATCACGTCATGAGGAGGATGATAACGATACGGGTTGTCAAACAGGCCCAATGATGTTCCTTGGAGTTTTACACAATGTCAACATGCACAAACAGCACCTCGGGGTTAGGTGCTAATGTTGCTGTTGTTGTTTCCTTTGTCGAACTGTCAGCTTGGACAGTCGGCATAATGGAGGAGGATGGATGAATATTCTAGAACGCAATCGTGAGCGGTGTAGATCAGGGACTTGTTCCCCTTTGCGAAGAGTGCCATTTGAAAAAAAAGACACCCGAGGAGCATTGGTTTCATCATCCACAACATTTTGACATTGCGCTGCTCAAGCAAGGTATCATCAGCATGGGTATTGCATTCGTGTGCGAATGGTGTTAATATGATATGGAAGCATTATTTTGACTGCGAATCATCATGCTGCGGAACGAGAGCTGCCATTTCCACCAGCAGGAAAAAGGTTGTCTTTGCAATGACCTTGGTTTCAATGGATTTTTACGAACAGTCAGTGATATAGGGTATAATAATAATATAACAACTGACTATTCTAAACCATGTTCATGTAGCTTGCAAGGAAACTGGGCTGAAAAGACTCCACGTTTCCGTGCTTTTGAGGATGCAGGAGTGATTAGTCCAACGAAAGCCATTCTCGAAAGCATAACGATATTAATACTACTAGTCATGCTGTAGTGCAACGGAATTATAAGGATGTTCTATTTTTATCAATCTCACTAAAATCACTAAAACTATGTACAACATTTGCAATAGTAGCAGACCGTAGTGTATGCAACGAAGCAATTTGGATGGCTGGTTGGATTTAACGTTGGATTTAACGTTTCTCTTTCCTGCTTCTCTCGAGTGTGTCTTGGCCAGGCGGGTCCTGACGGAATGGCTGGATTCATTTTATGGATTCAATTCCTTGTCTCATTTTTACAATTCTTCTATAGTGCCCCGCCCACTCGTCGCGGTGGATTCGAGTTCAATTCTCCTGGACTGAATTTCACAGGCAGTGGCAAGTTTTCACAAGAATCTCCCAACCGAGGCAATTGCAAGTAGGCATCCAATCCATATCCTTCCATGCTCTTGAGTGTCAGTTCTCCACCAAAATACCGAGCGTAAATTCTGGCCAGTGGAAGTCCAAATCCACGAAGATTGGTCGTACCCGTGACTTCGTCGTCCGAATCAAAATCCAGGACAGACCCCTTGTTGTCGTCTTCGGTTGAGAAGCTTTGGGCAAATCGCAAAATATTGGACATTTGCGACCGAGGAATACCCCCACCTCGATCAGCAACCTTGATGGTAACATCCTCTTTTCCCTTGACTACCACGACACGTATTTGTGGCATTTGAATTGTTTCGCCATTGGCTTCACTTTCAAGGTATCTAAAGCAAGCAAAAAGTTGGATAAACGAGACAACGACAGGCGTAAGAAATCAGAAAATGGAAACGGCAATAGCAATGGCACACAAACTCCACAATATCATTAAAATGGAAAACTTACCTTTTGACAGTGGCACGACAGGAATTCTTCAACAATTCCCCCACCATGTATTGCAAATGATGTGGCACATAGGTAAACTTGGAATCATGTTCCCCTTGCGTGGCATCAACAACTTGTATTTCTGGACAGATTCCAAATAAATCTTGAGTGAGAATGGTAATCGTTTCCACCACATTTTTAATCTCACGAATGGTATCGCAATCTGTTTGGATGCAACCAAACATGTCTTCATTTTCCGACATGCTGGGGTGTGATTTTTGCAATAAGCTCCGTGACGCATGATGCGGCGAAGTCAAAATGTGATGCTCGATCAAGAATCGGAGTCCCACCCGAGCCGTAAAGAATCGATACAAGGCTTCTTCCATTTGTTGCAATCGGACCACCTGCAGTTCAGCTGGACCATGGTTCTTGCGCCACACGTCCACTCCGCGAGCAATGGCCTTGGGGATGGAAGACCGATTCACAACAATTTTTTGAAGCAAGTCGGTAAACTCGTGTTCTTCTTCCGGTGTCGTGGGCACTGGAAATTCTTGAAATTTCTGCAGGTAAGACAAATACATGTGGGCAATTTGTTGGACAGGATGTGCATCACTCAATCCGTGTGGCAGAGTCAACAAGTCGACGGCCCGTTGGGCAATCCGAATGGGCAATTCCTTGTGTAGAAATTGCGCATTTCGAAGGCGTTGTTCTTGATTGCTGAAATCGACAGCATATTTGTACATGTCTGCCAAACTGAGAGGTGTGCACCTCATGGCCGCTAACTTTTGTAATTCTTCCATGTCGACTTCTAATTTTTCAAATCGTTCTTTGCCGATACTGATCTCATCTGGCGTGTTGGTATTCGTTCCGGCGGCGTCATCATCGACGACGGATGAAAATGATGGTGACGACGACGACGAAGATGACGAAACAATCGTCTTACGCCATCCACAGGCAGGTGCTTTGCGTTTCAGAGATCCATTGGCAATTTCAGAGTGTTTTACAATGATTTGATTTATTGGGGCTCTATTGGTAGCCTTTGTTCTTGAAGTTGGGACATTTCTCGGTTTGAGACAAGCTGGAACTTTTCGCACCGCACTTCTTGCCAACATGATTGAATTTATAAAAGAATCTTATTTGTGAATAGAGTAGCAATTTCGATCTGTAGGAGGTACTTTTAAAATGCGAGCACAGAACCTGATGTCAATGTAAGTAAATGAAAGAGAGGGTAATGGCACAATGCTGCAAGTAGGTGCAGGTTTCCTTGACGCGACTGTAATGAGAAGTGCAAGAAGGTATGTGGTGGTTGCTGATGTCGTCTGAAACCCCAAAAAATACGACATCACTGTAATTTCCAGTTCGTTTTGTCATGGTCTGTCTGTCTGATCATGTCGCGGGGACAACTGGGGAGTGATGTGGCGTCGGAAATCTCACTGACGTGTCATCCATTTCAGTGCGCACGAAAAGAGTTGATGCGATCGTTCTATGGGAGAAGAGTCGAAGGTGGCAATTAAATGTTGTTCTCTTGAAGAACCACTAAAGAATATCATCGACTGATACGGAGAATTTAAAAAAGACCGTACCATTAAACAGAGTGGTTTCTACGCAATAAGAAACAAAGTCCGACGGTTATTCTTTCGACAGAGTTCGCGAAAATTCGCAATCGAAAACCGTAATGACTCAAACAGAAGCAAATGGGAACGAGGGGTACCGAAAGTCAAAAGTCGCTCCATTTTACGAAAAACACAAAACTACAAGGTTTGTGTTTTTCCAATGGAGTCAGCTTGTAGTTACAATGGAATGGACACTAGCATTCGAAAACTGAGCATTGATGATACTTCTGGAGGTATTATTAGTCCTAGTTGTGCTGGAGAATCGTCAAAAGGTACCGAACCAAAGCAATGGCACATCATGACCAACTTGTCTACTTCTTTGGTGCAAGCACTGGATGCGGACACCTCAGCGCATCCTGTCACTCCTTGTCCTAGTGATTCATCCTGCTGTACAGATTGTGGAGTCTCTTCTTCCATGTCCCATGCAGCAGCGGGCAGCCCTCTTTCATGGGATCACCAATCTCCGGTTAACAACAAGATCCCTACCGAAGTGCAGATGGCTCAACAACAACAACAACAACAACAGTCTAAAGAAAATGCGCAAAAACCTAGCGTTCCAGCTGTTGTAAATCAGCAGCAGCAGCAGCAAAGTGCAGCATCGAATGCTGCCGTTAGCAAGAATGTTACTTCAGAAGCTCAGAAACGTCGCCACTTTTTGATATTGGTGCAGATCATTTTCAAAGTTTTGAAACAGGCCAAGGCTCAGGATGCCATTACCTTTCATTGCAAAAAGGTGATTCGGGAATGTACCCAACGAAATCGTCAAGGGGATCCCAATTTTACATCCTTGGTCGATTCCGCCACTCCTAGACTTCGAAAGGTGGTTGGAGAGAAAACTTGGAGGAGAAGCATTTTGCTTTTGAAACATTACATCCAACAGCAGCAACAACAACAGCAACCAGCAATGGTCGTCTAGCAATCAGAAAGATCTTTTTCTGTTTGGATCTACAACTACTACTATATCATATTTCTACTATTACTTTATTTTATCATGCGCAATATGCATACTAACCTATATATATATAACCTAGGACCAACTGTATCATTGTATTCCAACATTCCTACTATTGTTTAGTTTAGAAGTTCCTTCTGTTATAGTTAGTTTATAGCAAACAGCAGCAACAACAAAGGCATCGTCCTCACGTCAAATGCCACCGGTCCCATGATACCCCTACTCAACCCTCCCCTCTAGTAGAGTATCAATGCAATTTGAAATTATCGATGGAGAACCGATCAGAACTTGTGAGATCATTTCAGTCTTGACCGGAAAGACACTTTTTTATACCCACCAATTTATTTAATTATACGGACAGGGCTTCCGGTACTGGTACTCAAAACGCCAACTGACCTACGACAAA
>CAKOGP040001112.1:66482-135862 GCA_933822405.4 Cylindrotheca closterium | reverse complement strand
ATAATTTGTTATCGAGCAGGAAATGAATGATAAATCAGGAATGGGTGTCCTGCCGAATGGATGACTGCAAAAGGAGCAGTGAAAGGAATTGTCGTATTTAGAATGTTATGCTCGGCAAAGAATATGATCCACCATATAATACCAAGGCTACAAAATTATTCCATTGGTCGCTCCTTGTTACCAACAAGTATCAAATAGCGACCAAAACGAAATGGGGGGCGTTCTTGAGAAACTACAAGCTTGCCGAAAGACCATGGACCAGATAATATACAACATTGGCCTGTCGATAGGGATTCTCTTCAAATTTCTCATTCGCACGTTCCAAGACTCTGGGCCAAAGCGAGTGCTCGGACCAAATGCCATTGCAAAAGAGTATTCGACCAGACGCATTGATATCCAACAAATGCTGTAGCTTTAACGAGTAGCATTTGGATTTCAAAAAGCGTTGTCCCAGACATTGTAGTTCTGGGTGGGCTTGCAGAAACTTGGCAAGTCCAGTGGTATTCTGTTGGCCGTCTGCTAATGCTTCCAAGGATAGAATTGGATTATGCGAAATGTCCAAGCGGCGCAGTCTCGCCACCTGTGATCGTACGAGCGACAGTGATTCAACTTGATTTCCAGTAAGATCAATATCCATCAGCCGTTTCCAGCAACAAAGTTGAGTCCAAAGCTTGGAGAATGTGATATGGTCCAATCCACAATATCGCATTTTGAGCGTCTCTATGGATTGATTGGTCGTCATGGCTTCGGCAAGGCTATTGCCTGGCAGTTGTTGCGTGGTAGCAAGATCTGGGTACGACAGGTCCAGCGTGGCAAGTCCACAAGATGATGAAGATAGCAGCTCGCCAAGTGCAGAAACGCTCGACTCTCCCCAGGAGCACTTCTTTAAGCTGAGCGTCTTCAAACTGGGATGGTCCACCAATCCTCTTATAATATTTTCAGGCCAAACTTCTTCCGGGAAACCGTCTAATTCCAGAGTCCTTAGCGAACGGTTTTCCTTCAGTCCTTGAATAAATCTAGGTGGCGGTACAAATCCGTCATTATGCTGTCGGCTCCACCCCAAATGAAGTGATAGAGTCTCCAAGCTCGTTGTTTGTTTCAATCCATCTCCCAAAATACAAAAGGCATCTTCCGATAATTGCATGAACATGCATATTTCCACCATGCCTTGATTCATAATCATGGCATCCTTCAAGGCATGTGCTGTTTCATCGTTCATTCGTTCGGCTGCTTCCCGGAATCCTCCTGCCGCCACGGGTGAGATCCACAAATACTGAAAGAGTTTGTTGCGACAGGCCGCTTGCAATACGGCGAGATGCGTGTGGTCGTCAACGTCGTAATCTTGAAAGACCAACCGGCCCCATGAATAACCTTTGTTGGAACAGCATTCAAAGGTCTCTACCAAAAACTCAAAAACTTCTGACACGGGAGCCTCGGGCCAAATGCAAAACTCGAGATTTTGATACTCCGCCAGATCCGATTCGCGCAAGAGTTCCAGCTGTTCCAAGATGGAAGGCCATGGATCGTTTGCACCAATACCAAAGGTTAGAGTCCCTTTGTCATCATTCTGCACAAATGGTAGGTTGGTACTAGCTTCCATGGTTTGAAGAACTGCCAAATTCCGGTGCGCGAAGAAGTACAGTATTATCAGTGTTGCAATAGTGATGACGGAGTGACTGAGTCGAAGTAGTCAACCACCCGAGGATTTTCAAAAAGCAAATTCGCGGCCAGTAGAAAAAATGCGATTGGAACCTTATTATTCGTGTCCTTCTCTTGGTTTCTATATCCAAGCTTGCTGAATTCTGCTGCACATCTCTCTTCTGCACTTCATCTGAAAGAAATCTAATACACACCATCTAAACATATATAACTCGAGAGACTGGAGTCCTCCACCACAACCCTCACAATAAAATGGCAGACGAAATCAGCGTGGCTCCTTCCGCCACACCGACTGTCTATGTGAACTATACAGATGGCTTTGTCCAAGCCGAACTTGCGGAGGAAGCCCACGAATTTGATGCCATATCCGCGTTGGTTTTGAACATTACGATAATAATCTGCCTGTTACTGGCCTACTTTGTCAAGAGGTATCAAATTTACTACCTTCCGGAAAGTGCGGGCGCATTGTTGATTGGGATCATCATTGGTGGGATTGCAACACTGTCGACGGAGAAGCTAACGCTGTTCAAGTTTGTAAGTGCAATATTTGTTGATTGGGTTGTGTGAAAAATGATTGGGTTGAATTGGCTCTAGTCTACTCTAGTATATGGCAATCAGCTTGCACCTTGAATGAATCAAATCTCTCTAATCTCATCCCGCTTTACCGATTCATTTGATTATGACACACGCACACAAATACAGGATCCAGAGCTATTCTTTTTCTTTCTTCTACCCCCCATCATTTTCGAAGCCGGCTACTCTCTGGATCGGCAAGGGTTCTTTGAAAACATTGGAGCTATTACGCTTTATGCCATGTTCGGAACCATGATATCGGTAGGTACTGTAATACACAACTCTTGCGGCTACAATAGCATGATGTCATGCGAAATGAATGAATCAATCAATCAATCAATCGATCAATCGAATGGTCTCAAAGACACAAGCGATGTGACTACTTACTCTCTCTTGCTCACCATACCATTCCTTTCATCATACTACTACGTTTGCCATGATATAGACGTTTGTGGTTGGAATCATGTGCTTTTACGCTGCCAAACTCGGAATGATCCAAAGCATCGACAAGGAAAATCCAATGGAGGCCTTGCTATTTGGAGCCCTCATTAGTGCCGTCGATCCAGTGGCGACCCTTTCCATCATGGGAAATGATGATTTGAATGTAGATCCCTTGTTGTACTCGTTGGTCTTTGGAGAGTCCGTCTTGAACGATGCGATTGCCATTTCTCTCTTTCGAACATTTGCCAAATACTACAAACCGGATGGTCCTGATTGGAGCGAATCGGAAATTCCAGGTGCCTTGCTCAGTTTCCTTGTGGTAACTACCTTATCCATTGTGGTTGGAGTTGGCTTGGGACTGGTAGCATCTTGGATTTACAAACATACCGACTTGAATTTCTTTCCAAAACTGGAAACAAGTCTACTGTTCTGTTTTTGCTACCTTTGCTATGCCACTGCGGAAGCAGTGGAACTGTCTGGAATCATGGCACTGTTCTTTCAGGGGGTTACGCTGAGCCATTACAACTCGTACAATCTTTCCGAAACGGCGCATGTTGCATCCGAGGAAATATTCTCCACCTTTGCGACCATTACAGAGACGGTCGTCTTCATTTACATGGGAATGGGTGTGTTCACCGGCCGATTCAGCAATTGGGATGTTGGCTTTTCTGTCCTTTCGTTGATTGCCTGCTTGATTGGACGGTTTCTAAACATTGTCCCGCTCAGTTTCGTCGCCAACTTTTGGCGCAAGGGACGCAATCGAATCACGGGACAAATGCAAGTGGTCTTGTGGTTTGCCGGACTCCGAGGAGCCATTGCCTTTGCACTAGCTGAAAACATGCCAGGAAACCACAAGGAGGTATACTCAACTGCCACACTGAGTATATGTATCTTCACCATAGTCGTTTGCGGAGGCTTCACAGAGAGGATGTTGACCATGTTTGGAATGAAGGAAGACCAAACGCCTTCTCTGGGCATGTCGCCTTCGAGCGGTGACCGAGTCCTGACGCGAATAACCTACGAGCCCCACACACCGTCACGGAGAGAGTCTCTGGTGGACCGGCATCGTCGGCGATTGCACCATGGGATCAAGGGGATTTGGCAGCGAGTGGACGAAAACTTTTTAATGGTACATTTTGGAGGAGATGCCGATAGGCCAAGATCATCACCAGAGCCAGAATACGAAATGGGATCAATACAAAATGACTCTTCTGAAGATTCTTCCGAAAACGGAGAGGAATCCTCGTTTCTTCGATAGTACCTATTTCTTTTCAGGCTGTTTTGGTGTCACAGATGCGCCAATCAATTGGTTATCTGATACTACCAGAAACGGCCTATGTGCAGCTTGAACGAGTGATACATACCCAATTTTGATTTCCATGTAGAAAGTTAGCATATCTTTGTAAAGTTACTGCAATGTTTCAAACAGGTCCAGTTCCGGTAGTCTCCTTTTGGCCCACGTTTCGGCACGTCTAAATCAATCTCGTTTTGATTAGCGTGATTGAACTCGTCACGTGGAGTTGCTTAGGTTTTCCATCGTGGAGAGTGTTCTCGTTTCAGTCGCGTGGGAATTGAGGCAGTGGGAATCCCCGGATTTCTCCCCTAGTTGCGAGATTTTCCCACAGCTCAATTTTTCCCACAACTCAATTTTTCCCACAACTCAATTTTGCTTCCCACAACTAGTTGTGGGAATTCCCTCAACAGTTGTGGGAAAACTGTCATTTCTACACAGAAAATCACGTAGGATATGTACTGAGACAAATTTGAAGTTTCCCACAACTCTAATTGTAGTTGTGGGAAGTTTCCCACAACTCAAATTGTTTTATTGGGAATTATGGGAAAACTGTCCGTTCTACGGAAAACTGTCCGTTCTACACACAAAACAACGTTTGATATGTACTGACTAGAAATTAGACAACTACATATGATGTTTCCCAAAAACTCTAATTGTTTTCGTGATATTTCGTGATACATTTAAGGCAAAAAAACGGACAGCTGCGCAACGGAAATTCCCACAACTAGTTGTGGGAACTATTTTTTAAGATTCCTACAACTAGTTGTGGGAATTTTTGGCAAAAATCTGTTCCCACAACTAGTTGTGGGAAATCGCGTTAAATATCGCGGGGACGAAGTAAAATGAAAAGGGGGAATCCCACTGCCTCATTGTCAAATTGATAAGTTTCAAATTGATCTTTCTCGTTACAAAAACTAATTTGACAACCGATCTCAACTATTCTTCAGCCACCATGGATACCACAACCAAGATGGACAACACCAACAGCATCATTAACAACTCTTCCTATTCCACCCTAGACTCGATTCCATCTTCACCAAGTGGCAGTACTTCTCCAGCCATCCTTCAGTTCGATCCTTCCAAGATTCTTGACAACGAGAGTGGATTTTTCGTTGGTCTTGAGATATCCTCCATCCTCCTACCCGAGCCACAATCAGTCACCATGGACTGGTCAGTAGATACTAAGTAACTAATGCATTGAGGCGGTAGTGTGGAGAGTGGGGAAGACAGGGAAAATAGTTTTGGTGTTGACGACAACAACAACAACGAGCAAACAAAGCCATGGGTGCGCGACTGGCACAACGAACAAAGACCGAACCAAGATGAGTTCGATATAAACAAAAATCGTGTAAATATTAGAATAGAATTGAAATGTATACATAGTATGCGATTGGACCTTGACTTGGCTTTCAAAAAAATGATGCTTTGGTTTGTCGATGCCGTTTTTCGTCTAGTCCTATTTTGGATTAGTAACTATTCTTTCTAACAATTGGCAACAACTGGTAATCAATAAAACAAATTAATTGATAGATTGGTATTAATAAAGTGTAGGGCTCAGGTTCTTCATCGCCACCCTTCACCATCCACAAAAAAACTGAACACGACGACAAGCTAGCTAGTCTTCCACTACTTCTTCGTAGTAATATTGTTCGGATTTGGTATTCAATACTCCGCTGACATGTGAAATGATAATATCTGACAAGATATTATCCATTTGCTTGTGTATCGACTTGTTGCACGACCGATATACAGCAAGTGTCCCACAGGGGCCTTCCCCACCTTCTCCTTTTAGAAATTCCAAAATATCGCCCTCTTCCATGGGAATGATTTCATCCGACTCCATCAATTGCCAGGCGCCTTCTTCTTCGGGATCTTTGATCGCTGAATTCTTTAATGCAGCCACATAATCTCCGTCATCGTACAAGACTCCACCATACAGCTCGAATTCTTTGCTGCCGGTCACGTCCGATGTGCACAATTTGGACAAGTCCAGCTTTTTGGGAAACTCAATTTCGGTTTCGGAAGGTTCCCCTTGATCGTTCAAGCGTGAAAGTCCCACAAACAAGAATCCATTCAATGCGTCAAAGTGTAGGGTCCTGTTAACGGACCAACCATCACTAGAGGCATCTCCTTTCGAAAAGACGGGAATGGTCACTTCAAAATCAAACGATTTGTCATCAAAGTCGTATTCGTGGGGTTGTTTGGCACACCATTCTTTCAAAAGTTTGTCGACACTGGTAGACTCTTCAACTTTTGCTCCAGCAGACTTTGGAATGACATAGGGACACGCCAGAATCAATGATTCCTTTTTCGTCCGTTGTAAGACTTCGCCATCTTCCAGTTCTGTTTTGCCGACGATTGTTTGTCTTGCCACGAAACGGAGTGCTGCATTAAAATGAAGCGAACGAGAAAGAAGTGAGTCATCCTGCGGATGCTTTGTTGTCAACTTGCTGGATGCATACAAATTAGAATGAACTACTTACATGCCTCATCCAACATGGAATTCCATAATTCACCAGTTACTGGAAGTGTGCTCGTGCAAGCTTGTATTGTTTCTAGTAATATTTGTACTGCTTGTGACGCATCTTTTGGTGTAGTTTTCTTCTTATATTTGGTCAAACAGGGCTTTAGAGCGTCAAAAAACGCAGTGGGATCGACAGGTGGTGAATTGTCTTCCTCGTCCTCATCATCATTAGCCTCCTTCTTGCCGGAATCAGGTGGCGCCGCGATCATTGCTTGAAACAACCAACCTAATTCTCTTAGAAATATCCATTCAATCTGATCCATGGAAGTATTGCGATTCTGTAGAAAAAAATGAATCATGCCTTTTCGAATGGGAGTGACAATGTGGGCAATGAGTTGCAGAGCACTCAAAAAGCTGGAAGATCCATTTTCCGTCGCATCCAGCTTTCGAAAGAAAATTTGTTTTGGAGCCATTCGGGTCAATTTGGGGGGTGGCTAATTAATGCAAGGACGAGGTGGTGGTAGGTAGGTAGTCAAAGGTGGTTTTGGTTCAGGTCTGGGCGGGTTGCAATGACGATGATTGATGACGATGAGGTTGAAACGATGAGGTTTCGTCCAAAATTCAACGACATTCCGAATCGACTCGTTCGACCTTTAAATCCCTACCCCCTACAGTACTTACCTGTTTCCTTTCTTCCTTTCCAGCACAGTGAAGGTTAAAGCAAAAAGTGAAACCATTCACTTTTACCCTACAAAAGCATTAAAAAAGTGAGCCTATCTATTTTTTAAAATGGGCAATTAGAATGGCACAGAGAAATTTTGTCCTCCATTGCCCCCTCCAGATCTACTGTGAAGGCATGCTGTTATTCCCTGCTGCTGATACTAAATCTTCAGCGGAACGATCCATCATTTGCGCCCACTTTTGAAACGAATCGGAAAAAATATGAATAGTGGAATAGTGAGTAGGATCCAATAAGAGTAATAGTATACAGTATACCATAGTACTTACGCCCACTAGTCTTGGAATCGAGTGCTCCATTATGGACTTGAGAACCTGAAACTCTCCTGCCATGAGACGAATCTGCAAGGGTCCGTGCTGCAATCCAATCCAATCCAATACATAGTAAGATAGAAAAAGGGTGAGAAATATAGCAAGAAAGAGATAATGCAATGATCGTCATGATAGGAACCTACCACTTCGTTAGGATTGGGTGGATCTTGACTGCCTCGGCCATCCAGTTCGTAATCAATCGAAAAGGTAGCGGCACCTCCATTGTCTGGCATGGCCCTCAATATCTTTTGAAGGGATCCCACACCGGGAGTTTCCCCATGAAATCCATATTGACCTTGTTGTTGTTGTTGTTGTTGTTGCCCTCCTAGGGCGGCAGTTTGCCGGGCCAATTCGACGGGTTGTCCATGAGACAAGCAGGCCACCAAAGTGCCTACTTCTTCGGCGAGGAGAGCGAATTTGATGGATTGGTCCCAGGCAAATCTATTGGTGTCTTGGGCTTGTCGGGGAGTGAATTCCAATAAGAGACGACCTTTGTTGGTCTTGTCCACGACCACCGTTCGGTTTCCTACCAATCGAAAGCTTGGCATGATGCATTTCAATGTAAAGGCAACCTCTTCCCCATAAATTTGATACGAAGGACTTGCTTGATAACCACCACCACCCCCACCACCAGGAGAGGAGAAGAATCGCTTATTGACGACAGCTTGCAGTGACGGAAACTGATGAGAATGGAATGTGAAACTTCTTGTGGCCATCATGGTCCTGCTAACAGTGACATCTGACTGATGTTCTCGTAGAAGGCCATGAAGAAGGACATTGTGAGTGCTGGTGGATGCCACAATCTGCTTAGCCGAGAGGCTGGTGAGGTTTCGGCCTGCTAGGCGCTTGGAGAGATGAAGGGCCATGCTGCTTGTGCTTGTGCTTTTCTTTTATAGGAGCAGTAAAAGTATATAGAGTGTGAAATCAAAAGCAATGCTGTTTCCCGCCAAAAGACAAAACTGGGTGTCAGATTTTGTGAGTCTGTTTGCGTCCGAATTTGAAATCGAAGTGGTCCAAAGTCAGACTTTTTTCAATAGATGTACCTACAAAACAACAACAACGATATTGAATGTTTAACTCGGGATGATAATATGATATGAGAGGCATTGAAAAAACAGATTTGTGGCAAGAAAGATGAAGTATGAATGAATGAGTAGTGATGATGACTCAGTCGAAAATCCTGCGGTCTCGTCAGCGTCGTCGGACCAGATGTCGTCTTTGGCTCCTTTTGTTAGTACTACTAGTGCTCGCTTCAATCGTCGTTATTGGTGGGATACAACTGAACGTCATTTGGTTGGAATCCTCTGAAGACAATTGGAAGGTGATTGATCTAGTTGGTTTGTCGACATCCGAATCGATTGTGGAAGAAGGAAGAAAAGGAAGCAGTCGAGGTAATACGCCAAAGAAGGAGACGAGACGGTATGCCTATGCCTTTTATGCCACAACCTCCGCTTATGCCTGCGGTGCCTTTGTGCAAGTGGCTCAGTTGAGAGATCTAGGAACACCTGCCAGCATTGATTTCGTACTATTGTAAGTATCAAAATACTAAAAACTCCATTGGTTTCCGGTTGGTATAAAATCCTCATCATCTTTCAAAACGTATTGACGACACCTCGACTGATCCATGATTGCACTCCCTGTAACAGAACTTACGGCGAAGCCTCAAACAATCCCGGTATTGCCGAACAAGCTTCCAAGATGAATGTCATTATCAAGAGAGTAGAACATCTACCTATTCTTGGAGTCACTGCTGCAGGCAATGACAAACGGAGTGGTCGTCGTCCAAAGGATCAAACAGCACACAATACATACTACACCAATGTCATGGTCAAACTGCGAGTCTTTGATGAACTTTATGAATATGATCGTGTGGTATATATGGACACGGATATGATGGTCCGTCAAAATTTGGACCATCTCTTTCAAGAGAACAATCTCGAATTGGCGGCTGCCAAGGTGACCAATCGCAAGAATACGGATCCACAACGATTCTGTTCTTGTTTCATGGTCTTTCAACCTTCCATCCAACTGTGGAATCGCATCAGAAAATACTATGAGAATAAAAAGCAGACCAGCAACTCTGCTGCGCCCATTATGTATGATATGGACCTCTTGAATCTCGAATTTCGATCGGAAGTTACGCTATTGCCTGGAACCTATGGAATGTTGACCGCCATTTGGGACAACAATCACAATTCTACGTCTACCGTGGCAGTAGATGCGACAGTAGATGATGGTACTCGGAAATGGTACCAACGAATTCTACAGGGCCCGCCAGGCTCGACGCTACCGTCTCAATCCAATCCGGTCCATGCCAAGTCGCGACAGGAGCTCTTTCAAGAAAGTCTGGTCTTGCACTTTACACCCAACAAACCCATGGTAGAACGCAACATGGCCAACATTCATCGTAGTCAACCACATGCAGATCCACAATACTATGCCACCTTTGAAAAATGGTACTCGTTGGCATCCTATGTTTGTCCGTTTGATGGTCAGCTGTCGAATGTTCACAAATACGACAAGCATAGGTCGTCCAAGTTTGAACGAAGCAACCAGTATAGTGACTATTTCCATTGATAGTTAATTTTAAATTGATAGCATGATGAAATATATTATATTACTCAGACGAACCCGTGTCTGTGTGCCTATAGATTTAATTAACCCGTACTTGTGTATTAATAACTATTCTTCATTATTACTCTTCCGTACAGACGACGGATACGGTTAGAAAATCACCAATTTCCAAACGATAATGCCATGGTAGATTTCAACAATATCAGCTTATAAGAACAAACAAAGTCGAATGATCGTCCAGCAATGTAGTTTGTCTGCCATTTTATAATCTTCTCACTCGTTTGAACGGTCGGAGCGATATTTCAGTCAACACAGACTGACTCTGAGAACCTTATCATCTGCAATGGCTCAAATGTTTACATCTCACTTGGATTACTTGTGCTTCTCTGACTAAATATCTTTGCGTATCAACTTCAAAAGTCACCGTCGTCCTCTTCTGCTGCAGCAAGGACTTCCTCAATAATTTTCATCTCGTCGTTCGACAGCTTGGCCCAATCACCTGGGCCTTCCAAGTTGTCAAGATTCATTTGCAAAAAGCCTTTTCGATGAAGAGCAAATACATGGTATCCAACCGCCTCCATCATTTTTCGAATCTGTCGGTTCCTCCCTTCCACCAGGGTGATCTCCAATACATGTGGATCCCTTTTGTTTTGTCTGACTGGACATGGCAATGTCGGTGCAGTCAATGGCTTGGCTCGATTCCCATCCCGTTGGGCTAGAGTCGTAATGATCACGCCTTCTCGTAGTTGTTGGACGTCGTCTGGTTCCACTGGTCGATTGGTCCGTACCAAATATGTCTTGGGTTGTTTGAACCTTCCTCTCAAGGCGGAATTTGGCAACCGGCCGTCAGATGTCATTAGCAAAAGCCCAGATGTTTCTTTATCAAGGCGGCCAACAGGAAAGACGCGAGTCTTGGGATGATATCCATCATCCCCGAGCGCATCGATTAGATTGTTGTCAATCCTTCGGTCCGTGGTACATGTCACTCCTAGCGGCTTCCAGTATTTGATGTATTCAAAAGCATCAAGCGCACCTCCCGCATCCTCTCGTTTCCGTTCACCGTTCTGGCTAGTTTCCTTCGGACCTCTTTCCCCGTTCTGGGGGACTTGCAAGTGGTTCATTGCTTCCCACCCTTCGACAACGTTTCCATCCAAACAAACGACATCTTCAAAGGGTACTACCCTTTGTCCCGCCGAATGACTCGGTTCGCCATTGACAGTGATTCGCCCATCGGCAATCAGTTGATCAGCTTGCCGTCTCGAGTGAGTTTTTTTGAATACCTTATTCAATCGAATTGGTTCATGAGCTGCTTCAGCATTCAATGGGGCTGCATGGTGTCGTATGGACGAGACCGACAAGGATGTGGATAAGGTAAAGCCAGAAGCATAGGCAACCACCGCTGAGAAGCAGATGAAAACTCGTGCAATGAACGACATTGTTCGATTCTATAGCGACCGCTTGCGCTGAATATTTGTTTTTGCGTCTGTTTCTTGTCGCTGTTTCTTGTCGATGATACCGGTACAAACCTTGTCGTACAGTTTAGGTTGATGGTCGTTGGTTTTGGTGGTTGACATTATTTGGTTGTTCAAGCTTCGCCTGCGTGACTCGTTCGACCAAGTGACTCGTTCGACTAAGAAAATCTGCCGGTGGCCGAACCAAGAGATGGTTGAACCAAGAGTATAGGTTGAACAGCTGTTAAGCTTTTAAAAGTGCTTTTGATTGAATCCTTCACTGAAGAGTCTAGTACCTACTGCAACTGAGACGGAAAAAGAATTCCGGTTATAATTGTGATGTCTATTAAATATGTAAAACGAGCAAACACATATTACTATGATAGCCTCGTCCTCTTCCTATTCGTTGTCATGTCTGTGGCCTCTTCCTTTGTCGGAACCAACGAATGAATCAATCAATCATCGAGTCTCACTTGGAAACAGAAGGTTTTTGAAAAAATCATTGATCGATACGCTTGCGTGTAGGTAGCTTTCGACTTGATTTCGTTGCACCTTTCGGGAGGAACGTTGACATCGGAGCTTGTGAATTTCGTTGGAGGTTCCGACCCAAAATGTCGATGGATGTGTTCGTGTGATCACAGCTTTATTCACCGGTAAACATAGAAGCTTCAGCTTCTTGTTGCAACTTCAAGCCATGGACAATGGCCTTGACCTGACTGGAGGCAGATTTCCGGCGGTACACGGTTGCCATACGCTCGGGATCGGACTCCCCGGCGGCCCATTGATCGACTTGCTCGTCTAGGACAGCCTCCAAAGCGCTTTCAATGAGTTGCTTGCTGTTCTCGTCGGTGGATGGCCTCTCTTGCGCGCACGTTCGAAACGAATCCCTTGCAGTTTGGGTGCTCAAGTCGAGGGAGCAAGAGAAAGAAACAGCTTTGTTGTTGTTGCTGTTGTTGCACATGGTATTTTCAGTGGAAATGTGAATGGGCGAGATTTTATGAAGAGATTTGTAAAATTTTGAGACTACTCAATGGAAATTTTCCACCGATAGAGGTATTAAATAGACTTTCCATCGGAACATTTTTATTAAAAAGCGGGAACTTTGTGCACTTATCGATGATCGATTGTTTTGCCGCGACAAAATTGCGACAAAAGGAGGCGGATTTCAAAGCTTATATTTAACGACTATTATTTTTTATTAAAAATAACACGCTTCGGTGTCTGGTAGAAATATTCGGCGAAATGTACAGTATCAATTTTGCGGTTTCCGTTAAAAGCTAGTCCGAAACAAGACACTGGAAGCTTCCTTCTGAACGGAGATTCATTCTCAGCTTGGTACGTGTACACGTGTACGTGTACCACTTGCGTTGCAATCAATGTTGATGGATCCCATGAACGACATAATTCTACTGTACAGATGATTTTGTTTCTGTTCCTTGTCCATTTCGAAGCTTGTCGGGTGTGTTGACGGTGGGTCAATACTGTATGAATGTTCGCCAGGGTGTAGACATGACATGTGACTCCTCCTCCGACGGACTCGCTCGTCTACCGATTTTAAATGGAGTAATGCCGTGAGTTTACCTATCCGTGATTTTGATCACTCAAGTTGGAGGATTTCGCTGAAGAGTCCAGTACCACGTACCTACGAGTACTGGTACAAGGGCACGGTAACAACCGACTACAATTGAGATGTAACATGATTTCAGGGTAAAATTGTAAAGTCTATTTAGATGCAAAATCTTCCAGTCCTCGAGTTTCACTTGGAAACAGGAGGATTTGAAAACTTTCATTCATCGGTATCATGCGAGGTCGCGTACCTGGAACCGGTAGCTTTCGATTTCATTTCGTTGTACCATTTGGGAGAAACTTTGAAATTGTAGGTTGTCAACTTTTTTGGAGGTTCCGACCCAAATGCTGGCTGTAGTAAGTGTTCGTATGATCACAGCTTTATTCATTGGTACACAAAACAGCTTCAGCTTCTTGTTGTAACTGCAAGCCATGGACAATGGCCTTGACCTGACTGGAGGCAGATTTCCGGCGGTACACGGTTGCCATACGCTCGGGATCGGACTCCCCGGCGGCCCATTGATCGATTTGCTCGTCAAGGACAGCCTCCAAAGCGCTCTCGATGAGATGCTTGCTGTTCTCATCGATGGATGGCCTCTCGTCTTGCGCGAACGTTCGAAACGAATCCCTTCTAGTAGGTTGGGTGCTCATGTCGAGGGAGGAAGAGAAAGAAACAGCTTTGTTGTTGTTGTTGCTGCTGTTGTTGTTGCACATGGTGTTTTTGCGGAAATGTGATGGAAGTGATGTTCAAAAATTGTGAGACTTTCCAGTGGAAGTGATATTGTGAAATTGTGAGACTTTCCAGCGAAAAAGATTCCATCCAACCCACAAGTAGTGTGGGAACTGTGACCGCCAAAGGATTGTTTTGCCGCGACAAAAGTGCGAGAAGGCGGTGGGGTTTCAAGGCTCATTTAACGACTGCACTCTGTGGTAGCGCCGTCGGCGAAATAGGGAGGACGGTTCTCGTTTTTACAAGGTACTGTACCCGGTAGTGCTGACAAAAGCTACCGGTAGCCCCAAATTCGCTCAAAAAACGATGAAATGGGGTATTTAAGGAGAGTAGAGCACGCCCGAAAGTGTTCCATTATATCCAATTTCGCCATATTTCAGGCATTTAGGGTCAGTCAAACTATTCAATAAAATCAAACGAAGTGTTTATTTTGCGATTTGTTTTTTAACTACTCTATTAGACTTTCGTAAAACAAAAGATACCTGCCTGGTACAGGTAGGAAATCGCTCAGCTCCAAGCAATGATGCTACTGAATGGTAAGGTAGAATGCTGCAAAGTATGACCGAACCAAGTCGAATGCTTGACCAACAATGCAGTGTGTCATCTGTCTTTCTGAAATCGTCTCACTAGCTTGCGATATTGGGACATTCGATAGCTTGGTACTACGGACTGACTCTGAGACCCCGAGCATCTGCAATGGCTCGCATACCTGCATCCCATCCGCCCTTAGGAGATTTTTGTGCTGATCAAACTAAGTTTCTTTTAGTGCCAGCTTCAGAAGCCATCGTCGCCCTCTTCTGCCCTAGAAAGAATGTCCCCATAATTTCCATCTCCTCACATTCGATAGCTTGGTCCAATCACCTGGACCTTCCATTTTTCAAGATTCATTCACAGAAAGCCTTCCGTAAAAGGTTTCCGTTGGAGTTCGATCGATGATTGTCTTGCCGCGACAAAATTGATGGCAGTGGAATTCAACGCTTATTTTTTTTAAAAATTAGAAAAAACTATTTTAACGACTACCTACGGCGTGATGTCAGAAATCTTCGGCGAAATTTTGTGGTTTCTGTTTTTGGGTGGACAAAAGCAATTATTGAATACAAGAAAATGGGTCGCAACTGACACTCTGCAACCTGCAACATTGCCGGCCGGGCGGAAGGTGTTTCTGAACGGGAGATCATTCTCCTCTTGGTAGCTGGAGGCTGGATATGGCGATGGCGATTGATAAAGGAGGTTCCCATGCATTCATTTGTGCTCAGGATTTTGTGCCTGTTCCCTGTGTTTCTTGTCCAATACGAAGGCTTCCTGCGTGTTGATTCTGGGCCAATATATATGATGAATTAAAATGATCGCCAACTTGAAAGTGACCACACATGAACAGCATGTGAGATGTACAAAGTCCTCCTCCAACGGACTGACTCGTTCGACCAAGATTGTTCTGAATTAATGCCGTTGACTACAGTACCGGTACCAGGTAGCTGTTACTCGTCAGTGATCGATTAAAACTTGATACTGTATTTATCATTCACTGAAGAGTCTAGTGGTACTATATCTACGATCTACGAGTACCACGGTACCTACCGACGACAATTGAGATGTAAAATGATATCAGGGTAAAATTATAATGTCTATAAGATGCAGAAATGAGCAGACGTTTATACGCATCCCTCTTTTTCAGTGCCATGATGTATTAATACATTGCTTATTTCTTTGTCAGAACGAATGAATGAGTCAAATAATCAATCGTCAAGTCTCACTTGAAAATGGGAGGTTTTGAAAACTTTCATTCATCGATATGCAACGCCGCTAGCAGGTACAGTAGCTTTCGACTTGGTTTCGTTGCACCGTTCGGAAGGAACTTTGAAATTGGAGTGTCGTTGGATGTGTTCGTGGGATCACAGCTTTATTCATTGGTACACATAGAAGTTTCAGCTTCTTGTTGCAACTTCAAGCCATGGACAATGGCCTTGACCTGACTGGAGGCAGATTTTCGGCGATAAACGGTTGCCATACGCTCGGGATCGGACTCCCCGGCGGCCCATTGATCGACTTGCTCGTCAAGGACAGCCTCCAAAGCGCTTTCAATGAGTTGCTTGCTGTTCTCGTCGATGGATGGCCTCTCTTGCGCCCACGTTCGGAGCGAATCCCTTGCAGTTTGGTTGCTCAAGTCGTGGGCGGACGAGAAAGAAACAGCTTTGTTGTTGGTGTTGCACATAGTACTTTCAATGGAGGTTTCAATGGAAGAGATTTATAAAATTGTGAGACTCAAGGAAAGAGATTTATAAAATTGAGAGTCTCAAGGGAAATTTTCCCGATCGACCCTGGAAACTGATGCCTGCAGGCGTGCGCTTGATGATCGGTTGTTTACCGCAACAAGGGAAATTGATGGCTTTTTCCAGCGGAAATTTTCCTGTCAACTCATAAACTTGCAGTAGCAAGTTCGATGATTTTATATATTTAGCTGCGACAAATGTGTAAAATGGCGTTTCGTGGACAGCAGCAGTCCGAAACCTACAGTATGATATATATCGTGCGCACGAGACGAGAACATGGTTTCCAACCGCCTCTAACATTTTTCGAATCCTTCGGTTGCGCCCCTCCATGAAGGCACAGGTAATCAATCTCTAACATGTGCGGATCCGTTTTGCTTCATCTAACTTCTGGATTTTGTGTCTATTTCTTGTCGATCTCACCAAGCTTGTTTCTTTTGTATGTACGAGGATGTCATGTTGTCGGTTCGTGACTCATTCGACTCAGAAATTCCGAAGGGCAGTTGTTCTGTTACTGCTCTACATCGACTGTACGTGTGTACTGTACTGTATCTTGTACCTGTCAGCGTTTTTATCACTAGTAATACCGCACACAGGATTTCTGAGATTGGTCGAACGAATCGAGTCTATTACTCGATCAGTTCGACCCGCTTCACACCAGCTACACACCAAGGCAAAATACTACGAACACACACACGGAGGACGGCAGTAGGCTATCTTAGATAGATCACTGTAGCAGTCGAAGGATATTTGAATTTATTATTTGACCATTTCCATCGCACCTAAGCCACTGATTAAAAACTGATTTCAGGGTAAAATTTCATTTCTATTAGATGCAAAAATGAGCATACGCTTTCGCGGTAGCTTCTTCGTCGCTGCCATGCATATTGCCTTCTTTTTTGTCGCAACGAATGAATCAATGAGTCATCGTGTTTCACTTGGAAAACAGGAGAATTTTGAAAACTTCCTTTGATTGGTATGCAAGCCTTGGCTTGCGCATCCGACTTGACTTCGTCGTACCGTTTGGAAGGACCGTGGAAATTGGAGTTTGAGAATTTCGTTGTAGGTTCCAACCCAAAATGCTGCTGTAGTTGCTGTAAGTGTTCGTGTGATCACAGTTTTATTCATTGGTACACAAAGCAGCTTCAGCTTCTCGTTGCAACTTCAAGCCATGGACAATGGCCTTGACCTGACTGGAGGCAGTATGTTGGCGGTACACGGTTGCCATACGCTCGGGATCGGACTCCCCTGTGGCCCATTGATCGATTTGCTCATCAAGGACAGCCTCCAAAGCGCTTTCAATGAGTTGCTTGCTATTCTCATCGATGGATGGCCTCTCTTTCACGCACGTTCGGAGCGAACCCCTTGTACTTTGATTGCGCATGTCGAGGGAGGAAGAGAAAGAAACAGCTTTGTTGTTGGTGTTGCACATTTTTTTTTCTGTGGATGTTTCAAGGAGAAGATTTCTAAAATTGTGAGACTTCAAGGAAAAGTTTCCCGATCAACCTTGGAAACTGATGCCAGCTGGCGAGCGTTTAGTGATTCTTTTGCAGCGACAAATATGCGAGGAGGCGGTGGAATTCAAGGCTCATTTAACGATTACACTGATTGGTAGCGCCTTCGGCGAAATGGGGATGTACAAAATTGTCGTTTCTCTTTTTGTGCGGATAAAAGCTAGTCCGAAATCTATGCAAAAAACGAGAAAATGGCTCACAAGCGTTTTTCGTTAATTGAGAAACTGGAAGGTTCCCGCAAGATGCTTCTGAACGGGGGATTCGCCGCTTGGTATTAGCGGGAAAAACTTGCTTCCTTCAAGTTTCTCCGACACTGTGGATTATTGAGTTGCCGGGCGTTCGTATACCGCTCTCGTTGCTGATTATATATGCCTTGCTACTTGTACCATGCGCTTCCTTGGAGGAGAACCATGATAAAATATGCATGTAGATGATATTGTGCTCGCGCTCGTGCTACAAATGTCCAGGTTTGACTAGCATGACCTTATAAGAGCTGACGTCACTACTCATCTCCATCAACAGGAGGTATTACTGTACCATGCAATCTACCGCGTATGGGCAACGAAGCACCTCTTTTGGGTCTAATGCAATGAAGTTATCTGCAATATTTTCGCTTTCTATATTATTGTTGGTAATATCAACAAACACATACGTTGATGGGTGCCAAGTATGCCTGGCTGCGCCACTGCATCATTCAGTCAAAAAACATCAATCACAGCTTCATAATTACATGATTTCCAGAGCATTGTTTTCCAAAGAACTCTTCTCGCGATCCATCTTGAAGAGCAATGGAGGTATTCTGGTGGCTGCCCTGAAGGGAATGACACGGTCGATGGAGAAACATCCAGCTGCCAAACCTATGATGGTCTTGGGCGCTGGAGTAATCCTGTCGCAACGAGTTTTCCAAGGATATCCATCAATTCCTCTTTTTCGAAGTGCCGAGGATGAAGAAAGTCGTCCAACAACGGATGAAGATTCAAACTGCAATGAGGAGGAGGATAATGATTCCAAGCTCCCCATGACGGCGGCTATGGTTGGGACGATTGGCATCTACAAGAACTACATCAGTCCGCTTCTACCACCTGCCTGTCGGTTCTTACCAACGTGCTCTCAATGTACGTGACTCGTTTGTATGCGTGTATTTGTATAATATCTCTTTTTTATAGTAATTGTATTGTTCTCAATCGTCTTCCCCCAATTTAGATGGTGTGCAAGCGATAGAGGAATTCGGACCAACCAAGGGCTGTGTTTTGACGGCATGGCGACTCCTACGGTGCAGTCCGTTCGGTGGAAGGGGTTATGATCCACCAAAGTGGCCTCCTGTACCGTATAATTATGGTAGCTACTAGTATGAACTAAAAAGGGCATATACATGGAAACGTGAAAATTCGATGTGATTATTGACATCATTTGACATGGCAAAAGATGCTGTGGTGCTTGGCAAGAATTGTTCATGGGATGGAACAGCTATATATTCACCATAATTGAAAAAATCGCAATCTGCAGATCTTTACAGCTTCGATCTAGTTGGAAATGCTTAGCTCCCAAGCTTCCAAGTAAGCTAGTAATAAATATTATACTCACACACACAAATTTCATTATGTTTCAAACATGTTACGACCTATCGTTCTCGTATTCTTCCTGTTTTCCTGGTCTCATCAAAATTCTCCATCTGCATGGGCATATTCATCAAGCCTTCCAATCCTTCCAGTGGCGTTATCTTTCCCTCTAGAATTTGGGCAATACCAAATAGAATAGGATACTTGAGGTCCAATCGATACCCCTTGCATTTGGTGTTGATCAGATTGACGACGGCAAGTGCCGTGTCAACACCTTCTGCGACTTCTGTCGTTGACTCGAGAATTTCAGCCATAGTCTCTCCCTTGCCTAGTCGATAACCAAACTTTCGATTCCTTGATAGTGGTCCAAAACAAGTACCAAATGTATCTCCCACTCCTACAGTTGAAAGGTACACATGTTCAGAAGTAGTTAGAAACATTCCAAGAACATTTTGAAAATCACGATTTTCAAAATCAATTCTCGTTTTGCTTCTTTCCTTGGTTCTCATCTTTTCGCCACCAACCAACCAACCAACCAACCAACCAGACAATTCAGCATGCACGTATAGTAATATTATGCTTACCTGAAAGACCCGCAATGGTACTGGGACGTGCTCCAAAGGTAACACCCAGTCGTCTCATTTCGTTGCAACCACGTGTGACCAATCCACTCATGGCGTTGGTTCCCAACCCCAGACCTTCGCACATTCCAGCCCCCAACGCAATGACGTTTTTGACGGCACCACCAATTTCCACTCCGACCACATCTTGCGAGGTAAAGCATTTGAAATTGTCATCCGACAACAAATTGGCCAAGTCACGGGCCAGATCCAAATCATCCGAAGCAATCACCACAGCGGTGGCAACGCCTTCAATGATTTCACGAGCAAAGGAGGGTCCCGACAAAAAGGCAAGTGGTCGATCTTCTCCCAAGCAATCCATCAAGACATCCGTCATGAATCCCAGACTGGAAGTTTCAATTCCCTTGCTGACGGAAAGAATAGGAGTCCCTGCAGGGATATGTTCCTTGACACCTTCCAGGAACCTGCGTGAATATTGACAAGGTACCGCATGGACAATGTAGGTAGCATCCGTCAGACACTCTTCTGGTTTGATGGTTGCCCGCACTTTGGTAGGAAGAGTAATTCCTTTCATGTAGGTTGGATGGGTGTGATTGGTGTTGATTTCATTTGCCACGGACTCGCTGCGGACGAGAATGGTTGTTGGATGTCCCTGTCTGGCGCAGATACTGGCCATGGCCAAACCAAAGTTTCCTCCACCCATTACTGCGATTCGAACAGGGTAGGGTGGTGGAGCATTGCTGGCTTTCATCTTGAGTGTGCTGGATGATGATGTTGATCTTGCGGACTGGCATATTCGCTGCCCTGCTGCCAATCTCTGGGAATTTGTAGATTGCGTGCTCCAAGATGATGATGAAGAAGAAGAAGAAGAAGTGAAAGCTGATCGTTCTGAGGCAGCCGACGGAATACCCAAGGAGAAGGCATCTGTTGTTGAGGAAGAACTGCACATCAATGCAATGATGATAGTCGAAATAACGGCGATGCTGTTTCGGCGGAGCATTTTTAGTTTATTTCTTTTTGTAATAAATAATAACAAAGGTATTGTTTGTGGTAGAATCAATTGTTTTTATTCAATGTCAAATGATCGTTTGTTGCAACACAAAGACACGACGATGACGGCTCTATCGTTGATGTTTGAAGCCATCAATCAATCAATCAGTCAATGCTGTATGATACAGTACCTATCTCTTCCGGCTTCCAAAAAAACGTCATCCAACACGCGTTCCGATGTTTTGAAAAAAATCGAAGCGTGCACATACTGCTGGACAGACGTATGATGTCAGAGGTATGTGTGGGCTGGCCGGTGATCCCCCACACTGTTTCGAAAGGGGGAGATGTAGGGAGTATAGTACATAGTAGTACTGTACATCATCAGGAAGAGGTACGGTATCGTATAGGTACCGGTACCAGGCACATTCGAATGTCAAAACTCGATTCTACCATAAAGCACTAATCTATATATTATGTATTGGTTATTTCTGCTGTTTCTCCTCTGCTTCTTTCTGCCCCCCTCGTCGTGGCCTCGTTCTTGAGGAGGATCGACCCCAAAACATGTTTTGAATGGTGGATGTATTTTGGAAACCAGGTTGTGACGCAAAGGTAAAGACGGCCACCAGTCTTGACCTTTTCCCTTTTACTCGTGTGACACGGTGTAAGGATTTGGATCCAGCAAATATGGACAAGGTTCCAGGTGCAAAGTCTAGCGTGTGCAAGGATGGCGCAAACGACGATGAATTTGACTTGTCGTCATCATCATCATCATTGTTGTTGTTGTTGTCACTGATGGTTTGTTCTTTTGCTGACGAAGCTTCTAGTAGTAGACGACTCTTTGTAGTCACTGCATCATTAGCATATGCATGGATTGCGTTTGCCACTGATGTAAGTGCAAGGTCATCAGGACTGTCTCGCAATGGTTTCGTGTATTGAAACAGTCCAGTGCCTGGAATCTCGGATTCTTGGAGCATGAGTGTCGTCTGTTTTTTGTGTGTGGGAGCAGATATGATAAATCAACGCTGGTCAGATATCAGATATCCAACAAACCATGATGGAACGACCATTGCGGCCATACAACCGAGCAAGCATAACACTTTTTTTAAAATACAAATGGTGGCTGAAAATGAACACGTACCGAAAACTCGGATTCGTCAAAATGAAACGAATGATGATATCCGGCTCGAAAGACATTGATGGAACAACAGCCAAGTGAGTCATCCGACAAGTAAATTGTATCTTTTCCAACAATTTTGGATACCAGCTTTCTTAATAGAGGATGTTCGTAAACACTTCCCAGAATCGAATTGGGAGGCAATTCGTCGTAGGCAATCGAGGCAACTTGGGTCCTCATTTCCAAATTCTCCACCGATAATGGATCGGTATTTTCGTTGATGGGTCGCAAATAGGCTGTATGGACATCGTCGGTAGTAAAGGCAGTCGATTCTTGGGCCCGTGCATCTTGAATGCACTCCTGTAATGCGAGTCCACTCAGAAAGTTGGGAAAGATGGCGGCTCCCGTTTGTTGGAAGGATTGTTGGGCTTTCTCAATGGCAGCTACTGCTTCAGGTGAAGAAAGATCTACAAGCCAAGGATACTTTTCAAAATTCATGGCATACAGTGTTAGCAGTGTTGAGGGTTAGCAGCGTTGAGTGTTGAGTGTTGGATGTTCTACAATATAATCTACAATATTATTTTATTGTTCTGCGATGCGAGTTGAAAGATAGAAGACTATATCAGTGCCTTCCAAAATAGTCCGTCCGCCGTCATCGCCTGCATGTTACACCTTTTTCCAAAATTTGCGGCGCGAAGTGATTCAGTCATTCATTCATTCATTCATTCATTGGCACGGCTAACCTCTAACGAGCAACTACCGCCTCTAGAGATTGCCATTCTCATTGCTGCCCTAGCATGCCTACGTTGAAGGCTCCACCTCCATCATCATCATCATCACCATCACCATCATCAAAAACAAAGAAAGATGCAAACGCCAAAGCCAAATCAGAAACTGCAGCAACCAAAGAGGACAAGAAGCCACCCAGCAAAAGTGCTGCCAGTGTTGCGGCGGCCAATCCCGTCACGTCTACCACCACCGCCGCCGACGACGACGACGATGATGACAAGGAAGAAGGTTTGGATCCAAATGTGGACGCATTAATCATGCCATCACTGCGTCGCTTGACCAAAGGACTTCCAAAACGAGAACTTCGATTGATGATAGAAGAAGCCAAGATTGTGGAAGAAGCTTTGGACAAAGAAATTGATCAGCTGAAACAAGGGTTGGATCCGGCCAATTACAAGGACAATCCGGAACTCAAAAAATTTTGCGATGAAGCATTGGAGTCGGAAATCACACCAGCAGATACAAACTTTACGGTATCGGCGCTTTTGGGAAGATTGCGAGACGATTTGGCCATGCCACTCCCACCAAACTCGACCATTCCGGCACATCGAGAAAAGGTGGGACTTTTGTATCAGCCACCCAAGAAGAAAAAGAAGACAGAGGCGGGCACTGCTAGTGGTGCTTCCAATGCATCTGACGTCAACAAATCATCTGCTTTGGAGAAACAAAAAGAACTGCTCGCCTTGCAGGACAACCCAGAATACAGCAAGGAACATCCCACTCCGACTCATTTAATGGCAGTCTTGAAGAAAATTTCAACCCACCGAGCTGCCATTGTCTTTCGTCGCCCCGTAAATCCCAAAGAAGCTCCGGGATATACCGATCGAATTCTATTTCCCATGGACCTTAGTTTGGTTCGAAAAATGATTGTCGCCCGCATGATCGTCTCCTATTCGGACTTGCACCAACGGATTGGGCTGATTTGTCACAATTGCATCAAGTACAATGGCCGAGAATCTGATTACGGTGTAGTGGCTCGAGAATTTGAAGCCATGGTGGACAATTACATTGTCAGTGCGGTAGAAACTGCAACCGCCGTGGCCAAGGTGGCACAGGCCGCATTGGATCAAAAGGCACCCCCTCCAGCTACAGCTACAGCAGCTACAGCTACAGCAGCAAAACCAGCAACCGCTGCTGTTGCTACTGCTGCTGCCAACAAAAAGAACAAGGCACCAACATCCCGAAGCAATAGTCCCAAACCTTCATCTCGCAGTAATAGTCCCAAGCCAACAACATCTCGAAGCAACAGTCCAATGCCGCCGCCACCAGCAGCAGGAGCAGGAGCAGGAGCAGCCACAACCAAGGCAGCCACAACCACCAAGGCAGCCGCCAAACCCACTAGTACCAAGGCAGCGCCCAAGGCAGCCACGACCGCAACAGCAAAGAAGGAAGCAACTACGTAGCAAGAAAGCAAGGAGCTACTGAAATGGATATCAAAGCAAGCAAGGGCAGCAACACGAAAACTTAAGAGTTTAGTAGTTTTCAAAGCTGCCAGGAGACGATTTCTCCGAGGTTTGTGTGAGTGGATTGCTGTCGCTGCTTTTATCTGTACAGGCAGGTTGACATGCAAACATTTTTCGAGATTTTGATCTTTCGGTGTGTGACTTTTGGCTAGGCATGTGGTCTGATATAATAATTCTATCAGATTCAGCTCACAAGACAGGGTACATCTGGTTCGGTAGCAATCCAACTCGAAAATTCGGTTTCGAGGCCTTCTCGATGAGACATAAAGTCATGCATTCTTTGGACAGCACCAATGGAACTTCGTTGCAATACTTGGTCATCAGCGTCATTGTTGGCGGAAAAAGATAACAGGTTGTAGCAGTGTCGTGTCCATAACAGCGTCATCATGTAATCACTAGAGAGGGATAGGTTGTGCAACACCAGACAAGCCTTGTTTCGAATGGAAGAGCTGGATGGAAAGTTCATCACCGCCGAGACCGCCAGCTTGACTATTTTCTCCACGCAGGTATCTAGAATCCTGTTTTGCACAGGGTCAGCTGGGGTCGAATTATTTGAATTTGTACAAGGAACGGCGAGATTGATAAGTGCAAACAAGGCACGAAACTGGACTCCATGACTTTTCGGGTGTTGTTGCATGGCTCGTAGTGTTGCTTCTATCCCACCGTTGTGGATAATGACACTCTTTTGAGACGGAACCAGAGCAAGGTTCACCAAGGCCCAACAGGCTCTCGTCTGGAGCCTTTCATCTTGCTCGAAACGGCGCATGCTATCAAGCACCATGGGAATTCTTCGTTCTGATCGATTTCCTCCGGATGCCTCCAGATCCAAAAAGGCAGCAGTACCTGCACTGAGACCATGTAGGACTGGTCGATCCATCAGGTCGATAATCATGCCTTCTTGGCCACCAAGTGGTCTCCCCAGAAGCACTAACGTATGGAAAGCCGCCGAGTGAAGGTTGACCGAGCCTGGATATGCCATCATGGTGCGAAAGACAACATTGGAAAGGTCAGCTCGTTGTGCAGTTGTGCGATGCTCTTCATCTTCCAATAGTTGTGGCAAGGCTTCGAGGCACAGGGTCTAGAGAAAAGCAAGTGAAAAGTAATGTGAGATGAGACTATTGTACGAGTCCCGGTGGACTGGTCTTGAACAGTTTTAGCAAAACCTACCTGAATGCCTTCTACATGAGCGTGAGCCACCATCCAGTTGACCACAGAGAATATAGCACAAGATCGTGGAAGAGTCAAATGAGATGGTGCGCCTACGGAGGATGGCCCCAAGAGTCTAGAAGTAATCATAGATTTTCCATAGCGAGGCCTCTTGCTAGGTGGGGGCATTGTTTCGGAATCATAAAGCTATAAGAGAAATACGAAACCTAGTGAGTTACCACAGACAGGTCAGGCCTATGTGGCTCTCGTTTTTTCCTTCACAAAATCAACGTACCTTCGATCCTTGTGGATTTCTTTCAACTTTGGTCTCCATTTTGGATCGCGGAGGAATTTCATTGCCTAGTCTTCTACGATTGATAATCCCATATGGGACTTCTCGAGTTGCAACTCCTAGTGCGTTTCCAATGCCTCTGTCGCTTGGTTTCATAGATGTAGTGTTGCGATTTCCCTGCTTCAAAGATCTCAAATAATTTACGCACCGGACAAAAGATATGTACACTAGCCGGTGACGAGATACTTTGAAACTTAGATCGCCTTCTACCTGGATAAAGGAATATAGCAAGCCTTCATTCGTAGGCGCTTGGCAGCTGCCATGGTCCACTTTGAATGGTTTCAACGTACAGAGCACTTTCCACAAGTCATGATCATGTGCGTACGATTGCAACCACTTCTTGCAGAGTGGTGATGAGACTACCTCCAAGACTTCCGATGGCTCCAAGAATACGAGGATTTCAGCCATGATGTCTGATGGTAGTCGAAAAATGGGAGATTCTACTGAGTATGTACACTTTGTTTGTGAATCTCCCAGATCCAACTCAAGACCTTGCATGTTGTTATGGTCGAGCCTTGGATAGTCGACAGGAGCTTGTTTCGTGTCGAAGTTTAAAAGTTCCTTTTCCATCGACGCGCAAGAGGTTGGAGATGATGGCGTTCCATCATTCTCGGAATCGGTGTAGCTGGTTAGTATTCCAGGCGTTGCCACTGAATTCGAATATTGTTGATCATGAGCGCTATCAGCATCAAGTGGACCACCGCCATCCTCACTGGGCTCGATGGAAAATTTGATAACGTGGAGGGGTTGGTTGGATAAAGTCATTGGTGCCTGGTTTTCCTCACAAACCTTTTGTGTAAAGATTTTATTTTCGTAAACAGCATCAATGTTGCTTTTGTTTTGCTCCATTTCCTAATCGATTTGATTTTCTGAACAGATGACTTTGTTGTTTATTTTATCTCACGGAGGCACCTCGAAACGCGGAAAAACTGTTCGCTATTTTTTTATATATCGTGTACGTCAACTGGGTCGCACTTTCTTTATCTACGTTTTTGCGTCATTCTGACCAAAAAGTTGTCACTTTCGTAGACCACGTAGCCAAACTTACTGCACAAACCTATGAGCAATGCCCTTCGCCATCGGACAGAAATAGTTCGCAATTTCCAACAAATCCTTCACAATAAAAAAACTGCAGATTTTTGGCTTTCAAGACTAGGAGGTGCAACTGTAGCTCTCAATATCATACGGTACCTGGTACCTACCAGTACATCCGGTGTATATATATATCTCCGGTGTAAATGCGACCGCGTTCAGCTCAGAAATTACCGTGATCATGAAATACTCTATAGCTAACAAACATTCCAAGGTGCCAGACAACCTGTGGTACTGAAATTAGTCGTAGTCTTTGGATTTAAAGGACAACTCATCGATGGGTGGTAACAGTGATCCCACGATGTCACATGGCAACAATCTTTGGTACTGAACTTAGTCGTAGTCTTCGGATTTAAAGGACAACTCATCAATGGCATCACTGATAAAGGCCATAACGTTCGGTATCACTATTCCGACTCCACTCTTGATTCGACAAGCTCTTCGTTCCTCACCATTCAGTGGTGCTGATTGCAACGTTAGTGACTCGATCTCGGCCTTCCAAACAACCAGTTCCAATAAGGAAGTAGCTTCTAGCCTTTCATTGGATAGTAAATTGCGGTAAACTTGATAGATTCGTTTTCGCCTTGCTGAAGGAACGTCGCCGTAGACAATGTGTTCAATACCTTGGTTGACTTCCATCTTCCATCGTTCCAAACCCAAGATTCCAATGCGATCCGCTGTCACCAACGCTAGGATATCTCGAACCACATGGATTGCATTTGCTTCATTGCTGCCACAAAGATAATCCATTGGACATTTGCCGAACTTATCGGTTTCGCTCACCAAAGCCAATTTGTTCGAGCATTGGTCTTTCATCAAAAGTTTCTTGAATAGCCCTAAATCGAGTTTCGTGGACAACGACAATATATGGTATGGAAGCATACCCAAAGTATCCACAGTCTTGGTATTCTCACTTTCAGCAAAGCCATTGTCTTGATCAATCGCATCGGAAACAATAAATGGGTTTTGGTGGTCGTAGCATAGCCTGTGAAGAGAGAGTCCATCAAACCGTTCCCGCAGTTTGGAAAAGAGTTTCTCAGAATCTGAGGACACTAAATCCATCAACTTTTCACACCCGTCAAACGCAGTCTTCGATACATCGTTCAAGGACGGCGGGAGAGCAATATTCACCAAGTTCTCGCACATTTGAAACGCCATGGGTCCCACATAGTAAATACCATAGGATACTTCTACGGACTCCAAACTCGTGCAGTACAGAAAAGCTGACGTTTCAATCACATTGACGGTAGTCGGGATCCTCACACGCGTCAGTGAAATGCAGAACCAAAAGGCGCCCTCACCAACCACCTCCAGTCCTTCCGACATTTCCACATGTGCCAAACTGTGACAATGTGCGAAAGTTCCCCGTTGAATCTTGTTAATTCCAGAAGGAACGTTTATGGTCTTTAGCGATTCGCAGTCCACAAAGGTTCTATCGCCAAGAGCTTCTAAAGAATCAGGAAGATTCATCGAGACCAAGGATCGACAATGAACAAAGGCTCCCTTGCCAATCACTTTCAGCGTTTCTGGGCAGTTGAGTTCCGTAATGGACTCGCATTCGAAAAAGGCCCTAGCTCCAATGATCTCTAGTTTAGCAGGCAAGACAACGTCTTCTAGATTCCGACAAGACTGAAAGGCATCCTCTGGAATCTCAATCAATTGTGGCGGAAAATTCACAGTTTTCAGATTGACGCAACAATAAAAGGCCATCTTTCCAATGCACCGCAGTGCATGGGGAAGTTCGACAGCAAGTAGATCCAGTAATTCCTTGAATGCATTTTCTTCTAGTACTTCCACTGTTTCGTCTACTCGAATGTGAGTAACGCAAGGTGGAACGATGGTCCCAGATGTGTAATGAAGAAAGGGAGAGGTGGAGATTGCATCCTCCTCCTGTGCACTCTCGTTGGAAGACATTCCGATCAGAACGTTGGATGGTAATTCAGCTGTATGATTAGCAGAATGAATCAGCTGTTAACGATTGATTCATCCATCTGCAGTTTCATGAACATCTTCAGGACCAGAAACCAGAAGTTTTGCTGTTTTGCTCTTGTTCGTGACGAAAGCAATGATAGAAACGACTTCGTATCATGATGGTGGGACGGACAGACATGAAACGTTTTCTTATCTGAAGGAAAAAGTGTCAGTGAAGGATCGTTGCTTGTCGATATCAGATGTCGAATCATCCAGCATGGACATGGCATGGGAGGAGTGCTTGGCAATGGGACCAAGGTGAGTGGAAGACAAGAGATGAGATCCATAACGAATGAATCTTGCTGCAGAGTGCCCAGACATTCAAAAAACGAGTTTTTTCCTTTTTAAAAAAATATTCAGGAGAATTCAGGTACATCAAAAATTGATCGAGAAGGCCCCGTGATGTCATACTACTGTAGCTTGATTGAAAAATATACAACGCTTTGAACAATCGTAGCAAGCAAATCGGCTCGCTGCGCATATGTGACCAGATAGAATAGAGCTGCAGCTTCTGTCGATACTGACTCCTGCCTTTGCTGATCAAAGATTGATTGCTTCAAAATGAAATCCCCGAAAGGAAACATTCGCACCTTCTTCTTGCTCAGCAAAATCATGCTGTAGTGACTATAGAACCGCAGTTTAGAGTGTAATAAAACATTCTAATAGAATTTTATTGCTGCGCAGTACAGTGTTTTCAAAATTTTTTAAGGAAGAACATTGATTGTCTTCTTGACGGCACGCATCTCTTGCATAACCAAATCCCAGTTTTGCTTGACAACCTTCTTTGTCTGCTTCTTTTGTTTCAAAGCAGCACGCATAGCCTTGACGTCCTTGATGGAAGCTGATGACTTGAAACTTTGTGTCTTCTCGACATTGGCGGGGTAGAAACCATAGCAGACGCGATTCGTCTTTGGAGTCACGGTGCGGACACGGTTCTTCTGAACAGGGTGGAAAGCAAAGGAGTGGCTCTCAGCTGGAGCACTTTGGCCAGCAGGGCTATGTATCCTTGCCACCTGTTGTGGAGCCTTCTTGATGGCTGCCTGTGTGTTGGCTTGGAACATGGAAGTGGGAACAATTTGATCATATCGGGTCTTGCGCACGGGGTAGAAAGCAAAGGAATCCGTGGTGATGGTGCGTGTAGCCTGTTGTATTCTGGCGGCTTGTTGTGGAGACTTCTTGGTGATGGATTGGGCGACGGCGGTGATGAACATATTGGTATGAATTGTTGAAAGATATTCGTGAAGCTTGTTTTCGGCTTTTTATGGGAGAGGTCGTGAAGATACGACAAAAAGTTAGGCCTTGAGTTCGTGTTTTTTGCGACACGGAGTCGTAAAATGTACCAGGTTCTCACATTTTGGAGCGACTCCGAAGAAGTTTGACACCTCAGCTATTGATTTAACTATAGTGCGAAAACTATAGCTCTCGACCATAATTGTGCTCCCAAATGAAAATGCAAAAATCAGACCTCGCTTCGCCAATTAGGTAACAAAAAAGCCGTACAAGAGCACGTAAGTGCGCTTTGCAACGGCCGAGTACTGGCATTGGTACTGCTCTAGTGCTAATGATTCATTCGACCGTCTCCCAAAAAACACGAACGCACAGACAAATCTAAGAATGCGCTGGACAAAAGATTGCCAAACCAATTGACAAACATGCAACATTGATTGATTCATAGGAGTTACTATTGACCCGTACGGTAGGAATTACTATTGATTCATAGGAATGGAAATATACCAAATCAAGTAAGCTACCTTGAAGCCGCAACTTCTACCGTAGTTCTAGTGTCAGCGCTCGTTCAGTGATGCAAAAGCGAAAGAAGTAGACAAAAGTGAGTACTCTATGGAGAAACAAAGCTCTTTCTAGCGTTTATTTTTTACATTTGTTTGCTGCATAGCTCCTTCGCTCTATAGTTTGCCTTCTGGGCAGTGAAATGCATCCAGGTATAGGTGAACCGGTATTAATGTCTATCCCAACCTTGCATTTTGTGAGTCTGAGTATTATGACTTAGCCGACTGCTCAGGGGACCCAAATCTGCACTTTCAACTTGCATGATGCCAAAAAAAGTCCCACACGGAAATGTCGAAAGTGGTCAAGTGACACGTAGAAAAGTCCAATCAAAGTCTGGCTTCGGAGGATTTTCGTGGAAAAATCCGATCAACTCATCCACCAAATCTCCTCGTCGTCACATTATTTCAAGAAACCAGAAGCCCTATCGCAAAACCACCCATCAAATCTTTATCATGCTCAACATCGCAGCACAATCCATCACCAAGAAGGCTCCACAGCAAGCTGCCAGAATACAACAAGCTACACGAACCATCACCACTGATTCCTTTGCTTTCTACCCCGTCCGCAAGACCCGATATGATCAAATTGTTCCCACTTCCATGTTTCAAGCCAACACACAGGCAGCCTCCAAGAAGGCTCCACAACAGGTGGCAAGGATACACAGCCCTACTGGTCCAGCTGAGAACCACTCCTTTGCTTTTTACCCTGTTGAAAAGAACCGTGTCCGCAAAGTCACTCCCAAGATCAACCGCGACTGCTATGGCTTCTATCCAGCCAATGTTGAGACAACGAAAGCAGCACAAACACTTCAAACATCAGCTCCCATGAAGAACGTCAAGGCTGTGCGTGCTGCTCTGAAACAAAAGAAACAAACCAGAACTTCCACGAAAACGAGTCGGCATTCTGTCTTGCATGAGATCCGTGCCGTCAAGAAGACAACGACGGCTCTTCCTTAGAATGGACAAACTGGGACTCGGCACTCAATAAATAGACATTGCAACAACATCTAAAGGTTCACATTGAATTCTACAATGATTATGGCATTTCTGTTATTTGTATGAGATCACATGTATGCTGGAAACCAATCGGATCGGAGCAAGCATTTGTATCTAGATACAACACTGGTGGTGGTCAACAGTCGCTTGTAGTGTCATCGCCTATTGTCATCATTGTCTGACCGTCAAATACAACATCAAGATCGCTGTTGACCGTTCAAGTTAAGGTTGGGGTTAACCTAACGCCAACCTCAAAGGCGAATCTAGTGAAGAGATTTCCTTTCAAAGATGGTACAACAACATCATGTGAAAACTCTGCTGGCAGTCCATTTAGTATGTTGGCCTTTGGACACCATCTGCGATGACGTTCCGCCACTAGGATTGTAAAGGCAAGTATCACTTCGTATCGATACCGAAACATATCCCATGATGATCGGTTATTCAGAATCTCGTCACCATGAGCCCGCCCAATGCGTCATGCAAATGAGCCTCTCCCATGAACATGCTGCACACCACTCACAGCGCGCTAGCCAGGTATCATCCTCTAGCCATCTTGTTGAAGCCAACAAGGCATCATCTTATCATTCTGGAAGATCTAATAGCCCAACAAGCCGGCCCATGCTGCTGGAACTATTTTTTGCTGATGGTGTTTGCTGGTGATATTGCATGGCTGCCACTAATCTTATGAAAGAAGTACGCTTAGCTAGATAGTCCAGCATTCTCCCACTTTTTAAAAGCGAGGAGATAGAAACTTTTAAAAACAAGCTCTTGCTGCTATGGCCGATGTTTGCTCGCTGATCACTTTACATGGTAATATGGATTATGAAGTAGAACGCTTGTTTATTTTATATTATTAGTACGAGTACCACGACCTGCTTCTTCCAGTAGGATACCTGGCTATATCGTCCTTCGTTCTTCGTCCAACCTTCCGCATATCCAACTTTTAGTTTTCAATGTCTCTGTGACAAAGTAGGTCTATTGGAGAACTTGACAACTGACATGAACATCTGTGAGCAGGAGCTCCTCCTCTTTGTTGGACCAACTTGTTTTTCCAGATGGCAAACGATGAAATGTTGTCTTCGTCTCAAACTGGATTCCGGCTGGCTCGATTAAAATTGAACTTACGTTTAATACAATTAAAAGTGAACGACCTTCTGCAACCTTTGATTCCCACAAACGAACGACTTTGAATAGCAGCTGCCCGAAACTGACGGAAAATCGTTAAACGATTAAAATACCACACGTGTGGATTTGACTAGTTATTTATGGATCCCACCATACGACTTCCAACAGATGGTCCATCATTTCGACAGCTGCTTCGGCCAAACCACACAAACATAGCACCAAGCAAACCTGGGACCTTCTGTTTCAGAATCTGCTGCTGTCAAAACAATCTTGTGTAAACAAAAAAAACATGAACAAAGCATCAACATCAATAACAAACAACATGCAACAACAACAACAAGTGAGCTTGAACACAGCCGAGACAGAGGCATCATCAATGCAGCAAATACAGCGAAGAGTAGAAACACCAAATCCAGCGGAAAGCATCGAAATAGATTCTTCCAATGGGAATCGGGCGTTTCAGGGCTCATCTAGCAGCAGTAGTCTGGAGTCATCCTTATCGTCACCGCCTTCGAATCTACGCATAGCACCAGAGAGTGCACAGCACGAGGACGAAGCAAACATGGCGTTGCACTACGGTGTGAAAGGGCATCAAATGACCGGTCTACTTCCATCTTTATCATTGGGGTCACGCACGAATCACCACGCGGCTTCTGGAAGAGTGCATGGCTCTACGACTTACCAACAGGCTCGGGATCCAGGAGGTAGAAACGGGCAAGAGACAAAGTTGGCAATGATGACTACCACCCAGTCTACTTCACTGATAGCACGATCGAAAGGCTCATACGGAGAAGATTCGGGAAAGGCGCAAGCATCGCTCACCTCTGAACAGAAAAAACATCAACAACGAGAACCATTGAACATGTCCGATGGAAGCGGAAACAGTGGCAATGTTGTCACCACAACTACTGCAACAAATACGTCCTCCGGAGGAGATGACCCAGATTCCTCTTGGGGAAACGGAATGGGTGCCATATCCATGCCACAAGACGAAAGTTGCAGCGACGTTATGAGATTACATCACCTTCGACATCAAGCGAGACGCCGAGTGCTCGAGAATGATAGTTCGACCCTCCAATTGCCCCGAGACGATGGATCCCCTAGCAAAATTCTGAGAGGACCATCAGCGGTGGTAGCCTCTCGCTTGCTTCCTCCAAATTCCGACACTACCACCAATGTATCATCATCTGGCAGCGGTGGAGAAGTAGATCCTTTCAAAGAGAATCTCTTGAAGTCACACCGTGAGTCTGGATACCACCCGATGCGCAAGAGGTTTAACAAGCTTCCCAGCAGACATGGAGAAGCAAGACATGGACCTCAAACCTCAGCAACCGATTCCTCTTCATCACTGGAAGGAACAATCGCGAGCCGAACCAAGTCTCCAGGATCAAGTAGCAAGGCTGCAAAGCTGAAGCTCACAAGTAAAAAAACCGGTTCCCAAAGACGCGATACAGCCGCCATTCGATTCCGAGATCCATCACCATCACCCGACTCTGAAGGCTCCATTACTGAAGGTGGTGAAGGAAGTTCTTCTGGAAGTGGAACAGAAGGAGGGTATGCAGGATCTGCTTCATCAAACTCTGGGCAGCAAGAATCCTCATGTTCGTCTTCGCCATCGGTATCTTCGACTGAAGAGTCCCAATTCCGCTCCATGTCGAGGCGACACCGCTCTCGCAAAGGCCTCAAGCCCCCCAAGAGATCTGAGAGCATTGAGAACTATTCGTCTTCCTCAAGCTCCGAGATTGCCGACTTTAGTTCGGGTGCATCCATGCTCAATGAGGACAATGCTGTGGAACTGTCCATCAATGATTTTGATGAATCAGTGCAGTCTGCATCCCCGTCTCTTTCTTTGTCAAACGAAAGGGACGACTTGGATGACTTGGAAGTCACATACTTGCATGCCAAGCGGGCAGTGGAAGAAGATCAAGTGAAATTTATCAAGGCCACGACAAAGAAACGAAAGGCTGCGGATGTCGGGACGTGGAGTCGCAAGACACCCGCCGAGTGGCCGAGGCCCGACGTGGCTGTCATTGATTCCGAGTCCAAACTCGATCGACGACCTCCAATCCTGAGTTTGGGATCGGATGTGATGGCTCAGGTATTCACCTTCTTGAACCCTCCAGATATCATGGATGTTCTATCAATGCCACTCTCCAAAGATTGGCGTGAGACAGTTACTCTTCAGCCAGAACTATGGAGAACCTTGTGTCTGGCGGAACCGTTCAAGGCAAAAATGGAGGACTACACAGATAGCGACACAAACGAGAATTCCTTTGTCTCGCTGGACCGTTACCGACTTCTCTACACATCCTTTGTGAGATGTATGAAGTATCTATCTCAAATTCGAGAAGATGCATTGAACGGAAGAGAACCAACCTTCATTGACTACGGCGGGATTGCACAACGGGGCAGGAACAGCAAACGTGGACCACCGTTACTCTTGGGATCCAATCGGAATCTTCAGCTCTTTTTGGCTCGGGCCAGGGGTGCAGTGGAAGAAGCCAAGTCGGAAGGTGTTGTTGGAGTTGCCAAAGTATCCGCTGGTCGCACAACACCGGACAAGGTAAGAATCGTTTCGCGTAGTGTTCCGCTTTTCGAATTTTTTTTTGCTAACTACGTTACATCTTCACAGAGATCAGCAGCAGGATCCTATCCCGAAGATCAAATTCAGAGAAAGAAACCCAAGCTCGCCGGAAGATCCATGATCACCGATCGCCTGCTTGGACCCTCTAAAGCTGGAGATGTTGGAAATCTAGCTCTCCCGTGGTCCTGCGCAATATATTCTATTGTGAACTGGATGGTTGCTTTCCTGGATGTCGAAGGTATTCAAATTCTCTGCTTGAAGGTCCTGCCGTTCTTGCTCGAAGACGAGAAGCAACGAATGACCGCACAGCGAACTGGTCTCACGGATGTCATCCTCCGTGCGATGATTCTCTTTGACAAGAGTGAACAGCTTCATATTGCTGCATTCCACACCATTGTGCTATTGGCGCGACCTCTTGGTGGTAAAGAAGGAATGCTCTTCCATAGCTCGATGCTTGCATCTGGCATTTTTGGCAGTCAAACGTCACAGCACCGAAAGAATGGAATTGCAGTGATGCTCGACTCGATGCGTCGATTTGAAGACAATGAAATATTGCAAGCCATGAGCTGCTGGGCCTTGGTGAACATTGCGCTTGCTCCAGCTCAGAAAGCAGTACTGGTGAAGCTTGGTGGAATCCAGGTTACTTTGAACGCAATGTCGCGTCATCCATTCAACGCCGAAGTTCAGTTCCGAGCACTCTTTGCGCTGATCAATCTCGTCATTCCCTGTAAGTATTGTCTGTTGGGTTACTTTTGTCTTCCGCAGATCCTGTGAACTCACTTTCACACCATATTTTACTGTTATCCCTTCAGCCATAAGCTTGAACCGAACCAACTCAGACCCAATGCAAGACCAGCTTGGCGAGACCAACAACAAAACCAACGAGAAAGAAATCATCGATGGACTTGTTGGAAAGATTGGAGTCCTTGTTGTGCGCGCAATGACAAATTTGTGTTCCAGTGAAGCGATTCTGAATCGAGCTTGCTTGGTTCTGCACAATCTATCTTTGACGCCCGGTTATCATGAAACGCTTCTGTGGACTCCAAACTGTTACCAGATGCTGGAGTGGTGTCTTGCAAACTACCGCACAGATCAAGTACTCCAACAGAGTGCATCAGGAACTCTCAATCGGCTTCAGACAACACTATCGAACGATATCAGCTTGCGTACTCGATTCGCTGATTCTCTCAATGCCCAGCACCGACGATCCCTTCAACAGGCTCATAATGAGGCTGTCCGAATCAACGAGCAGGAGGAACAGCTGAACGGACTTGTGCAAATCAATCAAGTGGAATAATTTTGCTATTCGGAGCGCCACAGAGGAAAGCACCCAAACGCCTTTTCTTTGTTGTTGTACGATTAGAAGTAAAACATAGAACTAAATATATTTCAAAAGTCTACTTTTCATAGCATCATAATATTTTTGGCTCTTGTTATTCCCTACTTAGAATCTGTGGAAGACGAAGGTAAAGGGAAGAGCGACCGATATTTGACTTGGTTGCAACCTCGGCTGCAAAAGGAAAAAGAGTGTCTTCGATTTCCGTTCTCAAATCTTGCCATTTTGTCAAGAAAGCAGCATTCCGCCGGCTGTAATCAGAAAGCTTCTTGCAAAACCTTGGGCTCTGCCAAATGTGGGTCAAACTACGGTTGTGTTCAGATGCAAGCCTCAAGCCCTCTATTTGGTCCTCAGCTAGGTCGACCAACTGTAAAAATAACCGATTCAGACTGTCAGCGTTCTCAATAAAACAGGTAAGAGAGCTTATTGCGTCGGGATTCTCATCGGCAGACTCGTTCATATAGGAAACATCTTGTAAAGTATGAACCTGCGATAAAGCAGCTGGAACACTACAATTTCCTCCAATGTAGATTTTCTCGAGACATGGCAAATGGACACAACACTGAAAGAGAAAGTTGGACAGTCCTTTGTCCCCATCATTTTGGACAATGGTAACTTCTTGGAGCTTGGTACTATAAACTAATCCATCAGCTAGAAGGTCCTCATCATCTTCAATCATTTGGCAGTTGCCAGCTCCAACGGATAATTCGCACAAATAGCTATTCGGCTGAAAACATACTCTTAGGCTGGACCGTGCCACAGGACAACTCTGTAGTTCGAGAGTCAGCCCAAATCTGTTCTGCACAGCTGCTCGTATCAGAACCTCGATTGCCACCACTTGACGATTTTCCAACTCGAAGTCGTCATCTTCATCGTCGTCATCTTCAATGTCAAAGTTCCAATCTGGTTTCAACTTTCCCTGAAGACCCAAAATACCCAATGTCTTGCTGGATATGATGTATGGCATCAGCGCTATTGCCCCCCGGACTGAAATTCTTGTGATGTTGATATAGAGTTCAGTCACAGCAGTATTCTGTGCCAACGCCTGTGCCAAGTCCCTGACATCTTGATCCATCATCACAAATCCTATTTGTCGTGCCCCTTCGTTGTCCGATCTGGAACTTGTCGTCAAGGACACAATATCCGAGGTCTCGTCATTAGAGGCGACTCTTTGGCACAAGGATCGGAAATCTTCCTCATCAATGATGATGTGAGGTGCCAACATTGTTTTGAGAATACTATATCAAAAGTTGGTGAACAATTCACGAGAGATTCATGGGTATCATTCATCATACCGATAGATGAGGAAACGGTATATCTACTGTATTTCGTCTTTTTTACACGACCAAGAAACCCGGAGATAGTACACTTCTTTTGGTTCTTGGATATTATAGTCTCGCAACACACCTACCGGTACTGTACTTCCATGCCCTCCTCATTTTCCAATTTGCCCCAATCGATTATATGTTAAAATTGTGTTATACTACAGCTTGTCATAACTTGATCGACAATGTCTGGTTTGTCAATCTTCCAATTTTATTTTGTTTATGAGTCGTTTTCTTTCTTTCAGGCGAATGGCTGTTCTCCTCCTGAGACTATATTAGCATCCCACGTTCTTGATCTGCAACCAGAATAGTTTTTCTCATTCATAACCTGATGCCCGAGTTAAGACCCGCTTTGTAGATCGTCGAGTTCTTCGCCCACCGCCTAAAGTCTCTTCCAACTGTTGGGAAACATGTTCGTGCAAAGGATTCAGTCCTTGTTGGACCAGGTGAAACGAATGTTGAAAGAGTGGGTCGCATTTGATTGCCCTTCTCGACGAAGCCTTTTGTTTCTCGCCACTGTCTTTCGAGTTCTTCCCCTTGCCTGCAGAGGATTTGGTCATTCGTTTGTAGATGTATCCCATGTGACCCTCTTTCGAACCATGCATGGAAGTAGGCATTTGTGCCATCAGTTCAACATCAAATTCGTAATCTTCAATGATCGCTTTGGGACCGTGATAGCAAATCAAGTATTCGCAATTTTGGGTACCTTCCGGCTCTGCTGGTGATGCCGAGCGACCGCTCTTATTCCACATTTCAGAAAGTCTTGTCCAAAGAGGCGGAGGAAATCCTATGGTGAGTGAAAGCAGGAGGACGGAAAGAGTGGCATGAAAGGAGAGTGAGTGCCGTCTTACAAAACAACACCGACGAGACAAACTGTCTGAAAATTGACGTACCGATACTAAACATGTAAACATGGGTGAATGGATCAAAAGTTTTGGCTTCCAAGATGTTATGGTGCAAAAACATGCAGTTCCCCCCTCGAATGGACTTGTCAGCTGTTATGTTTTGTTGCTGTTGCGTTTGGGCTTCATCCAAGATGGCTTTGAGACATGTCATTCCCAAGCTCCATCGAGTATGTTCCATTTCAACACCGCATGAGAACTCGACACCTGGATATTGCGACACATGAAGATTAGGTTTGCCAATACCAGATCCGACATCAATGAAACGGCTGTGCTCATTCAAATGCGTGTGCTCCATCATGAGATCGATCATCTTTTGCATAGATCCCATTGTCAATTCACCATATATGGGTCCACTATAGCCATTTCCACCAAGGCTTCCCGTGAGCTTGTTCACAATCTTGTACACTTGTCGGACGTTGGGCAAGGGCTCTGGTATACTGACGAGTTTTCCAAAAATGAGTCTTCGCTTTGCCGGAGGTCGTGCAGTGATTGTCGATTTCCTCTTTCGTTGCATTATGGCAAACTCAGTGTCATCATCCTCACCACCAATGGTTCCCTTCTTTGGTTGAGGGGACACCAAAACGGCCGAAGAATCAGCTGGTGCACTAGCTGGGAACAAAGTACGGCGCGCATTAGACTTTGATGATTTTGCCTTTCCTCGCTCCGCTGGTGTCTTCGATACAGGAGTTACGATCGCATTCGCAGTCGCTTCCATGGGAGAAATGCTGATGGTTCTTGCTGCTGTCGCTTTTGAACCCTTTCCTTTCGCCACTGATCGTCTTTGGGCAGCCACCTTTGACATTTTCAATCTTTTTGCTGTTGAATGGTTGCTATTACGGGATATAAAGAAAGCTTTGCCTTGGGGATGCAAGTGATACCCCACAGAAGTAAAGTTGGTGATGATGGATCTGTTTTTCGCTGTGGCAGCACTTCCTTGCGTATATATCGCTAAATAATCATGACCACATACTATGGCAGAGACGTAGGTATCTACGTGCGTGTTGACTTCGGCGATTTTAGTCCAGTCACGAACTAAACATGCGCTTCAAATGACAGAAGCAAAAATCAGCGTGTGGTGGGGAAAGATGGGAGTAACGAGAATGGTCGAGGAGAAGGAAGAGAGATCAAACAAAGTGCAGGCCACCAACAAATGTCGAAACCAAGGCAAAGAGGAATCTTGGTGCCCTCTGTTCTCAGAAGGCCTCCCTTCTGATTTCGCCTCAAATTCCAAACTAGCAGCAATTGCAAGTTTGCTGAATGATGATAACACTGACGGCAATTGTGACGGCAATTCTCAACACAGCGATGGAAATGAAGATCAGAATAATGCGGTAAACTGTACATCTGACAAGTTACCAGTCGGGAAATCTTCCAACAAAATACAGCATGGGAACTCTACTGTGACGCTTCCAGCTGGGGGCGGCAAAGCCAAGCGAAAGGCGAGGCGGCAAAGAAAAGCAGGAATGCCATATGATAAGGAGAAGCATGCAAAAACTATACCGTGCAAGACCGCATCAGTTGGAGAAGCACAATTGTTTTTGAATCTCTGGAAGCTTTGAGTCGCTATGGAATTCACAAGAGTCAACTTTTTGTGGAGCTACTGTAGATCTCACTTTCATTTCGAGAATCGGGGACGTAGGTGAAACAGAGTGTAAGTATCCTATAATGTGTTGTCTGGATGTGATGGTTGCTGCAGCATGGACTGTAACTGCGTGGATGACTCGAGGACAAATGACGCGAAGCAGCAAAGTGTCCTCCGTTTTGGAATCAGCATATCCACGTTCATCTTGCTTGGCGATGAGGCGAGCGAGCAAATTATGGCCGCATTATGGCCTTCACGGGCTCTACGAAGCCTCTGCCTTGAATTCAAGACATCCGGCACTGTACGGCATGAAAAAAATGATACCGGTATAGCTCCCAAGGATTGAAGCATGCTCCACGGCATACTACCACTACTACCACCAACAAAGATGAATGATGTTGGTCCATTCGCAATGCCTACCCGAAGTCAATACCATAATAATCACCTCAGTAGGGTCTATTAGTATCATCCTTGATACCAGCAGCAATTTTTGTGTCCTACCCTACAATAAGGATACCGGTAGGACAGCTGTTGATATTTCGTATTTTAAAATATTTCATTTATCCCCACCCTTTTAGGAAATCCCCCGCTTCTCGTGCGAGCGAAACTGTTTCATGGGTGAGTTCCTTGCTAAAAGGTGATGGGTTCGCTGGAATGCTGTCCACTTGCGCCGCTAAAAGGTGATTTTTTATTTATTGGTTCGCTGGAATTGCAGTGCACGCACACGGCTTTAAATACCTGATTTGAAGGCACTTCTGTCTCGTACCAGTATGGCGCCTTTACCCATTGCTCAAAAGGCTCTGATGTTTGTCTCTTTGGATTGACAATGCCACGACGCTCTTTCACAAGATGCGTCCTCTAAGTAGTCAAGCAAAGGCCAGATCGATCATCTTGAGGTTGAAAAGCATAAAGCTTGCTCTGCGGGTGATTATAGTGCAATGTTCCCATCTTCATTGGACACTGCGTTTGCACGTCGAAAAACCAAAAAAGTAAGCGAGCCCACTGATTACCTGGCTGTCAGTTCTCATCATGAAGAGAGCTGAAGCTATGCGACTAGCGCAGCACCAAAATAGCTGCGGACAATAAAGGAGAGCGCCTGTTCAAGATGCGAGCCTCACCATGCTAGAGGATTGCGAGTGGAAAACTCCCAACATGCCCAGTTCTTGAGTGCATAATTTTCGCAGCATGCTGAGGCGCAAGGAGTACACACAATTCTCAGTATGCTAGTGAGGAATATTGTCTGCAATTGATCGTCGATGATCTCTTACAACAGTGATCTGACTGCCGACATCATTCAGGGTTTCATTGAGTGGTATCGTTTCCTCTTTTGCAGGACCTCCTGGACGGTGTAACATGATGAGTTTGCGTTGTTTTATAAAATGCAGACTGGATGGACGAGATGGTATTGCTCTGCTGAATATAGAGCTATAGGTGAACCAAGCACAGATCACTCCTAAACACAATTGCTTTATCGATGATACCTACATTGAATTGTTGACACCTCCTCGACGGTTTGGCATGACGATTTTGCGTTGTTTTATACAATACGGACAAATGACGAGGAGGGTCCCACTCTGCTGAATAGAGCCGGAAGTGATGATGAACCAAGCGCATACCGCTCTTTTGAACACAAGTGCTTCATCGATGAGACCTGCATTCAATTGTTGGCACCTTCGTTCACTCGAATGCAAGTGAAGAAGAGACCAACCCAATTATCACGATATGAAGTGTGATGAGACCCAAGAAGTTGCTGGGAGAAGGCTATTATTGGAATGAGTCCGGTCTTGTGGTTGGAAGTTTTTCTGACTTTTGGACCATCTACAATTTTTTAATGATGGAGGCCGGTTCTGAGTGCATACGGCATACTTCCTTGGTTGGGCCCTTCGATTCCTACTCCGCCCTCTTCTTGCTGGTACTATGATATTAGTACTTCTGGTTCGGAATCCATAATACAAGAAAAGAAGAAGCAGTTCAGATGCCAGATCTGGATACAAGCTATTGTAGTCTAGCGGTGCAAATGTGAATACCGTTGGTTGCCGGAAACCTCGCAAGCAGTGCCTTGTTGCGTGTTATGTATGTACCGATTGGTTTCTTGAAGGTGTTTCCACATAATACGTGAAACTAATGTCACGCACGACGTGCCAGACCGCGCAACAACAAAAAAAGCATCGCACAGCAAACGTCACATGACCAACTGAAACCAGCGGCTGCAGGAATTGGCAACCAGAGTCTTCCATATACTTTTACAAGCATGGAATCTGGTGATGCTTCAGAATTGAAGCGGAAAGCTTTGAATCCTTCAGCTTCCAGGAGAGAGCAAGCTGGTAACGCGGAAAGTATTGATGCGTCGTCAGCTAATCCATCAGAGCCATCGGGTGAAGCTGGTTCGCGTTCAAACGCAGTGGCAATCTTATTGCCTGCTGACAACTATATCCTTTTTGGAAGAGGGAAGTCTTGTAATAATCATCCAGGGAACAAAGAGATGCGGCGCAACATCGAAAGGTATAGAGACCAATATCAATTGTCGGCTCGCGGCGAGAAGTATAAGCTGGTGAGGAAAGTTTACGACGAGCTGGTGGAGGCAGGCATGAAGTTCTTGAAGCCTGCAGAGGGCCAAGATGGATGGGTGGAAGTAGATGCTGAAGCTGCGATACTAAAGGTGGGCCATGCACTCAGGAGTTCAAGGGGCGGGAGCACTTCGAAAGCTGCAAAGAGTGGGCATGTTCCTGTGGGCGATGGGGATTTCCCTGGAACCAATACCGGAGCCAATGCTGGGGAATCCTTGCAAAATTCTTCTATAGCTGCTCCAACTGGAACTGTGCAACAGCAGTGGGCTGGACTCCAAGGGCTTCCAGGTTGGTCGTCGCAAATGTCAACCAGCTTGCCAACAAGCACCGGCTTTGCACAAGAAGGCGCTGGTGAAGCTTTGCAACATTACTTGACTGCCGCGCAAAGTGGAAACGTTCAAGAACAAATACCTGGACTTCAGGCTGCAATTCAGGCCCTGACAGGTTTGCCAACACCGGGTGGAAGAGGTGCATCAATGGGTGATAGTCTGCTGCCTCAAGATACAGCCGGAATCGGGGGGAATGACACATTAAATATATTGGAACACTATCGGAAGGAAATGGAGCTAGAAGGACTACGATCGTGGTTGTTGGGGCCTAACGGTCCAACGACACTAACCAACGCTCTCTCGTCCCTGAATCCAAACGAGCTCTATGCAATGGCCGAGCATGACGAACAGCTTCGCCAACTGTTGATGCTTTACGTATCCAGAAAGACTGGAGCATATTCGGGGCAATCAGGAGAGGGAGGCTCAGGTCCCTTCGACCCACGTGGATATCACCAATAAGGTCGTTAATAATACCGTTAACAAGAAAAGCCTTAAGCAGACTAGCATCTGATACCTGTAGTCTGTATCTTGAATTCAATTGCTGTAAGAACATTTTACCCGGTCGGAAGGAAGTGCTGGATTTGGATCTATTACATGGGGAAGTACCGATACCCGTAATACCTCCCAGATGCAGTAAGTGTTCTATGTTCTATTGCATTCTTCGCTCGTGCTCCAATATTTCGCGAGTTGCGACTCCAGCAACGTACATGTGTACAGACACCATGCGTGAGCTGAACAGCTGACACGTGGTAGGTAGATATTTTGTACGTGGCTGGGCCGCCTTTGGCGAACCTCAAATATTCGCAATGCTGTCGAAAACACGAGGTTTGGTTCGGGACCAGGAATGCACCCAAGTTGAAAGTAGGAACGCGCTCCTCCTTTTTATGGGACCTCTTTACAAAAACTACCATTGCGGCCCACAACAATGATGAAGAAAGAGAGATTGGAACTGTCCCAATCAAAAACAAGATGAAAATCACTATTCAATGGGAAGAGTTCAAAAAACAGTTTCAAGCGGTCATGTAGTATCTCGAAGCAGATTATGCCCATAATGGAATTCTAAGAAAGTCTCGCTCGAGGAATGCATAGTCGGCACAGCAAGCCACAACGGGGCACACCCCTACTGAAGTTCAACTCCATTGGTGGACTTCAAATTCAAAAAAAATGTTGAGACTTGAAGAAGGATGCTAGCCTACAGTCACTCGATGATTAGCTTTCTCGAGCCACTTTTGCTTTGGAGCACCTTTCCTCTTCACCATTACAGGAAGTGGGAGAAAGTCCCCCAAGCTCCTCGATCAGAATGCCCCAGTGACATTGCACATGCAATCACACTAATCTGGTCCTTTGCCACACCTATTGTCATTCAAAAAGCATGCAGTGAAGGAAATCAAATGCACCACTCCGACAAGAGTGGTTATAGGTGTGCAACAATGGATTTAAGCTTGGAGCAGTCAGTGTCAGACTGTGAAAAGAATCCAGGCGTGTAACGATGCGAAGCACCTATGCAGTTGCAAGCTCTTGAGAACTAACTAGATACTTTCTAGTTCTTCAAAGGTTATGTTGCGCTGCTGCCATGATGTCAATCGAAAGGGGTTATGGTCCACTTCAGAAGACTTTTCAGTGTGGCTTTCCTGAAATCATTTGCAACAAGGACTCTCTTTCGTTTTGTGTTGGACAAAGCGAACGCCCAACCCCATTCATACATCCACTTGTTTCGATCGAGGGATTTTATTGCCCTTTTCGCATTCAGAGATCATGATATCAAAACGTGATTTTTTTACAATAACTTCGAAGAGGATGCAACTGAGGACGAGACCTTCGATCTACACCGTATGAAGTATTGTGCAAGAAAGGCACTGAACGTATCTTCCTAATCAGTGAATTCTATGAAAAAAAACTCGGATCGGATGACAGTGGTCTGAGATTCTGCTTGGCTGGTAGGCAGCTCTCCGTAGAAACGAAAGGTACCTGTTCATCGTGAGACTGAACCGAGGCTGAGAATGAACCGAACTGCTATCAACTCGTTGCTTACTCTATAATGGCCAGTGCGTATCCGACAATATAGCTCCGAGGTGGCCTTATCGTCCCAAGGAAACGGCACGAACAATAAGATGCCTGAAAAATACGAAAATCCGCAGCTGTCAGACCGCCGCATCACCAAATATAGAAAATCAAAAGTAAGCTTCGGAAGAACATGCAGCATGCCTTCCCGCATTATTTCTGTGGTGGCCTGCAGCAATATAACAGCAGGCAAAGAGGTTACTTTGCAGGGATATCTTCGAATTTCAAGGTCATGAAACCGTCATTCAAGTCAGAGAAGCAGACATCAGCAAACAAGCCTTCTTCATCAAAACCTGATTCTATAGATGATGACCCTTCAGGCAACAGTGAAGTCCGGCAGCAGAATGATACATCAGACACATCGAATTACCATCCTAATGCAGCAGCGGTCATAGTACCTGATGACAACTGTATCGTTTTCGGCAGAGGAAAAGGAGCTAACAATCGTCCTGCCAACAAGAGAATGCGGGTAATCATCGACAGTTACAAAGATCAGTATGTCGCTGCGGAGCGCGGAGAAAAATGCAGAGTGGTTCGAAAACTACATGACGAGCTTGTTGAAAGAGGCATGAGGTTCTTGAAGCAGGTAGAGGGCGGGACTACATGGGTCGAAGTCGACACGAATGCGGCCATCCTTAAGGTGGGTCACGCTCTCCGAAGCGCTAAACAAGATAAGCAACAACAAAAATCAGTTCGTCCAAGGCAGCCTAGCGTTTCCAACAATTCACAATCGGTTCAAGAGGCCCAAGTTGCGCCCCATTGTGAGCCGGTGCAAGTCTCGGCGACTGCTTTGATAGAAGCGAATGTACTTGCACAGACAAGTTTGACGAACACTCCGCCGCTGCCGGTGGGACCAAGCTTGATGCTAGATAGTGTGCTAGGAGGGCTAGGAGCATCGAGATTTGCGGCGGCTGGAACATCCTACCCATCGCTCTCGTTGGAAAACAGTCGCCTGATGGAAATGGAGATGAACCGCTTACTGTCAGTGTCGCAGTTGTCGATGGGAGTGGCCGCAGCACCATATGTGGACCTGAGTGGATTATCCACAAGCCAACTTCTTCTATTGGTTGAACGACAACGCAGTCTTCGCCAAATGATGCTGAATGACACATCCATATGGCCAAGACACTTCCCAGGGGCCCCGCCGTAATCCTTTCATGTCTCAGCACAGGTATTGGGGCTTTGTGAGTCAGTCCCAAATCTTCACGTCGTCTTTGGGAATAAGCAACCTCGTAGCCGGGGATGACGGACGGATAACATTGAAATGAAATTAGTGAAGATCCAGAGACCACTTCCAAAGACGGCGATTTTGAATATTGCACTACTCTAGATTGGGTGGCATGACTTGGTTTCCACTTTGGAGTACTAATGGAGAGCTAATGATTGAAAGCTAAAACGCCATAGAATAGTTTTATTGCACCCAACAAAACCGTTGCTTCATAGGTAGAAAGGAGATGCCGGTGGAGCAATGACAATGATTGAATGGTGCCAGTCATTATTTGGGGAATGTCTCCAGTGCATGATATCCCCAATTTTGAAATCGTGATCGCCGAAGTCACTGCCAAACAGCAAGGAGTGCTAGTGCTAGAGGGTGTCAACCTTCCACTTTTTGAAGCTGAACGCAAAGTTCGCTGACGAACTTACCAAATATTTAGCATCGAATTCCACCAAGAAGTTATGGGCCATAAATCACAAAGTAAAGTTCCGTTAATAGAATGAATGATATTTTATTGGATTGCTGATCAGAATCAATAAGTAACGAATAATCTCAAAAAATCGAGCCAATCCAGAGTACCAGGTACTGCTGGTTGCTGGTACCGCTGCCGGTAGTCGAGGTGTACCTGGCAATGGCGCAGTGAATTTCGCATCGAAACTCCTCGAGCCCTGCAGTACAGCGGAAAAGAGGCACCATGTTGAATCCGAAGTATGCAAGGCTAGAAGAACATTGAAAGCAGACGCTCTTTTCTCATCATTCAATCGATATATAGGTGTCATGCGTTTCACATTATCCGGGGACAATGGGAAAGTAACAGAATATCGAAGGGAAGTATCGCATGCTGGCATAAGTGGTTCAAGGAGTTGCTGACCTAGACGTCCGCAGAGGCCTAAAACTAGAACGAACGACGAAGCGTATTGCTCTTTATGTGTTTGTAGCTCTTGAAAAGTTTCACCTAGGGAGGGATTGGGATCTTGGGCCACTGACAACTCAAGAGAGACGAGACGAATCATGTCTCGTCAGAAGGATCGAAGGCCATACAGTATGGTCCACAGCGAATTCGCGTATGACTCCTGCTGATGCCACGATTGATTCGTTCAAAGCCATATCAGAGTCATACCGACATTTGACTCATAAAAGCGCACAGTTGCTTGAAACTAAATAGCACCGAGGCGCTGCACTGGAGCTCCCCAATCCTTCATGGAGTGTACAATAGCATAAGGGGATGACGTGGCAGCAGAGATACTGATGGCGCAACCGTACATTTTCTGATAATGACAATTTTCTACAAAGTATGGGTGAATCGACATGGCTTGTCCATCAAATATACAAAGAATTGGTCGAAGCGGGGACGAAGTTCTTGGAGCAGGAAGAGGGACTAGATGGATGGGTTGAAGCTGACACTGATGAAGCTATCAAGAAGATAGGCCACGCAAAGCGATGTCCAAGAATCATGGCTGAGCATAGATAATCGGCGGGTCCTCAATAATGGACTCAACATTTTGGGAACCAAGCAAGATGAGTAAGGGCCACCAAAAAGCCCGATTTCATCGCAAAGGGAGTGAATACGTGTCCCACAATTGAAGGCATGCAATAATCAACCAATTTTGAGTAAGATTCACAGGCAAAAACATAGATAGACGAAACAGTGCATGGTTCCTTGCTTGCCAAAGCCGCGATAGGAAAGTCGAATACAGTATAGTCATAGATGATGCTTTCAGATTCGGGTATTGTATATTCTACTCTGATGGCAATATAATCAACCTTTTTGCACCAGTTTGAGACAATGACTTGATTCCAAAGGTGAAGAGACTACTACCAAGTACTAGTACTAGTAGTAGTACCTACCTATACCGGTATCAGCAGTTGATTTCACTCTGCCATCAGAGAAGTCTGAACGATACTCGACAATACATAGTACTGCTCTATCTGTAAGATTGAAAAATCAGTTCCTATCGTTGGATCTATCTACTACCTCATGTAGTACCAGTCAATTTCAGTTGCCAACCTACTATCCCTTTCTTCAGGGCAGCTCAAAGTCATCCTAGGGGATCTACAGCGCTTCCTCATCATCGAGGGATATGGTTGGTCCTTAAGACAAGGTCTTTAGTCGTTTGATAAGACAAAGGGAAACTGTTAGGGCCGTATGGAGCTTGGACCTAACATCCCCCCTAACATCATTTGAAGTCTGTGGAGAGTACTAATTTAGTGTGGAACAGAGTTAGTCGAATCCATCATTAGTGATAGAGAGCTGTGATTGGCTCATACCACTAGTGAATCGACTAACTCTCATTGGCTAAAATTTCACTAAAGAGCTCAGATCAGTTGACTGATTGGAGTCTTTTTTATCAATGAAATTAATTACTATTAATAAAAGCTATTATTTTTAGGCGGGATAGATCGTGACTGTCCACGATAGCTGAGGACAATAATTGAGCGTGCGATAATGCGCATTATTGATTGATTCAAGATAGGTTGAGTCAATCAATAATGGCCATTATTGATTGCTCAACACGTCATTTACTTAATGGCTAAAACGGATGGTTGCTATCTCCAGATTCAAATTTGGGGAAAACCCCACAAGCATTTTTCAAATTTCGCGTCTTATTGTTTTCCAACATGTTCAATGTCGTATCTATGCATGTAAAAATTGTAGTCGTTGCAGCAGACCTCCGCCTCACAAAGGAAAACTAGCTCTTGATCGTAACAATCATGAGTCTAATGAGGTTATCGCTTGGCAAAATCAGGCCGTCAGTGTTCTAAGGTAGATACAAAAAGGAGAACACAAAAAAGCATAGGCTAGTCCTACGATAAAAAATCGAAGAGTGTTGAGCAATAGTGTTGTAATACTGTTCATAGGTATATTCGTTGCTCTCGTGAAATTTATTTAGCTCCAAATGATGAAGTCTATGACAGACTTCATGTGCCATGTGGTTTTCCGTCCAAAGGAAATGGTTTGCGAAAGTGACGCTTCAACCATGAGGAATATCAGAACGGCATAACAGAAAGACATGTTGGCCCCTCTAACGTCTTGGACAAAGCATCTATTCTTGAGATAGCCATAGGCAGTATCTGATCTCATGCGTCTCATGCGATGAATACTTACGAAGCAATAATCAACATTTTCAGAAAACAAGATCGTGCCCGATCAACAAGCGACAAGCCTGTCTTGGTCTCAAATTTGGCAAAGAAACGGTGAGAACTTGATGAATCTCGTCAACGCTTGGAAGAACGTAATAGCCAAACATAAGTGTGAAGGAAAAATGGATACTCACTTCACCTTTTTCAAAGCACACGACAAAGACAAGGTCATCGTCGAGGATAAGGTGAAGAAAAATTGGAGTGCAACATGCTCAAGATTATTGGCATTTCCAACAATTAGGTAAATATATATATGACGCGAATTGTTTGTACACGTCGCACAAAGATCTCTTTTATTTATAGGCCCTAGACTTTTTCACGGTGAAACTATTTCTTGATCTCGCGGTGAAACATTTTTGTCTGGGGTTTCGTGATTTCATACAAATTGCACAAGACAACCAGCATCCTTTGCCTTCCAAGTCTATCAACGGCCAGGACGAATCGGCAATCAACCATCTAGTCACAAGCACACAAGGGAATGTACGATGTATCGATTATGACTGATTTGGTCATTAGGATTGTGATCGTTTTCCAATCCCTGGAGGGACAGCTGAAGAATGGGTGAGAAGAAGTTTGGATCAAAGTGGAGGAGCAAGAACTCGACGTAATGTTTTCAAGCCAGAGCAGCGTATACAGCACGGTGCAGAAGGAGATCGATGGAAGGAATGTTCTGGGCAATGTCTGTCGTGAGTGGGACGAGGCCTATATCAACGATTGTGGAAACATCAACGACTATGGAAAGTGTTAGATAATAAAAGACCCTACGATACTCTGAGACGATCAGTCTTCAGTTGTTCGGCGTAACGTAGTCCTGATACTATGAACCTTAAAGTCGTTAATAAAACTTGCTCTAGTTGGGATAAGAGTTTTCGAATGGCCAAAGCAAACTCATGCTTTCGGTCATCCCAAAACTCTCTACACAGTTTTAACTACTGTAATTCAATCGTTCATCTTTCGAACAACATCTGCCCATGACTGGTTCTCCATACTCTCACGGTTGATGTATGACGGTTTAGACTCGTCACTATCTGACTCAGGGGAGTCGTCTGTAACGGGAAAGCACCGTCTTCAAGTCAAGGGTTTCATCCCAATAATGCAAATCGCGGAAGGAGATCCAATTGAACGGCAAAAATGGTTACATGCCCTATTAGCACATATTTTTATCTATTAAGATCTACGTTTTCAGCCAATTTCATTATCGATATGGTAGCCGAATCTGCACTCTTGTGCCATTGTCGTTGGTTATCGTGAAAGTCTTTGTTTCAAAAGGACGAGTGCATTTTTGCAATCCCCTTTTTATTTATTTGGAATGCCCCTCCTTGTCTATCTGCTCTTTACATGCGTAAGTACTGGTCCCTACCAGGATGTGCCGTTATTGATGGCTCAACATGACGGATAGATGTAGACAGAATGCGCACAGAATGCGCACAAGCGGCGCCGTAGGCGCCGTGGAAATGTACGGACCCCCAGACATTCCTGGATATACATAAGGGTTAATAACAAGCTATTATTATTTCAGAGGTAGCCGTTGCTGTGGCTAGTTATTCCTCCAATCCTGCGAGAAGCTGAGCACAGGAACAATCCTTTACCACTGGCCAAGCTGATAGGTAGGAAGGGACATAGCACGGAGGACCAGCGGCTTGACTTGCCCGGAGTACTAGCGATTTAGAACCCCTGGTGAATGCAAGAAACAAACAAGCCTACTACAGCTAGGATGACCCCGCGAACTCTAATATGTGTATGTCCTGAGCTTAGGACGGTCCTAACGTTGGACTGGAACCGGTGCGACGCCGAAGTAAAATATAACAACACGCCTGAACCCACTGTGCAACAGCAGAAGGCTCGTTTCCTGAGGTGTTGATGAAGAACTGCGGGATTGGGCACACAATTGCCCTTTCCAGATTGTGTTTACTTCTCGATTCGCACCAAGAAGGCGATCTCTCCTGTTGAGACTTCCACCACAGAAGCTATTCAATCAAAAAGAGAAATCGGATCCCTTGCTCCGTAGAAAACTCCTGACGACAAAAAGGAGGCGAACAGGGGCAGCAAATCGAATGGCAAGGGCGATAGGGCCGCACAATGCCAACACTCCACAATAAACCGAAAAACTCCAAGTCATTGTTGGACCAAAACTTGAAAATAACTCGTTGCCAATTCTTGACAAGTCGTTCGCTTGAATTAAAAGGTATGGGTATATAAACCCCAAAGTATTATTCAATTCGAACGGTGGTAGAAGATGGGCTTGATGGTAGCCCAAGAGAAGTTGTGAGACGCTGAAAATCGATCCACAAATTGTTGTGTTGTTTGTCTTTGATGGGAAGACAAATTCGGAAATGTTGATTGTCTTCATCTTTGTTGGAAGACGAGATCAAGCTAAATTCTCAAGGAAAATCGCTGCAGTCAGCTGTGTGCGCAACTGCAAGAATATGAGCTTGATGGGTGCCCAATAACTTGCGAAAACGCTGTGAAATCCGATCCGCAAGTTGTTGTGTTTTCGTCTTCTGATGGGAGACGAATTTGAGCGATCTCTGATGGGAAATCGTGGCAGTTAGCTGTAGGCGTAACTGTGACTGTTAATCTGACAGAAATAAATGAATATAGACAAAAGCCTATAGTTGACTAGTTTCTACAAGATGATCTATATCAATTCAAGTAAAAAGCATGCAGTGAGAAAAGCTATGATCCATCACTTTTCCACGCAAATCCTATGATTCAGCATTAGAGAACTGTTGGACAAAGCAGCAAAAGGGTGTGGTTCGTGCAAGACAAGAATGTGTATTTTGCAAGATGAAAAAGATCCAATCATTGCAAGGAATTTGGATCCAGAACTATGATAAGCATACGCTTGCAGTAGGTGCTGTCCTAGTATCCAAATTGGTTTAGAGCTTGGAACTGTGAAATTTTGGGATATACTGGACTATGAAGCTGAGTACTACTGAGAAATGGATCCAGAACTGTAGCCCCATAGCACAATGACGCGGGATTGACGCTGCTTCAAGGGCGTGGTCAAATTGTCAACTGTGTACCATACAAGCAAAAGCGCCTCCCACGCGCCGCCGAGCAGTTCTACCGTATATCAATATCCTGACCTCCCACCGTACAGACCTACCACCATCAGTGTTGGTGTCCGTACTAGACATTGATACCTATAGGTGATACTGTAGCACTCGGGGCTATACGTGGGTACATTGCCACTGCTGTGATTTTCCACAGACCTACATGACATTCCTGACCTTTGGAGATATTGAGTATTGTATGGGCAGAAGAACACTCAGGGGTAGTCAAGACTCGAACTCGAGACCTCTGGCTATGCGACTGTTAATCGTCAACTGTGTACCATACAAGCAAAAGCGCCTCCCACGCGCGGCTGAGCAGTTCTACCGTATATCAATATCCTGACACAAATTGAAGCACAGATGCGTTCCAGATACTGGTACCAGGTACCGGTAGATAGAAAGCCCCGAAAAAAGAATGGACTAGAGTATAGCCCTTGAATAAAATTCAAAATACATTAACTGAGGAAGTAACCCGGAGAAGCAACATGTATACTCGCTCGTCATCAGTCACCTGGCGAAACAGATGGGACGCTTTCTGACAGCTGATCGCAGATTCGGTGAAGAATGGCGCTAAATATTTAGCTAGAGCAAGGAATTCAATCGTAAGATGTACACAAAATTGCACCAAGTTCCAGGTGACGGCAGGTAGAAGAAGGATGAATGAAAGCGCGCGGTCGTCCATTCGGTTTCTTCACAGTGAGACAAGCTGAACCACCTGAAAGAAACACAAAAGTCCGTGGAGAGCCAATCTATTGGTCGATTACCAGTACCAGTTAGTACAGCTGCGAGTACTTGAGATGGACATCGAGGAGATGATGCAGTACAATTCGCATCGAAACTCGAGCCCAACAGCATGTTGAGATCTGAAGTGTGCAAGGCAAGAAGAACATTGAAAGCAGACGCTCTTTTCTCATCATTCAGTTGATATATAGGTATTATGCGTTTCACTTCATCAGGGGGCAATGGGAAAGTAACAGAATATCGAAGGGAAGTGTCACGTGATGCTGCCATGAATGGTTCAAGGAGTTGCTGACCTGGACCTCCTCAGAGGCCTAAAACTCGAACGAACGACGAAGCGTATTGCTCTTTATGTGTTTCTAGGCCTTGAAAAGTTTCACCTAGGGAGGGATTGGGATCTTGGGCCACGGACAATTCAAGAGAGACGAGGCGTGTCATGTCTCGTCAGAAGGATCGAGAGGCCATGTAGTCGATATTCGCTTACGACTCACTCCTCCTGGCGTCACGATTCAATGATTGTTCGTTCACGGCCATATCATCATCATCATACCGACATTTGACTCCTATTGCGCTCAGCTGGCTGAAAAGAAAGGACAATAAATGCTGCATTGGCGCTCGCCAATCTTCTTGGAGTATACGTTTGACACATTCATGCAACGGAGCATGCGATATGGCCAAGGTCTGGGAATGGCAGCTTTTTCTCAATGGATGGGTCAGTTGATATGGCGTGTATGACAGGCCCACGATCAATGATAATATTGCGTCGTCGCTGATGACAGTATCTCAAATGACAATGGCCACGGAAGTGGTGAAGCATTGATTCATTCACTCGCTGGCGGCCCTTTAGCACCAACCAAGGTATCTTTCGCTACGCTTTTCCGTTCAACTCAAAGCATTGCCTTGCAGCTTTCAGTTTGCCTTTCGTTGTACTTGAGCAACTGAGTCGTGCAGCTTCTGATCTCTGATGAAAGACTTCCTCATGGGGATGACCTCGGCAGGTGGCGTAGGTTTTGACAAAAGATAACACTGGTTCCTAACAGTTGTGAGTTGTTGCCCCCCGCCTTACCGGTGTTGCCAAACACACTTCACCATTGAACATAGAAGCTTATTGTATCGAAAAGTGCAGCCTCTCATCTCTGGTGATTGAATCTCTCATTGTGGGCTATCGCCAACCGGTTCAGGTTATTCTGCGGCTGGGAAAGAAATAAAGCAACGCTGATGATCTCTAACATCTCTGAGTTGTCCTACCAGTGTTGACAACCACAGTTTGCCATTGGGCATAGAAGCGCATAGTATCGTTGCACTGACATCATCATACATGGAGATGCCAGAGACGCCAAGTTCGCTTGAGGAAAAACATCGAATATCTACCGCGGGAGGCGTAATCTGTGCTCGACGGGATATCGCAGCACAGAATTGCCGCTTTATTCCGTGCGTTTATTATTATTCGTACGAAAATTGGGGAAATCACATATACACTAAGCGCTCTGCTGCTGACGATGACTGTGAGTCCCTGCAGTGAACGATAATCATATTGAGGGGCGGTCCTTTTTTTGTTGTCTTTTGCTTTATATTTCAAAGGCTAGGAAGGCCCAGCAGCTATTCAATCGGTACAATTTCAGCAGGTACATCAGCTGAATCGACAGATGGATGATACCGCCAAGCAACCAGCAAGCGAGGCGTTGTCGGATGATGAGAAGGAGCCAAAGGAAGAAACCAAATCGTGTACTGTCGCAACTGCAGCTGTTTGGTCGACTGCCAACGATGATTGCATTCTCTTTGGCAGAGGGAAAGGTTGCAATAATCATCCTGGAAACAAGAGAATGCGACTTGTCATAGAAGGTTACAGAGATCGGTATCAAGGTGCCGGACGCGGAGGGAAGAGAAAACTTGTTTATCAAATCTACAAAGAACTGATCGAAGCGGGGATGAAGTTTTTGAAGCAGGAGGAGGGACTAGATGGATGGGTCGAAGCGGACGCTGATGAAGCTATCAAGAAGGTGGGCCATGCAATGCGGTGTCCCAGGATCAGAATACGAAATGAAGCAGTAGACTTGGGTGACCGATCCAATGTTGCCAGTGGTTTCTCAGCAGCAGTGTACCCACATGCACGAGCTCATGCTGGCCAAATGCTGTTAAACAATTCGGCTGTCATTGGCCGAGACAGTAGTATTCCTGGGCTGCTAGGTTTGCCTAGTATGTCCTCCGCTGTTGCAAGAGCCGGATTTCTGTCCCGGGGCACGATGGAACATCAGGAGGCGCTGAGAGTGGGGCTGGGCATGATAGGCCTATCCGACCCACTATCACTTTCTTTGCGACGTATTCCTATGCAAATGGATCTGACTTCCTTGCACGCAGGTGCATCATCGGCATCGATGGGATTCACAGCACCAGCCATGGGCCTGAATGGATTGTCATCATCGGCTCTTGAGTTGTTGATTAGGTTTGAGCGGGAGCGCCAGCTTCGGCAAGCCATGCTGAGCATCATCAATCTCAGAAGGAACACAGAACAGCGTTGAAGAAGCATCTCATCATATTGCGACTAAGAATATACTTTCGACATCTACAGTACTTTTCAGGAATGAATCATCACAACTGCGAATCTGGGACTCAACGAAGTTCGATGAAATTGGGAAATGGACGGGTCCAACCACGATTTTTGGGAAAGGATGGAAAGTATCATTAGTACTGTCAATAACAGTACCCAATCATCCTCCCAATGATGATTATTGTGTCCGCTAGTCGCATTCCTTGGACCTTCACCATTTTTTTGTCATGGATGGACTATTTGAAGCCGAGTTGTGATTGGTTGCTTGTTATCTAGATGATGATTGATTGGAGTGTGCACGGAGTGATGCCATGCCGTTCTCTTGGTTTCCGAACCTGACTTCGATTTTGAAAAATCATGAAAGAGAAATTGCCGTGCGGACGCAATACTAAAGTAAGGGCCGAAATATATAATAAACAATTTGATTATGGATGGATATACTATCGTATCACTATGGCAGAACGTTACCGGTACTAGCTAGTGCTGTGGTACTAGCAGTTTTGTGTGCCTCCTTCGTCCGTCTGGAAATAACAATATTGCTCGTCCTTCTCCCGTTTGTGAAGGTTTTGCAAATGGAAATAGTTGACACATTGTGATCACACTCTGTTAGTCTACGACATACATTGTGCACATATCCATCCGGTTCCTTGTGTATTTCTTGAATCCACAACTAAGATGACCTCTTCGGACAACTCTGTAGAAGAGAAAATGGAGTTTTCCGACGACAAAAGCCCCAACACTTCTGAAAATGGCACAGACTCCTCCCGACCAAACAAACGCGCTCGTCTGGATGCTTCCGAGACTGAGGCGATTGATAAATCGGCAGCCCCGTCCACAAGTAAGGAGGAAGGAAATATCACTTTAGCAGATCCTGCCTTGTTGGAACACGCCAAGACGCGCCTGTCCAAGTGGGCGGCACGATTGTTCGATCCAGATCGGCCGCGAGGGCTGGTGCAAGGACCGATAACGATTCCCTTGAACGATGAATTTCTCACTGCCTTTGGAAAACGAGAGAAGGAATACGATGAGAAAACTGGAAATGTTTTGAATTTGGATTCCACCATTGCGAGCGATGATGAAAACGATGACATTGATGAAGAAGCACAAAAACAAAAGCAGGCAGCACAAGAGAAGAAGGAGAAGGAAAAGGCTGCCAAGGAAAAAAGAAAATCCCGAACCAAGGTCAAGATTTCTAACCTCGCTTATCGAACGTCTTCCGAAGCCTTGACTACTGCCTGTCAGCAGTTCGGTCCCTTGGTGGAAGTCAAGCTGATTCTGGATGGTGACAAAGAACCGACTCCAAATATGCAAAACTCGGGACGTGGGTATATTACTTTTGAAACTGCCGAAGATGCCGAGGCTTGCATGGAAGGTCTTCAATCCTTAGATGGAAGACCGGTTCGATTGAACCTGGCCAATGTCAAGCCACAAGGTGGTGCTGGCAAGAGTGGGGCCTCCTCATCGTCTGGCCCCCCACGACCGGCATCCGCTCTGAACCGGTCGCTCGAAAAGGACATTTCCACTATTTGCTATCGTTGTAGTGGAGTGGGCCATATTGAAGGAGATTGTCCCAATCCGGCCAAGCCAAAACCCTGTCCACTCTGTGGGAGTACTGAACATATCATGTATCAATGTCCATACAAGCAAATTTGTTTCAATTGCGGTACTCCGGGCCACGTCTCTCGTGCCTGCACTTATCAACGAGGATTGCCCCGCCGTATTTGCTGCAGTATCTGTTTGTATCCGGGCCATCACCAGTCACAATGCAGAGCTGGAGAAAAGTATATCCACCGTGATCCCAATATGATGGATATTATGAAGGGAGCAACGAGCCTCAAGTGGTTCCATGGACTACAGGGTATCACCTGTAACAATTGCGGTGCTCAAGGTCATTTTGGTTGGGAGTGCCCCAGACCGAAGGTACACCATTTAGTGCAAGATAACGAGTTGGCTGCCAACGAGATTGCACGCGCCACGGCTGATTCCATGGCCGAACAGCTGGAACAGGAACGATCGCGGAATCGCGGTCGGGATCACAACCGCGGTGGTAATAACCGGAGAAGAGAAGTTCAAAGTTTACCACCAACTCGAGGTGGTGGTGGTGGTGGTGGACGACGAAATAGTAGTGGTAATGGTCGGGGATACGATACTGGCAGTGGCGGTGGCAACAACAACAACAACAACAACAACAACAACAACAACAACAACAACAACAAGAAACGCAAGAACAATAATGGAGGCGGTGGTGGCAATCGACGAAACAGTCGTGGGTATGACACCAATGGGGGCAGTCGGAAACGATCTAGGGGACACTGATGGGCCTAATCAAATAAAAATCATCAGAGTGTTGTCTTTCTGACTTGGATGTTGTTGTTGATTACCAGCAATGTGTTATTAATAGTTTTGAGAATAGCACCGATTCGATGTTCGTACCAGGTACTTGTAAAGCCCTTCGACAACAAATACGACTGAGAAGAAACCCGGATCCTCACTCGTCATCGCGTCGTTTCATCAAGGATCATTGGAAAGTCTGTGTGCTGTCGCCAACCTGCCTCTTTCTCGTATTTCATCTTGTTAGACTCAATCGTCGATCCTAGACACATAGTAGAGTCAAGAGATGAACTTCATCAAGGATTTGAGTATCGACAAAGTGCGAAACCTGGCAGAAGATGCGTAAGTCTACATATTGCTCACGCTGCATTCTCATGAACTCGAGTGGGTCATCATTCTGGTTGCTGGTAGCGATCCACGCAAAATTGCGTAGAGGATTCGACCGGAAATGTGAAAAAATGTTTTTTTTTGGCAATGAGAATGGAGTGGTTTTATGGCTTTGGATCATGACAACTAACGAAATTTCTTTTGTTTGCCTTTGTATAACATGATAAATTATTGATTGCTTGACTTTAAGCATCAACCAGGCAAAGCCAAAAACCGATGTGGAGGCCCGTGTTTACGAAGTCTTGTCGCACAAAAACTGGGGTGCTTCCTCCTCTTTGATGCACGAAGTTGCCCGTGATACCTTTGATGCTGAACGCTTTTACATGATTTCTCGTCTAATGTGGGAAGGAATGGAGAATCAACGCCCAGCTGCTTGGAAGGTAGTCTTTAAGGCCCTCACACTCCTCGAGTTTTTGATCAAGAATGGTGCCGAACGATGTGTGGACGATGCTCGTAATCATGGACACGTCCTGAGAGCCTTGGGAAAGTTCAACTACTATGAGGGTACGATTGATCGAGGATTGGGAGTTAGAGAAAAGACGAAACAGATTACGGAATTGCTGTCGAACGATGACAATATTCGAGAAGAGCGTCAGCGAGCTAGAAAATTGAGAGAAAAGTTTCGTGGGAATGTTGCTTCTTCTGCCAATGCTGGAGGCGGCGGAAGAGGAGCTGGTTATGAAAACTATGGAAATAGTGGTGGTGGTGGTGGCTATGGAAACGGAGGCATTGATAGTGGCAGTGCTACTGGCCGATATGGCAACACGGCAACCCCAACTTTTGCAGCCATGCCTGCCGAGAAGAAAAAGAAGAAGAAGAAAAAGAAGCCAGTCGCAGAACCAGCAGCTCCAGCGGCTGCTGCACCAGGTACGTGTAGTTGCGTTGAATCGAATCACCGACTCTCTGTATTTCTTGCCTTACAGTCTAACCTTACTTTTCTTGTTTGTTACCTTCCCAACATTCGCAGAAATTGATTTGTTTTCCTTCGATACGCCAGCAGCCGCACCGGCGGCAGCACCTGCAGGAAATGATGAGTTTGCTAACTTCCAATCCGCTGTTGCACCAGCACCTGCCGCAGCCGATGACTTTGATGCATTTGGAACTTTGAGATCGGCCAATCAATCCACACCAGGAAGTGACCCGTTTTCCGCGCCGGCACCAGCCCCACCACAGCAACAAGCAGCCGCATTCGATGCTTTCGGAAACAGCAGCAGCAACAACAACAATACTGCTAATAATATGGGAGCCATGATGGGCAACAATAATGCTAATAACATGGGAGCCATGATGGGCAACAATACTGCTAATAACATGGGAGCTATGATGAGCAACAACATGAACGCCATGAGTGGAATGAACACTACCACCAACAACAACATGAATGCCATGAACAATGCCTTTGGTGCAATGAATGTCGGTCAGCCGCAAACTGGTGGTATGATGCAACCCAGCATGCAAGCGGCGCCTCAAGTAGCCGCTCCAGCAGTAGTCGGAGGAGGAGGAGATGACGACGAGTTTGGTGACTTTGGTTCCGCTCCTACTGCAGCACCTGCTGCCGCAGCTACTAGCACATCTTCTGATCCGTTGAGCAAATTGATTTCTCTTGATGGTCTGACCAAGAATCCATCCAAGAAAACTCAACAAAACAACACGGGCTTCAACAACTTTGGAAATGGTGGTGGAATGGGCCAAAATAGTAACAACAATATGCAAATGAACAACCCAATGCCAAGTGGGCCAGTCGTTGTGTCTGCCGGAGGTAGTGATGCCATCAGTTCCATGTTTGGACCTGCCCCAGTGCAACAGCCAAATCCTCACATGCAACAACAAAAGCAGCAGCAACAAGCAGGAAACCAAATGAATATGATGGGTCAAGGCATGCAAGGCGGCATGACCCCACAGATGATGCAACAAATGGCCGCAATGCAAGGTGGTATGACCCCACAAATGATGCAACAAATGCAACAACAAATGGCCGCAATGCAGCAGGGTGGAATGAACCCGCAAATGATGAACCAGATGGGAAATATGGGAATGATGAACAACAACAATGGCAACAACAGCATGCAAGGTGGCATGAATCCTCAAATGATGATGAATCAAATGGGAGGAATGCAAGGAATGCAAGGTGGAATGAATCCCCAGATGATGAACCAGATGGGAGGCATGCAAGGTGGAATGAATAATCAGCAATTCCGATAAGCAGTCGTTGTGCAAACGAGACAGAATATGTTGTTTTGACTAGAATACATTGTCTAAATTTTAAATAAGACTTCATATCTGCAGTATTCTAGCTAGAGACTTGTAAATGAAAACACCCTTTCTACTAGCTTAGAATATGAATACACGCGTGCATATGCTGCTGAAAAATACAATGAGACAGCCTCTGAATCCAATTCATAGGTTGCCGGTTGTTCCAACAATCAAAATATGAATTTTCCAACTCTAAAGGTTATGACGATGACGTCCCAAATGAATCATCGGCAGACCCATCGGTCCCTTGACTTCTTCCATCCGAAGAGTCGGACTTGGAAGATACCACACTGCCACCAAAATCACGCAGCAGTTCTCCCCCCTGGTTGGGCATGCTTGACGAATCAATCTTAATGTTGGAACTAGCGCGGGGCAGCATATTGTTCATGCTGTCAAGAACATTCAGTTGTAGGGCTTCATCTTGACCAACAACATCCTGGTGTCGACTCAGACGAGACTGCCTTGGTGGAGTACGGGGATGTCGATACCGTAATCGCTTGACTATATCATCGACCTCTTTCCGGTCAACATCGGCAGCCGACCAGTCTCGTTGGGAAACACTTTCCAAGAGATCCACCACATCACTGTGATCTTCTCGCTTCTGACGATATCCGCCAAAGAAATAATTACTCCAACTTGTTGACATAATGGTGATGATGATGGTAATGCTCTAATATCCGTTTATCTTTCTCGAAGCTTTTTGCTCTGAAACTCTCCAAGATAGTACAATGAACTCGCAAATTTCATCAGAACGGACGTCCACGAACAAGACCAGAAGGTTTGGGTTGTCATTGATGTGAGTCGTAGAAAGCCGATGGATTTTCGCCAAGCTTTTCAATTTTCACTCCAACTACTTTGAAAATGATGTCACGTTTTCGGCGGGGTTGGCTCGTGTTTCGGAATGCACACACAAAATATCGCGTACGATCTAACATCTTGAAACAGACCAAGCCGACTCAACGTTTGGAGATGGGACTGAAAGATACCACTCTACTCACTCGTGGTCTTTCTTCGTCCATGCCTGCAACAGCATGGTGTGTCTATCTTTTCATGGAATCTAATTTAGGACTATGGGAGCATCACTGTATACTGAAATGAAAATTCTGAATTTGAGCATGTAATCCATGTGCTCACTTCGTCTGAAGAGCACGGGAATTCTGGTCGTGATTGTGGAGCAGCTTATCGATTGTCGTTACTGGCTGTTGGAGGAATGTCCAGGTACCCAGCTGAATGGGGCGATTTTCTCTGTTCAACTTTATTGATCGTATCCGACTTTGAGAACAATTACTTTCGAGGGCGGCACCGCAGTTATTGGTTCAGGCTCTTCAACACTCCCAATTGCTTCAGGCTCTGCTTCATCGCCGACTGTTTTGTCTTGAGGCTCCACTTCTTGGGCAGGACTACTTGGTTCTCGTCGCTTCGGTGATAGTTTCGGCTCAAAGTATGTAATATATAGAGCTGATAACAAAAAACCCATCACCACCGCTCCAATTGCAAATAGTGGCTGATAGAAGATCCAGGCTATGGAAATTATCATCAGAGACATTGGGATCGAAACCAACAAAGCGATGCATGGAATGATGTAGTTTCCAGTGACATCCTCCAAAGCATCTCCACAAAATGGAAGAACGTCAAATGCTATGGCAATGGGATTCAATATGAGAGAGATACCAATCACCATTGTGAGGAATCCAGAAAATCGAAGGCCCCATGTCAGCAAGACATTGTCCTGTTCAGCTTTGTCGAAGAGTTCATCAGACGTCTTGATCCCCCGGGCAAAAAGCAAAAGCTCTCTGTCACCTTTGGTTATATATGGTTCTAGCACTCCATTAGAGCCTTGTTTGGCAACAACACTGATGTAATCTGGCAGGACCACTGAAAATTTGACTTTATTGTCACCGATCGAATTCAAACCACGGTTTCGTTGCAAGCGCAGCTCACCTTGTGAAAAGGTTGCAGTTTTGCCAGGAAAGTCTGGAAAGTTGGAGGCAGAAGTATCGATTGGTGCATCTTTCCAGGTGACGTCCCAGTCCACCTGTTCGGAAATTTCAGTCGAGACTCGGAAGGGACCAAGACTAATGTCGTTAGAAGTTTCTTCGTACTTGGGCACCAAGAAGCTTGTCGGGTTTGAGGGTGTTACGTATTCCTTGAAACGAGAAGAACGAATCAATCGAGAGGACCACTTTTTGTAATACGTATAGGTTGTGACTGTTCTGGTACCGCCGTCAGATGTCTTCTCGGTTTTGGTCTGCGATCTTTCTTCCCATTGATACATTTGCACACTGCGTTCGTATTTGATTGCCTTGGTTGCATTCGATACATTGAGGCCGAAAACTTCATCATATATCGCATTGTTGCCTCCATCAACGATACCACTGATGTAAACGAGTTCGTTGTCTCTCCTTGTGTTGATAGTGTCATCGATGCTTGTCATGCCAAGTCGATAGACAATACTTCTGCCTTCATCCAGATCTGTTCCCCTCCTGACCGACCGCCCTTCATTCCAAAATAGAACCCCCCAGCTTCCAAAGAGAAGGAGAAGGCCGATGCAAACTGCAGTGAGGGCATTTTTCATACGGTCAAAATAAGAATACTCCTGTGGCAAAACCGATAATTTGTAATGGTGAGATAGATATAGTCAAATCACGATGTTCTTCTACTGCTAACGGCAGCAATCTTGTCGTCTGACAAGACCTTGTTATAAGGATAGCGTCGGCAGAGACCAGTGAGAGGTAGTCTCTTCGCCAAAGTCGTCGCGAGGACTGGATGTAAACTGCAGTTTATTCTCATGGTGTATCGCAACTCCACTTACCATCACCTCTCTATATCCTGTAACATCTCCAACTACCTCTTCGCTCATAGAAACGCTTTCTAGAAGTTTTTGCGTGGAATGTTCCAATCTTTTTTTGTCGTTAGACGACTGTGCACTCAATTGTGTGATATGTTCATGTTGTCAACATTTTGATGAATCATTTTTGTGGCTTTCCGCGTTTTCTACGACTCGTAATCACCTACACTTATTATGTGAAATAGATAATAGTCCCGGTATCGTTCTTACCCTCCGGATAATACATACCGCAGCATTGAACACTAATAAAGTTCCCACCAAATCTCACCAAATATGGAGCCAGCCTTGCCTATTTCAAACAAGATCGGAAAGCCTGCCAATCAGAAAATGCTTCTCCAGCTTGTGACAAGTCAAACATCGTGAAAACGCAAGTCCAGCGATTTTTAGAGGGAAACGTGCTGCAGTTACCCTGTATATGAAAAACATGCATGAGGATATTCGCAGTCGCTAATTCAATGATAGCAGTAAGAAAAAGGAGAGGGGAAAGATAATAATAATCAATGGTCTAGACTAGAGCTTATTCAGTTTCCTTCATCTATTCGTCAAGTAAATTTGACTTGATAAATTTGTGTTTTGAATTCACAGTCGTAACTAAATGTCTTGATGTCACCGTCGTAACCCAATAACACGGATGAAGCGGAAGAGAGTTCTCTGCTATCCTTGTTGAATCCAAAGGTTCTGTTTCGAGAAGTGTTCGCAGAGGGCGACCCGATCCATCGTTTCGGTGGGCTGGATGATTGGATCTCATCGGAAGGGACACCATCCATGGTATTTCCCGTGGTCTTGCAAAGTGCAGTCTCCGGAGACTCCTAGATCATCACCACCACTACATCCATCGGATTAGAATAACGCATCATCTATTCATTCTCATAGTGTGCATCATGCCATAATGACGCTCATTGGCAGATCGGAAAAACAATGAGGGATCACAACAAATGACCAAATGACGAGAACAATTTTAAATTGAACTTTATCAAATACCGCACGTGACTATTCAGGTCTATATAATATATAGAAAGTAAGCCTGAATCCAAGCTGTTTTGATGAGTACAATATTAGTGTTCAATGCTGCGGTATGTATAATCCGCAGCGACTCTACGGAATTATCAAACATGAATCGACTGTGATATAGGCCTAGCCTTCTCCTTTAAACATACTTGAACGAAACATGCAACATAGATACAAGGCCAAAATTGCTTTTGTCTACATTCTTTCTTGATCAGGGTGGAACGTATCCGCCGCCAGTGTTCGTCGGGGCTGGATAAGCCGGAGGGGGAGAGAATCCAGGATTAGTGGCAGGTGGAGGGTTATCTAGCGCCTGACCAAAGGGAACTTGCTCCTCGACTTTGTTCTGTTGCTGGTACCCAACTGGTTGCCCGTATCCGACTGGCTCTGCAACCTTGTTGTGTTGCTCATATCCCATTGGTTCGGCAGTTGCTTCAGGTTGACCATAATTTTCATTGTAGCCCTGATTGGGAGGCTTCGTCTCGGGGTTATGCTGCTGCTGTTGCTGCTGGGGTGGGGGCTTGGAAAGCTTGGGCTTCAGGTACTTGACGTAAAACAAGCCCAGTAGACCAATCATGACGATCGAGCCAATTGCAAAGTATGGGCGATAGAAGATCCAAGCAATGGAAATGATCAATAGAGTGAATGGAATAGAAATAACCAAGGCGATACATGGAATGATACATCCTCCGATGCATCCTTCCAAAGCGTCTCCGCAGAAAGGTAGAACATCGAATGCTGTAGCAATGGGTTGTAGAATCAAGCAGACACCGACGACCATAGCAATGAATCCAGCAAGTCGGAGAATCCAAGTCAATGTGTTGTTATCTTCTTCAGCTTGGTCGAAAAGTTCATCAGAGGTTCTGATACCTCTGGAGAAGAGTAGTAGCTCTCGGTCGCCTTCGGTAATGTATGGCTCGAGTTGTCCGTTAGTACCTTGCCTGGCAACCACACTAATGTCATCAGGCAAGACAATAGTAAAGTCGACTATGTGGTCACCGATAGAATCAAATCCTGAGGCTTTTCGAAATCGCACTTGACCCCCAGAAAAACTAGAAGTGTAACCAGTGAAATTGAGCAACGACAGATCGACAGGTGCATCATACCAAGGTGTCTCCCAGCTGGGTGAAAATTGTGTGTTAGAATACAGTGTCTTCGAAGGAACCAGACCAACAAGTCGAAAAATGTTGTTACCTGATCTGACTTGTAATGTCACCTGCAAGTCCAAATGGACCAAGGCCAATATCATCAGACGCAAGAAAAGCGCTTGTCACCAAGTAACTTGTTGGGTTTGGTGGCGTCACTGCCTCCTTAAAGGAACTAGACGAAACCAGATTAGATTTCCACACCTTCTCGTAAGAATATGTTGTAATCTTTCTCGTTCCGCCGCCAGAAGTCTTCTCAGTTCTGGTTGAAGATCGTTCTTCCCATTGGTACACTTGCACATTGCGCTCGTACTTAATAGCTGCATTCGTTGCGTTGGTAACATTAATCTTGAAAAGATCGTCGTAGATCACGGCATCACCTCCATCCACAAGACCACTGACATAGACCAGTTGGTTGTCCAAACTCTTGTCAATGGTGGCATTAATGCTTGTCAATCCAACTTGTTTCACAATACCTCGACCTTCATCAAGATCCTCTTGTCTCCTCACAGCCCTTCCCTCATTCCAGAATAGGACTCCCCAGCTTCCAAAGAAAAGGAGGAAACCAATGCATACACCAGCGCAGGCATTTTGCATGCGGTCAAAGTAGGATTGATTCTGCAAGTATTGTGTGAAGACATTCGGTTTTGTGAGCTGATAATAACGGTGCGTCGATGATGTTGCAAGACAATGCAACTCACTGTTGTCTCGGTGTATCCTCCAAAGCCTCCGCCGCCTCCATCGTCAAAGTCTCCGTCGCTCATCGTATCAACGTTTGAATTTTCTCGGCTCCTTACGAAAGGGTGATGTCGTGTTGTGAGATGGGATGATTCTTCTTCAAATTTGGTTTTTGAAATCTCACTTCGCGCGGGTCTGTTCTTGCCGTAGGTTTCTACGGTGGTGCGAGAACCGTTTTTTGCAATCCCGAGTTGATTCGTGTCCTGAGCAGACTTGAGTAAAACAAAACTATCAAGTACAGTATGTAACCAAATAAAAACTAAAGTATTTTTTTTTGTATAGAAGAGGTCAGTAGAAATCTGCTGCCTGAAACCCCTCTCGTAATACTTATAATCAAAAACATGTAATCAAAGTCCATCACCCTAAAGATGAAATCTTTCTTTAGGGGGCAGAGTATCCACCGCCACCGCCGTTGTTGTCCAACGCCTGGCCAAATGGAACATCCTCTTTTGGTTGCTCTTCTCCGCCATATGGCTGTGCGGGAATAGGCTCGCGCTTTTCTTCATTAAAGCCTTGTTGTTGCTGTTGCTGTGGTTGTCCACCAGATGGCTTCTTCTCAAGCTTCGGCTTCATGTACTTGAAGTAAAAGAGGCCCAATAGACCCAGCATGACAAGTGTGCCAACTGCGAAAATTGGTCGATAGAAGATCCAAGCAATGGAAACGATCAACAGAGTCAATGGTACACAAATACACAAGGCAATACATGGAATGATACACCCTCCAATGCACCCTTCCATGGCGTCTCCGCAGAAAGGTAGAACATCGAATGCGGTAGCAATGGGATTTAGGATCAAGCAGACACCAATCACCATGGCAAGGAATCCAACAAATCGGAGAATCCATGTAAGGGTAGTGTTGTCCTCTTCGGCCTGGGCGAATAGCTCGTCGGAAGTCTTTTCACCTCTTGAGAAGAGTAGTAGCTCTCGGTCGCCTTCGGTAATGTATGGTTCGAGCTCTCCGGTGGTGGATTGCTTAGCAATAACAGAGACAGTATCTGGCAAAGTGATGCTCAAGGTGGCTCGATTATCACCGACAGTATCCACATTAGCGCTCTTGCGAACATATATAGTGCCCGAAGAAAAAGTGGTCGTGTAGTTATTGAAACTGACCGCCGACCCATTCACTGGTGCATCAGTCCATACTTCAGACCAGGTGATGTAGCTGGAGACTGAGGAGTCCAAATTGTATGCTCCAAGTCCAATATCATTCGACGCGTCACTGAAGGGAGTGAGCAAGAAGCTGTTTGGATTTGTGCGTCCTGCTTGTTGTTCTCTGAAATTGGCAGATGACACCAATACGGAAGACCACTCTTGACCATAAGAGTAGGTGGTGACTTGTCTAGTTCCACCGCCAGAGGTCTTCTCGGTTCTGGTGGACTTGCGCTCGACCCATTGGTACATTTCAGCACTGCGAGAGTATGCGAGTGCCCCAGTCAAGTTGGTGACATTGAGCTTCAAAATGTCGTCATAGATATTTTTGCTGCCTCCATCGACAACACCAGTAACCCAGACAAGATTGTTGTCTTTTGTCTTGTCGATAGTTGCATTGATGGTTGTCAAACCGACTAGTTGGACAATGCCGCGACCCTCGTCGATATCTTGTTGTCTCTTGACAGCACGTCCCTCGTTCCAGAATAGAACTCCCCAGCTTCCAAAGAACAAGAGCAAACCGATGCAAACACCAGCGCAGGCACTTTGCATGCGCTCGCAGTAGGATTGTTGCTAGAGATGGTACAAAGTTGAAGGCCAAAATGAGATGATTGAATATCATTGGAAAGAAATTCGCAATGCAATGACAACACAAAGCAACCAAGATTTATCTCCTTCACATGATCAACACAACCTTAGAGAAGCAAATCGAGACTGGTACTTACCCCAGTGACTTCCGAAAATTCTCCGCCGTCCATTTTAATCTTTTGTTAGGATATGATGACTCGAAACGGTGCAAAGATGTTGAGGCTGCGATGAGAGACAACGCAATTTTGGTGTCAAACGTTTTTTGAAAAGAAGATTTCAAAAAATATGGGCGATTTGGAGATGCAACATCAACTACCGTTAAGTTGGTTTGCAGTAGGTATTCTACTCTACCCGAAAATTACTGGTAAAATCGTAGGATTCGGAAGCTTTGGCCGTCAGAGTACAGTCGCAGCGACAGAAACCGAAGCGAATACCGCACATTTGATCACTTTCGACTCCGAAGAAGATTCTAACACGTGGAGAGATATATATTTTATCAATACCGAAATTCAACGTGATGTACGCTCCACATAAATCCCAAACATCATCGATCTTGTTTGCACCAACCCTAACTCTCATTGTTGCACGTCTGGAGGATTTACGCAGTATCTTTGGGACCTCGAAGGTGTACTTGCCCTCGCCAATAATGCAATGACGATTGTAATCACATCTATTCCGAGTTGTCAGTCAGGTTGTTTCGCAAATCTGGACGGCGAGAACCACCTTGATGGATATGCACTTTCTTTATCAAAGAATTATTATCAGAACAGAACCTTACCAATGACGATAATCATCCGTTCCGAGTGTTGCTCCTGTCAGTCAGGTTGTTTCGCAAATCTGAAAGCCGAGAACTTTGATGCATGGAGATGCACGTCTAGCCTATCTTGTTGAAACTTTAAGAATTATCAGAGCAGAACCTGACCAGTGATCATCATCATCATCATCGTCATCATCATCTATTCCGAGTGTTGATGTCGGTCAGACAGGTTGTTTCGCATTT
>CAKOGP040001112.1:0-66422 GCA_933822405.4 Cylindrotheca closterium | reverse complement strand
ACGTGTACCATGCTGCTGCAATCACCACAGATCCCAATAAGGGCTGCGAAGAGCCAAGTATTACCCATGATGTACTTACTACCTGTGACACCACAACCAGCTTGTGACCTAGAGCCATGGAATGGTGGTTGCCAGCCAATACTGATAACCGATTCATGCAATCTAACATTATCTGTAAGAGTATTATTGTTAACATCTGTGCTTGCTTCACCTGATCTCTTTGTTGTCCTCACTCACTTGCTCGACCAGCCAATAACCCTGATTACTATTGGTCCACTGAAGAGGATGAACTCTTGTGCCGGCTACCACTCCGAGTGGGTGACTTGTGACTGCTTCCCCTAGGGGATCTCATGACTTTTCGTGATGCCCCCACTTCTGGACTACTAAAGGGAGACCGACTGCGAGACTTGCTGTGTCGAGACCTTCGTGCATATTCCTCCTCCTCTTCTTCATCTTCAAGATCGATCAATGCCTCCATCTTCTTCTTTTGTTCATCATTTAGCAAAGCCAGCATAATCTTACTCAATCGGTCTTGAATATGCTCGACTTCTTTCATATCGATTTCTGTGTACTTGGTGACGGTATGGATAAACTTGGATTGGAACTTGGCTGACAAAAGTGAAGTATCCATACCCTCCATGGCATTCATCACAGCCGCCATACCCGTTAGAGATGGCTTTATCTTGACAAAGTAATGATCCGCAATGGCCAATTCAGTTTGGTAGCGTGCGTAGTCAAAGATAGCACCCCGGACCGCACTGTGGACGGTCTCTGGAAGGAACAACAAGAGATTCTGTGCAAAACCCAATGGTGTTGGACCACTAACTCTCCAAACCAAGGCTTCTAGAATCTTCTTTTCCATGTTGGCAAATTCCATTTCAGTGTAACATCCTCGACTAAGGTCCGCCAACAGCGAGGTCTCCATTTCCAAAGGTTCGTGAATCTTAATGGCAATGTACAAACAGGTCATGGCCACCAATTGGTATTCCTTGCGATCACTCAAGGAGCGTCTCCCCTTTCTAGAACACAAGTATCTGTCCAGATACGACATGCCAATTCCGACAGTCTCTCGACGGAACTTGCAAAAGTCGACCACCTGATAACACCATTCGCACATTTTGACCCGGCAATCTTCATCGACTGGTTTGGCGGCGAGTCTACAAATCTCCTTGAAGGCTACGAGATAATCAATGCATTTGTAATCCCCTTCTTCTTGACGGATCATAAAGCCGACTCGTTCCGGGATTTCTTGTTTCTCATGTTTGGGCAACAGGGCCCACTCGGCCAATGGTGTGGAGGCAATTACAAGTTGTTTTGGCATTTTGCATCAGTCTTCTTGCTGTATTTTAAAACTGGATGTTTGTTGGTGTCTGATGCAATATGTTGTCGAACGAGATTGAACGAATAGAAAATTTCAATAGACAGCGGAACGCAAGTTATTTCAAGTTTGGAAATGGTGTTGATGGTGTAAGTGCAGCCAGTGTAGGAGATGATGAAGATGAGAGACATAGTCATCCTGTATCCGGGTTCTTAGCCCAAGAGAAAATCCGGCCGGTCATCATTGAAGATGACCGCCAATTTGTCTGTTCCATAAGTGAAATTTGTCCTTACCTGTATTTCCCCTCCCCCATATACCCGAGGTTCCCCTTCCTCTCCACGTTGGAGGAAAATCTGATCAAGTACCACGTCATCCAACTGGTCTCTCCATCGACCGTCATTCATCCCTGACTGAAAGCACACCAAAGCTGTGCTTTACCCCTCTCATAATTCCACCTCATTTTGCATAGGTACACGACATTATGCAATCAAGATTCCACGCAATCATTGCCAACAATAACAACACCCATTCAACTTCAGCATCATACTCCAAGAACTCTCCGTTATTGTGTTGAATAATTTCATTGTCAACCGCTACAAAAAAAGTACTAAACGAGTCAGTGAGTCAGTCAATCTCCAAACCTCAGCCATCAACGTTTGAAACTCTAAAAGCATCAACGTTTGACTCCAAACTTTTGCGCTTTCCAATAACAAAAAACGAAAGCAATGAAAACCAAAGTCCGGTTCGATGGTCTGGATGTGGCTGCCATGGTGGCCCAATGGAACCGTGTGGCCTTGGGACGTCGTGTGATTAATATTTACGATGGTCCGAACGGAGATACCTACTTGTTCAAATTGGACAAGAGTTCCAATGCTCAAACCAATACGGCGCAAGGTGACAACAACAACAGCAACAACAACAACGGAAACAGTTCCAACAATAACAACAACAACAACAACAACAACCAATCTTCCAATCTCATTTTGCTCATGGAATCCGGTATTCGCTTCCATTCCACACGACAACCGGTGGACACGCCTGGAATGCCATCGCCCTTTTGTTCCAAACTGCGCAAGCATTTGCGAGGCTTGCGATTGGAGCAGGTGCAACAGCTGGGAAACTACGACCGTGTGGTCCATTTAGTCTTTGGAAGTGGTGATCAACAGCGTCATTCCTTGTTGCTGGAATTGTACTCCAAGGGTAACATTATTTTGACCAATGCGTCGTTTACCATTTTGTCCCTGCTGCGATCCCACGAATACGAAGACAAAAGTGGTGGTGGTGGTGGTGGTGATAATGCTACTGCTGCTGCTGGTGCTGGTGATAGTGATACCGTGAACAACAACAAAAACAACAAAAATGGTAGTCAACAAGTCAAGGTGAAAGTGGGACACGCGTATCCAGTCACGTATGCTACCACCATGAATGCCATTCAGAGTGAAACGGGCGAGGAATCCAAAGAAGCGGATGTCACAACCACAACCTTTTTGGATGCCCCCAATCCAATGGAATGGTACCAAGCCTATAGTGAAGATCAACAAAAGAAGGAACAGGAGCAAGAACAACAGCCACAGACTAATAATAATAATAATGGTGGCAAGGGAAAGAAGAACAAGAAAAAGAACAAGGGAGGAGCAGGAAATGGACACGATTGGAAACAACTCTTGTCCAAATCCGTCTCGGGTGTTTCGCATTATGGACCATCACTCATTGATCACTGTCTTCTTTGGTTGGCTTCTCTCCATCAAATTGGTGATCACAATAGCCAAACAGAAGGAAATAAGCCCAAACAGCCAAGCGAACTGAATGAGGAAGAATGGAAACTGGTCCAATCGGTGCTCAAAGAAAAGGGAGATGAAGTATTGAACAGCTTGAATGGAGTCGATTCGAAGGGATACATCTTTTACAAACCAAAAGATAAGAACAAGAATGATTCCAATGCTGCTGATGACTCGTCCACAAACAAAGCTGCCGCAAGTCCCAATGCACCGACTTCCTCATTTGACGGCAAGTTGATTTTGGAGTTTCAACCACACATTTTGAAGCAACATCAACCAGACGCAAGCACTACTACAATGAAACATATGGAATATGATTCTTTTGACCAGGCCGTCGATGCATTCTTCTCGCACATTGAAGGGCAAAAGCGAATGATGGGTGCCGAACGACAGCAAGCCCAGGCTCAGCAAAAGTTGGAAAGGATCCGTCAAGATCAGAAACAACGTGTTCAAGCTTTGGAAATGCAACAGGAATCACTCAAGGAACAAGCGCAGTTGGTGGAGTTTCATGCCGACATGGTGGAAAAGGCGATTCAAGTTGTAAACTCGGCTCTGGACAGCGGAATGGACTGGGACCAATTGGAAGATTTGGTACAAATTGAAAAGGTTCAGAATCAAAATCCTGTTGCCATGCTCATTCACAAACTTCAGCTGGAACAAGATGCCATGGTGCTGAGATTGGCCCGAGAAGGTGTCATGTACGAAGCGGCTGGGGACGACGACGACGACGACGGCAATGACGATCAAAAAGATGCTAAGACATTGGACGTGACTGTCTCTCTCAAGGAAACGGCACATGCCAACGCTAGTGCACTTTTTGCAAAGTATCGAGCCAGCAAGGAGAAATCACAAAAGACTATAGAGGCTAGTGCCAAAGCACTGGAAGCAGCCGAAGAAAATGCCCAGCGACAACTTCTTGAGGCACAGACTCGGAAAAAGACACTTTCACACAACATGGCGGTCAAGCGAAAACCGCTTTGGTTCGAAAAGTTCAATTGGTTCATCACTTCTGACAACTATCTAGTCATTGGTGGACGGGATGCCCAACAGAACGAGCAAATTGTCAAGCGCTACTTGCGTCCAGGAGATGCCTACCTTCATGCCGACGTTCACGGAGCAGCCTCTTGTGTCTTGAGGGCCAAACGAAAGCGGCAGACCAATGGGAAAACGACACCGTTGTCACTCTCGGATCAGGCGCTGCGGGAAGCTGGGAACTTTACGATTTGTCGGTCATCAGCGTGGAGTTCGCGCATGGTGACATCGGCTTGGTGGGTCGAGTCTCATCAAGTCAGCAAGACGGCTCCCTCTGGAGAATACTTGACAGTTGGTTCGTTTATGATTCGTGGCAAGAAGACCTTCTTGCCGCCCACGCAATTGGAAATGGGATTAGGGGTTCTGTTTCGGCTGGGTGATGATGATGCGATTGCCAGACACAAAAATGAGCGACGAGACTTTGCATTGATGCAAATGGATGACCAGGATGACTTGGATCTTGAAATTCCACTTTCAACGGAGAAGCCAGTCCAAGCGCCAACGGCGAAGCAGGAAGCAGTGAAAAAGGAGCCCCCGGCCTTTGTTGAGGAAAAGAAGACGGAGAAGCCTGACGACGGCGTCAACGACGAAGTTGACACGGTGTCGCCACCAATGGCAACAGCCGCTGTGGATGAAGCCAACAAGTCAGAAGATTCAGGAAAAGAAGAGCCAGTATCTGACGATGAAGAAAAAGAAAGAGACGAGGATGCCACCGAAACCCAGGAACCTGCACCTACAACAGCTCCGCCGCAACAAGCAAAACCCAAGAAGGGTTTGTCTGTCAAAGAGCGGAAACTAATCCGCAAATATGGATCCTTGGAAGCTGCGAAAGCGGCTGAGGAAGAGCGTGAAAAAGCACAGGCTGCCAAGAAGGCTGCTGCAACAACTCCAGCGGAGCAAAAGGCAAAGACCAATGGTCAGACAGAGCACAAGAGAGGGAAAAAGGCGAAATTGAAGCGCATGGCAAAAAAATATGCCGATCAAGATGAGGAGGACCGTGAACTCGCCATGCTTGCTCTTCACGCCGGAGAGAAAATCAAATCAAATGACCAAAAAAAGGCTCCCGAAATCAATGAAACTGAGAAAGAAGCTGCCGCACAGACTGTGGCAATTCTGAAGAAGGATTCATACAGCATTGCACAAAAATTGCCCGAAGAAGTCCAGGGCTATCTATCCAAATGTGTCACCGTTACAAATGGAGACGAAACAACTGTTCGTTGGGATAAGTTTGATGGCGATGTCTTGGAGCAACTGGAATCATTTGACCTCTTGGAAGAGAAAGTTGCAGCAGCCCAGCGACTGCTAAATCTTAAGGAATCCACAAGAATAGACAATTTTTCAGCCAGTCTTGCCGGAATCATACGGACAATCAAGAAATATGGACATGAAGGCCTTGGGAAACAGGAAGTATCTGATGATGGTAAGCGAAAGACCAAAGCCGAGAAAGAAGCTGAAAGCAAGTCGTGGAAGCAGACTCTGGCCGAGGAAGGTATTGTTGAGGATGAATCGGAAGAGGATGTTGTTGACGACACAGTCGAGCTGAATAAGCTGACAGGCAAGCCACATCCTGATGACCTCATTCTATTTGCAGTTCCGGTTTGCGCACCCTACCAAACCCTTTCAAAGTATGGATATCGCGTCAAGTTGACGCCTGGAAATATGAAACGTGGAAGAGCTTCGAAACAATGCATAGACGTTTTCTTGAAGGAAGGACAGGAGTCTGCAGTAGTAGACCGAAGTAAAGATCTGATACGGAAAGTTGGCGATAGTGAATGGGTTTCCGCAATCTGTGGGGATGTCAAGATTTCAGCAGCTGGTGCTAGCAAGGCGATGAAAAACCAAAAGATGAAGAACAAAGGAAAAGGAAAGAAATAGACCCATAATATTTATACTAGACATAAAGCCTGAATGCTATTGCTATTGTTCCGCTTTATTCAAGGTCACCTGTCACAGCTACGCTCCAGCAGCAACAAGAATCTTTGTCTTCTTCGTCAGAAACTGCCTTCTCACCTGCGTGTTGTCTTTGTGCATCAAAACCGCCATAACTTTGACCTTCCAGCATGACCTCAATCGTCCCGGGACATTCCTCGTTCTCAAAGTCTATCCTTCTTGGGTCATCGTTCTCTTGTCCTTTCACAACGACGATCGAAAGTTCACAATTTGCCTTGCGTGATACGTCGGTACAAGAACTCCCACGACTTTCCGATTCCACAGCATCGATCCGCTTCGAGAGGTTTGCAATGACACTTAATAGATCCTCCGATGCCACCGGGGAAGCTTGAGGAGTCGGTGGAACAGGATTGGGCGAGGCTGCCATTTCTTCTTCCGTTGAGCATTCTGAGACAGGGGTTGGCGAGCGGCCACGTGTTGTTGGGATTGGCTTCTTTTGCTCCAACGGCATTCGCACCTCTTCGATACGGTCAATCGGGAACGCCCTTGCGGTAATAGGTTTCTCAGATTCACTGCCTTCCGTCTCCAGTTTCTTGCATAAAGCAGCAACCAGTCCCGTTGGAGCCGTTGGTGGTGGAGAAGGAGGAGCATTCTCTTGATCGATAGCAGATTTGAGGCTCGCGGTGTCACTGAATTCCTCACCATGTGTCTCTTCCAGAGTATCCTCACTTCCATCACTCGAGATGCCGTCACGAATTTCATCCGTTTCGGAAGGAGACGAATCCAACTTCTCTTCGTCTGATTCTGAAACAGCCAAATCACGACTCTCAATCTTATCGGCATCGTTCTTTGCATTCTCAGCCAATGCTACTTCAAGGCGAGCTTTCAAGCTGAGAATTTCCCCGTCTTTTGCTTTCAATGCAGCAGCAGAATCCTTCATATAAAAATCGTGAATAGCATTTTTCGTCGAAGTTTCTTCCACATGCTCTTTCAATAGAAAGATTTCCTTGTCCTTCGCCTTCAGTGTGTTACGAAGTCCAGCAATGAGAGAATCCTGCCTTCGGATACAAGTAGCACGGTCTTCCGCTTCATCGAACGGCTCCGGATCGATACCAAATGAAGGCCGAGCTTTGGGCTCATCAAAAGGTTCCAATTCAGCACTGGTGACAGGGCCACTTTGAGCCGATTCGGTGCGATTCTCAGCGTTACAATTCTTTTCAATAAGATCGTCCACCCTATCTGTCAACTCTTCAATAGTTTCCAGCAGCTCCTGTTCGCGTTCGATAAAAAGCTCCTTCTGATGGGCCAAATCTTCGAGCTCCGTCCTCGTCGCTTGAAGTTCCTGTTCCTTGTCTTCAATCTCGACCTCCTTCAATGCATTCAGTGCTCGCTGAGTTTCGACTGCTTCACGAAGATTCAGCATCTTGTTCGAATTATCCTCAAGAACTTCCTTGAGTGCTTCGAGCTCTCTTACCAAGTCTTCGTTCTGCGGCATCCATCCGTCCATCCACCGGGCGGCAGTCGAGCGGACAGTTTCTGCAGCCATGGAAGTAGGGGAGTTAGATGCTTCTTCTTTGGATGTGTCATTAGGATCTTGAGCAGAGTACTGCTCCCGCATAGACCAAATCGTTTTGTTTCCATCAAACGAGTTGAAGATTTCAGTAAGCTGCTTTGGCGTCATGGACATGGCGGCTCGGTTGCAAGTTACAGTGTCCTCTGGTGGATCTTCCATAATGATTGAAGGTTTTTTCGAAGGCGCAATAGAAGGAATGCTAACCATCTTGCTTGCTTTTGAGGCCTTGGAAACAGCTGCTTGAGTCGTTTTCTTGTTAAGCTTGCGCATTTCAGATGTGGGAAAGGCCCCAACTGAGCCATCCACTGTCTCTTCATCTTCATCGTCGGAAGAATTGACAGTCGAAACTCCCGAATTGGAAATTGTCCTGGTTGTTGCAGGCTTTCCCTTCTTGTTCGGATCGCTTGGTGTTGCTGGACTCAGATTCCACGCGGCAACCTCGGTGGAAGCCGACGATGAGATGGACAACGCCGCAACTCCATTGGTCTTCTTTTCCACCATTGAATTCTTGCTCTCGATCATTGTTTGAATGTTTTCGACGACCTCCTTTGTCGTGTCATTGTTCGAGTGCTTGAATAGGACTCGAGGTGACATGCGATCGTAACTCTCACCTTCAGAGGATGTGACCGATGTGGTAGCTATCGATGGAAGGGAATCTGGCGACCCTTTTCCTTTGTTAGGCGTTGCAGCGGATACAGATATGGATGCCTTCATCATTGCAAAAACAATTTCTTCGATCGTCAACAACGGTGAGGAAATGGCATCGGTGAAACATCAAATTTCATTCAGAAGCGTTTTCTGGCGGACTCATGTTTCAATTTTTCACAGTGAACCTGCACAACAGCTTTTGTGTACGAGTCAACTGACGGGGGCATCGTTCAGCATCTCTTGTCAAGCGTTGAAGCCGTAGCAAGCGCGGACGCATTGGCTTGATTGCGTCGTTATTGTGAACCGTCAAAATTCGAAAATGGGTTTCCACGTTCTGGGACTCAATTTGAAAATTCAAAAGCTGAATCCCGAACTCCCCCAAAATTCCCCACAATGGGTATTTCCCTCTACAGTAGCAAAGCGTTGAAATTGCTCGAGATGTGATCTTCTGGCATTATGATACCCTAAGCAATGGGCAATGACATCTCCTGTCCAGCTCGCTCAAGCCATACTGCCAATCGGGTGGTCAACAATCCCATTATTCCAATCGTCCCAAAGATTAAGATGGATCCGTGCTCCGGCGGAATGCAGAACGTAGTTTTTGAAAATGATACGAATACCAAGAATCCCGCAAAGATTGGCCCCATTCCTTTCGCAATACTCGAGCCAATCAATAGAATGCCATTCATTTTCGCACGTTGCTGCTTTGGCACGGAACGATTGGTGGCAATTGCCAGGCTGGAATAGCAAGCGCAGACCAAAATCTTGCTCAATCCAATCAACATGCTGAGGAAGAGGAGGATACTCCATTTTGACAAGCCGTCGCGCATCATCCATACCGATACTGGAATCAATGACAGGGGAACCAGACCAAGCGCACATCCCACTGTGATTGATTGGGAGACTCCGAATCGGTGAATGATGGTATGATAAGTTGCATATTGACCAAGTGCAAAAATGAGACCAGCCAAACTCAGAACTTGTCCAATATCCTTTTCTTGGAACCCCAGACCGCCAACAGATGAAATTGTGAACAGCGGAAATCCATCATCAATGACAGTGACCACAAAGGAAAATATCCAATTGAAAATCATGTGTGCTTGTGTCGGCTTTCGGCTCCAGATTGGTACCAGTATTTCTGGTTCATCTTGATTTGCAATAAGCCCTTCTTGTGGTGCCACCAACAGTTTGGTTTGCTCGTTTGACGAGGCCACGTCGTCTTCTGTATCACCCCCGTCGTCATCATTCGTACTATTTTCCAAATGTCGGTGACTCTTTTTCTTCTGATTGTCATCGTCCAGCGTCTCGGATAGGGTAAAGGACACCAGAATTGCTGCCAGGAGACAAGTGACGGCAACCGCAATGTTTGGCAACAGATAGGGAAACGAGCCAAACAATTTTGACTGAAATCTATTGCCTTCGAAATGCTTTGGATATTGCTGAATCGGCTGTGACAACAATCCACCAACCGCAGGGCCCAATAAGAATCCCCAGGATCTCATTCCGACGACGAGTCCCATGGCTTGCTTTTCAATCTCTTCATCGCCATGGCCAATTTCAGAGGCCAATGTTTTGGTGGTGCTCGTAACTGCACTAGATAGACCCAGGCACAGTCTCCAGACAATCGCCATGAAAAAGCTTGTGGACATTCCAAAGAGTATCGAAAACATTGCCGACAGAATCAATGAACATTGCAAGACAAAGATTCGACCCTTTTGATCTGCAATTTCTCCCCATAGGTAGGCCGTCCCACAACGGCCCAGCATGAAACTGGATGACAATATTCCCGCGTATCCACCAACACTCTCAGGTGTCGTGTCTGGCAGTAGTCCAAGCACCATATATCCTGCATACGGAAAGATGCTGACAATCACGAATGCATTCGCCAACGAGCAAAGGCAAAGGGCTCCAACAGACCCAACATAAGACTGGCGCTGCATGATATGGAAGATCCCTCTTCCAATTAGCCTTCGCCTTTCTAAAGGTGCCAGTCTTAAACAAGTGCCGATTGGATCTGATGAAAACTGGTTCTATAATGCGGCAACAACCACAGTGTCCTCTCAAGTTGTAATGTTCGAGAACAGAGAACTGAGCTCTCGAACACTGATATAGACGGACGATAAATGTCCGTATTCGAATGGTGAACAGAAGTCGCGCAAGTACAATTGATCATTATTGATCGTCACTTGGACTGGTCCCGTTGTTCTTGGAATAATACTGGTATATTCACTTGAAGTGAAGAGCTCCGGGAATTTTGACAATGCTTCTGGTGGTACCGGTAGATAAGAAGGTTTTAAAAGTGTTGAATAAAAGCGATTTCTGATGCCGGGAACGTGGTCCATGTGAGTATTTGTTCTTGGATGCAGAGCTCCTCGACAATTACAGTCTATCTGCGGCATATCATATGTAAAGTAGAAACTTTAGTGAAAATAAGCCCGTCTGATAAGTACCTAGTTGCTTCGGCAATGTGAGGGTTTGCTTTGACTGTAGGAAACGCGAATCATGTGACCCAACACAACTTGTTACCACGAATGCGTGGTGGGGAAGGAAACCTATTGTAATGTAGGCGTGACCTCTGTGTGATTTCAGCGTGGCAAAACGCCTGGCTATTATTTGGTACAACAGGGTGTACCACCACACGGCAGATAGGTTTGCGTTGTCTTCGGAGGGGAATGTGTCTGACTACTAATATCTTGGGCACTAACCCTACTGGTACCGCCGGTCACCCCATTACCTGCTCCTCTTATACCGCCTCAGATCTACCTTCTGAGTTGTCAATAGACATCTTCAGTCTCTTTTGTCGATTCTCGTCGTTGTTGTCTGTCCTGAACATGTTGTTGACAGTTGAATTCGTACTTTTTTTAGGCGACTTGACCTTTTTCAGATCCCATTCTCGCTTTCGTCTGAAACCATGGCAGACCTTATCTCTTGCCTCTCGGCTAGGTACCTCTACCCACATTCCCGAGGCATCGTCTCGTTTCAAGAATCTTCCAGAACTTTGGTTGATTTGTTGTACCAACTCCTCGGCAATTTCTGTCTTTCGGTCGCGCTTGGCACTGTCATATTCTTCGTACTTCAAAGCTACAAGTTCGTGAAGCTGCTTGTTGCCTATATGTTCTTGACACGGCATTCCTTTTCCTAGTAGCACATCGAACTTGGTGGGCACATCCACAGCTCCATCCTGTAATCGATTAGTCTTTAGAAATTGTTCCTTTTGCTTTCTCCGGTCCAACCATCCCTTGTGTTTGCCGCTCTTCAGCTGTCCCTCAAGTGTTACTGGAAAATCCTTGGCAGGAATCCCGAAAGTCATGAGTTTGTATTGGCATTCACTGTGAGACCCTTCGTGAACTCGCATTCTGACGCACAACGAACTGTCCCCCACTATGGTGACAACCTTGAGCATGAGGCTGAACTGTTTAGTACTGCTGTGACAATGATGGAAACCCGAAACTCGCACAGGGATGCAAGTGCCAGCATTCATACAAGCGAACCACATTGCCTTATTCCTCTCCCCCCCTTTATCTTGCAATTGAGATCCAACTGCGTACGTAATCGCGACAAATCCCTTGAGCTGAGACTCTTCATCTTCGGCAACGGTACTAACAATGTACCAGACTGCCTTTGGCTGCATAGTCGTATTTCAGCGAAAAGAGTGCATGTGAGACACAAAGCATAACTTTCAGATACTTCACGCCAATTGAAGAAACTTACCAATGTTGCAAGCGTAGTCAGCCCACTCAAATGATGTCCAGGCGAAGATACATATACATACCTTCCAAGTGTATCTCTTGATGGAAGTAAACTTATTGATCCTCGAGCAACCACCTTTTGGGTATCAGAGTCTAAATCTTCAAAGGTGATGGTCTTGGTAAGCATTTCGGCCCCAAAGAGTTCTTTCTTGGTTTCAAAATACTTAACCATTCGAGCGGCTGCCTTGGTAGCATCGTAGCATTCAGCTCGCAAGAAAGATAGTTGGAAGGCATGGTTGGTGACAAAGTCTTCAGAAAGTTGCTTGGCGATATCAAAGGCTGGTTTCGACTTGATGGAAGCCAACTCGAACATGAGTTTCTGCATCAAATCTGCAATCGTCTTTGGCGTTTCATCTATTGGTTGGCTGATGCCATGGACATCTTCATAGGCTCGTTCTCTTTCTTTCAGTGAAAGTTTGCCAAGAGCCTGAGCAATCGCTTGTTCTGCTTTGATGTCAGCGTCCAATAATCCAGGTGAAGAACTCGCAACGACGTGCCCATCGTGGAACCGAGCGGATGCCTGCGAAATAGCGGACGGAGCCTCATCTTTGTTTCTTTGCATGATTGAGGGTGGCGTTTGGATCTCAGATTGTTTGGTATCAGTCTGTGAAAATGATTTGTCCTGTTTTCGTCGTCTTGAAATTCTGGAGAGCCATCCGCCGCTCAGTCGATAGAAATCATTGATTACCGCAACCTTCGCGTATCATTGTTTCAACGACGTCATTTATAAGACCCGATTGGTATTTATGGAAAAATGTTCTCCATTTCGATGGTTCGCAGAAACTCTTATAAAAGTGTTGTGCTATGTTTTATATAAAGGAACGCGCCCCGCATTCACGCTCTTTTTATCTCTCTCGCATCAACCCGCGACCGAATCGAAACAAGATCCAAGATGATTCACCATTTTTTTAAATCTCCGATCTACCCGGTACAACTTCGGCCCGTCCCCCATAACTGGAATAGTTCCGTACCGGTATTAGTACCACCGTAGCACACAAAATAAACCTGGTATCGATGCAGCTACCGTTAGGTTCGGGTACCTGCCGCTACTGCTACTATACTACAGTACTGTAGGTACAATCACCACAGGGTCGGCGGAGACGCACCAGGCAGAGAAATGGCCTTGTTATCCAACGGTACGTTTTCTGGAAACGACGAGCCACCAAAATGCTACTTCTTGGGGACGGAAACAACAGCAGAAGGAACGAGAACATTTGCAACGCTGTCTCACTATACCACCTGGCCAAGGTAGGCTGTATGATACTGCACTGTAGGTGTTGCAAAGCATGCAGTGGTGGCACGAGGCGAGGATGGCTGGTGTACACCACAGCCGTGAAATTAGTACCGTAGTTGCGATATACTGGTTCAGTCGGTCGCTGCTGAAGCCAGGTTAAAAAGGAATTGAATATGTTTCCAAGTGCTCTGGTGGCACAAAATGATGACTAAAGCTGATATGATAGGGAGTTGGTACTCTGGTACTTTCCTTGGTCTGCTATAGGTACAGCACCGTAAATTTTCAAAACCTTCGACCACCATTTCCTCTTCTGACACGAACATCTGTCCGATAGATAAACTTCGGACGATCCGGTTGCGCCGTCTTTTCCAACGGACAAGACACGCACTAAAACTCACCTCCAAATTTTGAAAAAGTTCTAAAACTTCATTCGTTCGGGGCACAAACGACTTTTGCCAATGCTTGACTATATCTTGTCCAATGCCATAGGTTTTCTTTCCCTCCTACCGCTACTAATCGCTGGTACATCATATGCGCTGTTTTTTGTTTCGTTTGCAAGTATTGCATTTCACTCGGTCGGAAATAAGCGACGAAAGACTGCGAAACATGAATCATGGGAACCCTCCACAACATCGTCCAAACCGAGCGATGCACGCTGTGCAAGGATAGATCCGTTGGTATACAAATTGGCGCACAACAATATGTCGAAGAGTCGCCACCAAGACTTGTTTGGAAAAATTGGTGTCATACAAGACGATACTATCCTTCATATTTGCAGTTATCTGACGCCCATGTCCATTACCAATTTGGCATGCGTCAACAAGGCTACAAATGAACTGGTTGATGATCACACTCAGACTTTAAGTCATTCCATATGGCAATTACTTTGGTTTAGAGATTATGGGGACGTCCTATTGGGTTGGGAAACATCACGCAATGCAGTACTGAAGTCCCTAAGACGTGATCATGATGAAGGATCGAACAACAATAATTGTGCTGCTGTCAATACTTCAGAACAACCAAGTCTGGCTACTCCAAATCTTGCAAATATGGTTGTAAATGCCTTGAGAGAGAAAAATACAAAAGAATTTTACTTTCGATTTCAGCTGGCGTTTGTGGACTACATCTTGGCAGGGCAAAATTCAGAAAGCAGGTGCCTGATGGGCATTCATGGTCACATTTTCGACTTTACAGATTTTGCACCCAACCATCCTGGACTATCGGAACCCATCCAATTGGAATGCGGCAAAGATGTTACCCATTTCTTTGAGGATGTTCGGCATTCCAAGGGAGCCAGACGGATTGCCCAGCGACTCTGCTTGATTGTCGACAAATCTCGTTTGAATGACTACACCAGCAATGACAATGACCTTCCCTGTGGACTCTATTGTCCGTCAAGAAACTCGAAAAATCTTACCAAATTTCTTCGCGAAACCAATACAAGGCCCCCTTCACCCGATGAAAGCCATCCACCATCACTTCGGATTGATAACCTCCTTCCGATGATGATTCGACCAACATTCGGTTCGCAAGGGAGAATACGAACACTGCAAACGTATCAGCGGCGTCATCAATATGAACGTAGCCAATTACCTTTGGCGAAACCAGTGTCGGATAAATATGCGGTACGCCTGTACTATGATCCTTTCTTGGGGCGATGGAGGGGGTGGCACTGGAAGGACGAGGGCCAATACTCCCAAGTGGTCTTCACAAAATTTTGACCTCGAATCATAGCATGTGCTATTGAATGAAGATATGGGTATATCGAAAATAAGCCTAACCATAATATATAGAACGATAGAAGATTTTGCTTTATCATCTGCAACATCTTCGGTAACTGCATGATCTTCCTTTGGATAGGTTATGGGCTCACAATTCCGACCAACTGGAATCCCAAAGATCTTGAAAAACGTTTCATCACCGCGCATCAACAATACAAGAAGTCCTGCTGCAATTGCTGTATAGAACACACAAGATAACCCCAGCAGTACATCAATTCTAAATCGACAATGTCATCTAATCAGGGATCAGCCATCAAGCACGAAGAAGGAGGTGCAGTAGCGCCAGTGAATGACCCATCGCCGCCGCAGACTGCGAAACCGTCAACCTTGCTGGAGGATCATCAGAATATCACTCATTCGTTCCCACCCTCGCACATTTTGGAAGATGGGCGTTTTGTTTACCTTCCTCCTGCTAATAAATTTGATAGATCCAAGTTTTTTGAACGTTCTATTGCCCGTCATGGCCTGTTGGCGAAGGATATGATGGGCAAAAAGAGTACGGCACTGGAGCAGCAAAAAGAGGAAGAAAAGAAAAAGAAGGAGGAAGAGGAGGACAAGACAGCACCCCAAGTACACCCCCTTGCTAAAGCTTCCGCTCGATTAAACGCCAATGGACTTGCAGAACTAAATCGAGTCATTAACTTGGCGACTTTAACAACTACCGGCGATTACTTTGGATTGACAACTGTTGTCGATCCGGCACTGGAAGCCGAAGCCAAGACTTCCGAAGGGAGCGCACCCAGTGCCGCCTTGGGTTCTGCTCATAGTACTGCTGTGAAGAGTACCTATATTCTCAAGAGAAAAAGGTCTCAATTTATGAAAGCTAGTCAAGTCATTGAACGTCATCAGAAACGCCTGAAAGCCTCCATTGTCGCTCAAAGAGTCATTGATCGGAGACTCTTTCAACTCCGACAACAGTGGCGATTGGTTGCTCCCGAGCATGGTACCCGAGCGCGGCTGCATGCAGCAAAGCCCACGGAAGTGGTGGCTATTGATGTTGACGTCTACGATCGGGACCGAGTGGGAGGAGGAAACAAGGCGTTGCTTGGAAAAGGACAGCAAAGTTTGGCCGGTCGATTGGCGAGTCGAGTTCCACGATTTGCTACTGTCGAGCTAAAAGATGATTACAAGGTTCCCGAGGAAGACCAAGAAGAAACAGACAATTCTCAAGCGGCATGGACCAGAGCGGAACCATTTGCGATTGCCGATCCTACCCTCGGCCGTGTCATGGAGAACTTCGACCCGTCTAAAGTTCCCATGTTGAATTTGCAACTAGAAATTCAAAAGGCATCCAGCGGATTTCTCCAATCATCCTGTCTAAAACCAATGACAACACTCTCTGCTGCCGAAGGGACGGACAACGTCTACGCCAAAGATGAGGAACTGCTTGTGACCCTTCAGCATTCCTTGTATTGCGCATCGCTTTTTGAGTCCATTCGAAAGGAGCTGGACCCTATCGAAAATGAAGGTCCACAGCAACTCTCGCTGCAATTGAAGAAGGCCGAAGCCCCTGCTTGGTTATCATGCGAGTCCGAAGAGAATTTCTTGCCTGCACCATCTCGTCTAGTCGGCGGGGATTTTGGACGAGGATTGGGATCACTGTCCATTGTACATTGTCACGAGGGGGAAGTCAAAGTACAACTGGACGCCGAGTATACTTTGTGTGTCAAGCTGGTAGAAGCCGACACAATGGATGAGGAAGATATGGATACCAAGACACAAACGAGCAACAGCGGAAGTCAGAGTCCAGCCCAACTACAGGCACTCTGCCGGGCATTGCTTCTCCACACCCAAAATGTCTATCACCAACATTCTTTATACCTAAGGGAGCGTGCGAAACGAAAACAGGAAGAAGAGGAGCGAAAAAAGGATGAACCAAAAGGTTTGGCACGAATCAAGAAGGAAGATATGCCAGACAGACCCAAGATTCTCGCCTCTTGTGTGAGTCTAGGCTCCAAAATGTTGTTTGAAAAGCGAATCGCAAAGGTGATAACAGTAAGTGCATGAAGAATAATCGAATTACATTTGCGTGTGGCTGGCATCTCACTCTCACGGCTTCTACCTCTTTCAGAGAGTATCCAAATGGTTAAAGAACCAATCACCAAAGCCAATGGCGGTCGATTGGCTCGGGTTATCCATCTTTGATCTGCAGTCCCATTTTACTATTTCCTTTGGTCGCATGGTCCTGGATGTCAGTATTGTGCGAGACAGCATGACTGTGACTGAGATTGATGACGACGTCCACAAAAAGGTGAAGTTTCATTCCGAGTTTGAGTTTGAGATCTTTCTCAAGATGCAACTGCAGCGAAATTTATAGGCACCAGCTGCATACTAGCAATGCCGAGACTTGACTAAACTCCTTGAGCCCACTTTATACTTCATCGTCACGTCACTGCCCTGTCTATGTACACCCTTGGTCTTGATATATTGAAAATGAGGTGATAGGTTCATTCATAATATCTCTTGCAACTGATGTACCACAAGAAAACACCACGCATGCGACAAGGTACTTTTTAGAACGGAATACACCTTCGTACTCGAAGTGGTGATGAATAGGTCACTCAATGTGATCGTTGTCTTTCTTCCGATTTTTCTTCTGTCTATTGTTCGCATATATATTTTATGTTTTTCGCGAGCTCGCGATCTGCGGTGTTTCGTGACTGCGCGACGATATGACTGATCGCGCCGAGAAATGTGTGATGACGACGCAAAATTCGACAGAATCTCATCGACCCTGTAATACTGGACAACAGGTCCTCTTATCGAGATGGCCACTGAAACTGCCGTTTACACACCAATCGACTACGCTCCTGCAAGAGTACAGGATGACGATGAGGTGTCGATCGCAAGTGAGTATTCCTTTGTAGATTGGAGAACGACAATTGACAAATGACGAATCTTGTTCGACTCTCAACCGAATCTTTATTGCTGACCCTCCATTTCTCTTTCCTATCACATTCTATCCATGCGCTCTTCTCTCCAGCCACTGCCCTAGCTAGTGAGGCTGGAACTACATTGGAAGCTCCAAGGGATGCTTTCTTACGCAGTGTCACCTTCATTATTGATGAAAACACTGAATGGGGCGTCACGCTTAAGGATCCTCCACAGAAAACAAAGGGCAGCCGGAAGCCCAGAATTGAAAGCATGTCAGGAGTTATCGCTGAATCCAAACTACAAGTTGGTGATAGGATAAAATCCGTGAATGGAAGAAAGATTGGGTTTTCTTATAATGCCTCGCGAGCCATGAAACTCATCGAAAGCAGCGCAGAACGTGATGGTCGGCTCTGTCTCGAAGTTGGAAATGAGTCCGGTGAGGATATTTTGGTTCAGGCAACTTTGATCAAGCCAAGACCAGAAATGACTTGTGCAGAATTGGGACTCACTGCTTGGCTTTGGGGATCACTTTGCATCCATAAAATTGAAAAGGAAAGCCTTTTTTCTAGCACCGTTTTGAAAGAAGCTGACGAAATCGTGTCAGTGAATGACATTGTTTGCTGGGGAAGCAAAGTTAACCCAGAAGCCTTCCACAGCATTATTGATCAACTCCCTCGTGAAGTCACGGTTATTGTGAGGCGTGGGAAGCAACGGTGGACTGGAAAGTTTGGATAGATTCGCGAGTGAGCCTCGGGGCCTACTGTACTTCTTGTTGTCATGGTGTCCATTCCTAATCATGTGCATAGTCTAATTGAATCACACTGAAGCATGTAGGAAAAAGTCTAATGTAGGGAAGAGTTATGGCAGAATGATACTGCCTGAATACGACGGCAGCGAAAAAATATGTAGCTCTCTATGTATTAGAATATCTGACTAGTTCCTCTCCCTGCTGAATATCCTTTGTTGCCACTAGGAAAACAGCAAATGAATGACCATGGTTATCATAGACAGGCGAATATTTTGGTCGCTTTCCATCAGGATGTGAGGGGACCCATTGTCCAACATTGGCTTCCTCTTCTGATGGGGCTGATCGAATCAATCTGGACGGTCCAATCTCAACTATTGATCCTTTAGCAGTGCAGGATGGTTCACCCAAACCATTCACCTCTTCGAGCACGCTTGGGTCAATAACCAAAGATTTGGATACATCGCTGGCCATAATGTACGAGCCCGCTGGGATAGCCACCCTCGCAACCACGCTCGACTGAACCGAATCTGGATTGGAATCGTCCACTTGGATCGAAAAGGCACTTTCTTCTTCGTTTTCGTTGTAGTCGAATATTTCTCGAGAAAAGTCCAAGTTTCGGTATTGGCATTCAAATGGGACGGGGTCTCGCCGGCAGTAGATTGTTTCGAACGCTTTCGGTGCCGCCTGCAAACCATGGTTCACGGCACCGTCAAAGTATTGGGGCACCATTTTACCGTCCTTTGCTCGTACGATCCGCGCCGCAATCTTGGAATCCACAACGTCCGGGCTAGCATAAAAGTTGTCTCGACAATTGGCATTCTTGCAAGCCAACAACCACACATTGGGCGCGACTTCGGCACCTTCGTCATTCAGAGAGAAATCATCATCGTACACAATGACTGCTTCGACGTCAGGTAGGGCCTCCAACACTTGCATCAGCTTGTCGTGATTCTTAAAGTATCCAAAGGATAGTCTCGGATGAAGAATGGTAGGTGCGATTCCAAGGTTTACACCAAGAACGCCATCACTGGACAGTGATTTTATAATGAATGCGGCCAAAGCCGACAGCGAATCTGCCCGTTCGGGTGTAAATGCATCCGCCAGCACGACATCAAACGCTGCATCAGTAGATTCCGACTTACTTTCACCATAGTGCACTGGAAACCAATCCCTGCCTGTTAATGACACGCGTGTGAATCATGTGAGACGATACCTGATGGAAAAAATACAGTACGAAATGAGAAGTGCCCAACACCACTTACCACCTTTCTTTATCCAGTGGACTAGTTCATCACTTAGACAGTCATCTGCAATACCATCAATCTTCGAACAATCATATGCATTGGGAACATGAGTCTTGATAATGTTCACGAGGTCCTCATCTGGTTGAAAAACAGTCACAGATTCAATGTCATGCCTGAGAATTTGCTGAAGACCCAAACCTTCATCTCCCACTGAGAAAAGAAAACCAGAGAAAGGGTTAGATTTTTCAAATCATATTTCATCCATCGAACAATGATTCCACAACTTGAATCTTACAGGAAGAGGAAAAGGCCACTCGTTTTGGATTGGGATGAGCAAACATGACAGGGTGAACGTCCAACTCGGCATCCAATGCTTCCTCCCGATCCGAGGAGGCGATGTAAAGTCCATTGACGAATACATCAAAGTCGTGTGGAGATAGTTCATTGGTCGTCCATCGTGGATCGCCAGGCTGCAAATTGTGCTTGAGAGTATTTTCATAGGTGACTCTTCCATCCGCACTCTTGGTTTGCCAAATATCCACCTGGTGATAATCTGTTTTGGTGCTAAAAACATGATTCTTCTCAGTGTATACTGCAGACGACATTGTCAACGTATTTTGGTTCTTTCGTGATTCGGGTTCACCCCGCTGATCAATGGTCCAAAGAGTCGTCACATCGTCACCAATCGCAAAGTGTTCCTTGATAATGGCCGCTGCCTCAATGAGAGACTTCTTGTCATCATGCACGGCCAAGTCAATAGAAATTACCCCGTTTTCCGGAAAGGAATGAATGGCACCTTGTCCTTGTTCCATGACCATCAGACAGGAATAACTCGATGTTTCTTCCAACAGATGACAACCACTGCTAATCAAATCCAAATCCAATGCTTTGGTGGACTTGGATATCGCTTCTTGTATGCGGTCTTCTGATTTCAGAAATTCTTTATCCACATTCTTCATATCATAAATCATGTGATGCACTGAAAAAGGCGTGGACGATGAAATGTCTGGTGTGGTATTCGTATTGATATTACTTGTCGTCGTGACGCCACCCGCAGAAGTCATGGCTCCCACTCCAAAACCAACCGACACGACAGCGATGACTGAAGCAAGCCAAAGTCGGACATCAATGCCCTCATCATTCAAACTCTCTTTCTTTGTCATTGCTAAGAAATGCTACAGTTCCTGGTTTACCGTTTTGCTGTCCTAATTATTAGTAAGCCACGACACTTTTGAATGGATACGAAAATTATTGCATCCAAATAAAGGCGCATTCACCTTTTCCATCTCTGCATCCACGTGCCACCAATAACAATCGGTACATATCGGATAAATGGGGTTTGCAAATCAGCTCACGACTACCAGCTTCTACGTACGTGTACATGTCGTCAGCTGGAACCAAATCCGGGCTATTTTCAACACACCGGACGGATCGTTTTGAGGTATTTCCCCCTCCATCCCATGTTTTTTAAATATTCCATCCCCCAAAATGCAGTCGGAGGGATCAGGGAAGACACGCGTTTCAAAGATATGAGAACTCGATCTTTTAGTTTTGATTCGCATCGAAGACTACGCACCGCAGGCTAATCACTCCATCCTATTATCATAGCTTCTGCTTCTCCATGTTCACTACATTCGTTCCGATGATATGGATCGTAGCCATGACCGTAGTGTTGTTTCAGAAACTCCCAAATCAAGACAGAGCTTCTCCCATTCAAGCTTTGGAAAACCTTAGTGATGTCTTTTCGTTGGACGGCCTCCAACACGCCAACAATTGTCAGAATCGTCATCAAGTTACCTCCTTGCATTCCATGGTATTCCTCTTTTATGCAGCATTCTTTTCAATTTTCATTTTTGGAGCCGCCCTTGTATTTTGGTTGGAGAATTCCTTTTTTCAAAAAGACTGGAGAAGACACAAAACGAGACGACTCGAGTACATTGAAAGCATGTTACAGCGACAGGTAAGACATGCGATACTCCGATTGTTTTCTTGTTTTGACATATCTCAATCAGAGTGGTCTTGTATCGTAGAAACTACAGTCTTCAATTGTTCCATCAGCGTCGAAGTGTTTTAGCTGTGATGATGGACCGAAACGAATCATTGACAAGTCATCGAGTATGACAGGTGGAGTCCAGCAACAACAACAACAACAGTTGAATGATAATGATGATGAAACTACCTCAGGCTGTTGCATATGTTTGGAGGATTTTTGCAATGGAGATAATCTTTGTCACTCGTCGGTTTGTCCCCATCTCTTTCATGTCAAGTGTATGAAACAATGGTTGCTGCGGCAGGATGCCTGTCCCTGTTGCCGTCAACCATACCTGGCATTAAAAGCATCATCCGATAATTTGGAAGATGATGATTCGAAAACGGATCCATCGTATGTAGTACCATTGGACGTATGCTGGAGCTTGGCGGAGGACTTACCACACTGGTTCATCATGACGAGCGAGTTGTGACCACAGGGACGATAGAAGGAATGAATCATCAATATTACAATGACAACGAGGGGGGCACCTTACACCTGACATTCAGTGGCAATTGTTTTGGGTACACAGAATGAATTTTGTGCGAGTCTCTGCGGAGGAGGACTTGTGGTGAGACAGTACTACTCGAATAGGATAAAAAAAGAAGCGACATGGTATCTGGTGTATGTATGATTGAAAGACGTCACATGGAAGCCAGATCTCGACAGAATACTCTCTCTATCTAGGAACCATTACAACTACGGAAAACGGAATTAATTTGAAACTGACGACCAAAGAATAATGAACAAAACCCTGAATCAATCATCACGGGTTTTGAAATCTGAAAATCTAGAAAACGAATGAATCAGCATATAATGGCACTTCTAATGCCTTCTGTGTAAGTTTTTGTAGACTCTTGAGCATGTCAACTGAGCAATCGCGACAGATACTGTATAGGTAGCATGCATGATCTTCAGAGCATTCATTCGACCACTTTGACTAATGTATTACGAGACTATGGTAGTCTATAGAGAAATCAAGACCATCACATCACAAACAACAATCGCAGACTATATGCGGAGTCGTGCATCCTTATCGTCACCAATGTCACCATCAGAGCCATCCTCAAAGTCATACACAACCTTTTCAGGCCACCAGAAGCAGCACGGAAATCTGTTTTCAAAACTGGCCGAACCATCCATGCCTGTCTTTCTTCTCGGAACAATGCCACCGAAGCAAGAAGATTCGTCCCTTAGCCACTGTATGGAATCGGCCGTGGAATTCGTGACTCGTTCCAGGGTCTTGGCGTACGATGGATTCTTGATACATTGTGTTGCTGATAATCACCAGAGTCAGGATGTCGAAGCAGCTGCGGCTATATCGGGCACAGAAGCAAATAAAACTGAGGAATGGGAAAATGTGGGCAACACTCGTCGATTCATGGACCCAGTCCAATACGCCAATTTGATTTGTAACATGGCCCGGAGTCACAACTGTACACAGGATTGTATCGTAACCAAAGTCATATCCGAAGCCGATCTCAGCGATAAGGTGGACAAGAGGATTGATTCAGTTTCTGCCCCAAGTGACCACAAGGCAATTCAGCTGGTGTCAGGAACTAAAATGAAAGGCGGCGACATCAAAAAGAGTGACAAGAAGAAATCGCCATTTGTAAGAGCTGTGAAAAATTTAAAAAGGAGAGAGCATTTCAAAGGACGTCGTGGTCGGCCTCCACTATACGGGGGCGTTGCCTTTGCCGAGAGACATATGTTGGATGCGACGGAACATCTCCACATGGTAGACCAACAAAAGGCAGGCGCTGAATGGTTCTTGACAATGCCAATATATGATCCCGAACCAATCCAGCGCCTCTTGAAGGACTATGCCACTGCTTGTGTCGCCAATGGTATAATTCCCAAAAAGGTAATCTTGACATTTGCTCCATTTTGTGATACTTCATCGCTGCAATTCATTCAAAGCTATTATGGCGTGACTGTCCCAGAAACCATTCAATCTCGAGTTCTATCAGCACCCAATCCAGAGAAAGAATCAGCGGATTGCTTGCGAGATGTCTTCGTGTCCATTTTGGAATCAAGTCAAGGGTTGGAACTTCCGTCTCTTGGCATTCACTGTCTCCAAATCGGCCATGATCCGTCTGATATGGATGTCACTCGAGATCTCTTCCTGAAACTTCAAGACGTCTTGTTAAGCTCCCAGGGCACACCATGGAGGATACAATGGTACGACCCATCAGCGAAACTGAAGAACAACGACGGCGATTCTGATGATGTACGACGTTGGAAATTGTTGTTCAAACAAGGAATATACGCCGCGTTTGTGGGTGGCGGTCTTGTTGCTTTTGGAGTCATGCTGGGGGCAACGGGTGATTTCATGTCGGTCAAGGTGACAGTCCATGGGAGGGATCTTGCACTCAGTAATCGGATCGGCAGCGAGTTCCAGTGAGAAATTCGTGATCCTCCCGGTAGTCATATAAGCAGTTAAAGCAGCATTCCCTATAGCCCTTCAATAGCACACACAATGGTTTCACTTGGATCTTTTTCTCTTGTTCGATTGATCCGGAGCATGGTGCACTGGTATGTTGGTCATTCTTTCGGTCGGCAAAAAGTCTTGATCCAGCAATTCGTCCGGAAGGCTTTCCAAAACACGCTTGAGGACATGAGCAGGCCCGCAGTTTCGCAACTTGGTATCTCGACTGAGTCGTTCTAATTCTTTTCGATAGAATTTGCTTTTGGGAAGCCCAAAAAACATTCCCAATATGGGCTTGAAAGACCGATCCATGACACGAGTAATAATCTTGGAGGGTTGCTTGTGTCGCTCCTCCAAAGATTGTACTGGCAATTGCTGATTTTCATTGTTGGTATGACAAATGGGACATTGTTTGGTGATGTGAAACGGCAATGGCTGTGATGCAAGTAAGATACGAGAGGTCACCATATCGTCTTGGTCGTCGCCACAACGAGGAGGATAGACCTTTTGCAAATAGGCCATGTACTGTTCCAAGACTTGTCTCCGATTTTGGCAGGGATTGCTGGATTCACCGTACCAATACCGATCGACGTCATGAAACATGGCAGGGTGCTCCATACAAGCTCGTCCCAGCATGCAGCCGACCAGATTCGTTGGGGCTTTCCCGATTGGTGGGACCGTGCAAGATCCATTACTGGCGACGTGATACATGGATCGATGCTCTTCATAATCCGATTGAGAAATTCCCTGGCAGATATCCTTGGCCGCCTGCAAACCAGAAATACCAGCATTCAAAACAAATTGGCAATCAGGAAACTCGGAGCACAGTTGATAAACTCGTGGATAATTCAATGGAGGAACAATCCGATTCTGAATCGGTGACAGGCCACCAATGACGACTTTACGAGCATGAATGTAGAACCGATGACATCCATGCTGCCTCAAGTTTCGAACAAAAGAAATTAAATGCTCTGTCGTATCCAAACAGACACCATCTGGTGTTTCACAACCCACTCGTGTCTTGACCGAGATTGGAATGGATTTTCGTTTTGTGGTCGGATGGGTGCTTGGTGTTGTAGAGGTAGTATCTTTGGCAATTTGGTCATCATGGTCCTCAGTTTCATGACCATTCCCTTCCCCTCCAGCATTACTCATTGTCGTTTGCTCTCCTTTCGCCATAGCTTGGACCATGGCATAGGCTGTATCCTTGTGAGGATCTGCCATGAGGATTGCTCCAAAACATCGTTTTCCCGACACTCGATTGCTAGGACAATCAATATTCAAGTTGATTTCGTCGTAACCAAACCTTTCATGAATCATTTGGCTTGCCTTGACTGCGTATTCGGGTGTACGCCCTCCAATTTGACAAACAATGGGATGGAGTTCTGGAGTGGCCAATTCCAAGTGTTGGTCAACATTGTCCGTAAATACCAAGGTTTCATCGACGTGCATGGCTGTCCACAAAATGACTCGTTTGGACAAGATTCGAAATAGATGATGAAATTCAGGAGTGGAGACATCAATCATTCTGAATGAAAAAGACGACGATGAGGTTGAGTGTGAGAAACCATGCAGTACTGACAATACAACACAATAACTACGGAGATGAACGTACGGCGCAATATGAAGCTCCTTGACATTTTCACGATGCGACATTATAGCGACTTTATCCTCTAAGCAGTCATTAAAGGCATTCCAATTGGGTTTTATAGCTAATCGTTTCTACTGTCATCTTTCTTGGCTATGATGTATGGTACCGGTATGCATATGGTTGGTCGTCATCGTCAACTTGGCAAATGGTCGACTGAGTCGTCTGCAATTCCGCAAGCAAAATAAATTCTACCGGTACCTGTAGAGGACTGCAACTTTCAACTTTGTGGCTGATACAATGGCAGAGTCATGATTCCTGAAGTTCATTTTGAATTTGGTGAAATCTAGTATTCACTATTGAAAACTTTTAAAACATGCTATCATTTCAGATTGGGTCTTATAAGTTATCGCAATACTATTGCTAGCTAGCTAGCGCTAACGTCTCAGCATCCTGATAGGAGCATTTGGAGTGTGCCATGATATCGTCCGGCAGGTCTGAGACGAGCGGTATCTTGGACTGCAATTGTTCAATCATTTGTAATCGCATTGGATCAGTGGTACCCTCCGTCTTCCAAGATCTCACATCAGATGGCAATTTCAATTTCTGCAGCTGATCCCATGCCGATTCCCTCCATTCAATATCCCGATGGATCATCTTGCTTCCAAAATGTACCAACAGACGGCAATCTCGTACTCGTAGCAAGTCATTGTCAATACGAACGTATAGTTTCGTCAAGACGTAGACACACGATGGCATGACCCGCATCTTGGCAGTGTATTGCATCAGTCCATAATCGTGAAGATCATCCTCCATCATGACAATTTGATCAAAGTATAGTATGGGAACACTACGGTCCAAGAGTAGTTCTTTTGGCATTTCCGATTGCTCAAGCTTTTTCCACGACAATTGGCCTACCGTATTTCCACAAAAGGGACTGCTAAAGGTCCAATCGTAATGAAATTGGGTGGTCTGAATCAGTTGCCCGTCGACTGCTTGCATTGGTTTGTTGTTCCTCGTTTTCTTCCACAAGTCGGCATCTGTGGATTGAAGAATTTGGACACCACGATGCGAGACTTCTGAATTATTCAGGGGTATCTTTTGATGAGCTTGACTCCATTCGGTCAGGGCACCCATGGCATTCCAGGATATTTGAAAGGTGTCGGACATTTGGATCGTAATGTAAGCCTTTGGAAATAACATTTCGGGAAGAGAAAGTTTCCGAGGTGTTTCATTACAAGATTCTTCATGTTGACAGCTTGCTTCTAGTGTCTCAGTGGCTTGGTCGAACCACGCGTGACCTCCAATCGGTCCCTGACTCGTGGAAATGTTGACGTTGGCAATGGAAATACCTGCTGTTTCACCTATTGGATTGCGTAAAGCCTTGGCTTGGAAGCGTTCCAGAACATGAGGTTCAGCGATGTGTCGTCTTTGAGATGGAATGTTCCCATTATCTTTCTCCCAAATCGCTGCATCTACTTTTCCCTCGTCCATTATTGTCTTCGACGCTTTTCATGTCACACTACCTGCATGCATGTAAGTTCTCAAACTTTAGTCATGCGATGATGGAAATCCATTGTGAGATCTGATTGGATGAATCGGACGATGGAAAGACCTGAACACGTCATCGGAGAATTTCAAATTTTCCACTTTGTTCCAACCGCTTTGTGCAGAAAGGCTGATGTTTTGTTTTTACTGTACATTGTCTGGAAAGTCGTCATCTCGTCAGGAATGATTCATAAATTTGATTTCAAACCCAAATGAGAGAGTACCGTCGTCAAGCACAACTGTTTCTTTCTGCACTCCTTCTATCTTCTGCATCCCCTTTGGACACTACCTGCCCCAATACAGCAAGCACCACCCCCAGAACTACAGTCATGCCACAACACCGTTCCGTCAAACGGGTCATGCTCAAACCCTACAAACATTGGGTCGGAGATGGTTTCAACGTCTACCCAGTCTTTGCCGATTTGGCCTTCAAAGATGAATTGAGTCCCTTGCTCATGTTCGATTACGCCGAGCCAAAGCAATTTGGAAGCAAATTGGGTCAACCACGTGGAGTTGGTCAACATCCTCACCGAGGCTTTGAGACTGTCACCATTGCCTTTCAAGGCGAGGTCGAACACAGGGACAACAAGGGAAACAAGGGTATTATTGGTCCTGGAGATGGTAAGTCTTATACTCTTTATATTGGAAATATTGTATTACCGCTATACAGTAGGTGAAAAACAGAAACTCATATTCCTGACTTTTTCTTTCTCAGTCCAATGGATGACGGCCGGAAGAGGCATTGTGCATGAAGAATACCATTCCCCTAAATTTACCAAGGAAGGTGGAACCTTTGAAATGTGTCAATTGTGGGTGAACCTTCCAAAGAAGCACAAAATGACCAAGCCTCGTTATCAACCCATTCTCAATGAGCAAATCCCCAGCGTTCCATTGCCCCTGGGAGCCCCCGAAGAGGAACAACTTGGTCATGTCCGATTGATTGCCGGAGACTTTGCAGATGCCAAGGGAAAGGCCAAGACCTATTCTCCCGTCAACATGTGGGACGTGATTTTGCCCCACGCTGGAGCCGAAGTGGAGATCCCGTACCCGTCGGACCACAACTGCATCGTCTTTGTTCGTCGGGGAGGTGTCGAAATTATGAGCGGCGAAGAGGGCAAGGGTAAGACTTCCAAACTTGGACCACAGGACGTTGCCTTGATGCACCTTGATGGAAGTGATAGTCTCAAGGTCCGTGTGGATCGACCAGACACGTCGATCATGATCTTGGGAGGAGAACCACTGAACGAACCCATCGCGGCCCAAGGTCCATTCGTCATGAACACATTTGATGAGATCCGCAAAGCCATGACTGACTACCGCGCTGGAAAGTTCTAAAACAAGAAATTTTGTTTCATTTTCCAACAGCATGGTAAACAGTATTATAGTACATTAGCATTATTTTGATCACCCAGGATTCTTCAGCAAACGCTTGGCATTCGTCGTCAACAAAGCTCTTTCATACAGTACCGGTATGGTAGTGTCAAAACTGTGGATATCATGGGAAAACGTCATCCCCGTAATAATCAGATTCCCCTTCTTTGGCCCCGATTTTTGAAAATGTTTGACCGCGATAATGCTTTTGTCACATATACCTACCTATATATACTCTGTAAGACATGCACACAATAAGCTAGGGTATCCTCGTCTTGTTGGACATGACATCAATTGGGAGACAGACTTGCTATTTTGTTCTCTGTCTCCTTGTCCTCCTCTCTGTCCTTCTGAATGCTCGCATCTTTCTTTCTGGAACTAGTTTGCTAGAAGAAGGAGCGCCGCCAACGACTCTCGACTCGAGTTTATTGGCAGTTTGGTCGTCGTCCAACACTCCAAACAACACAAATGATGCGACGATTGCCGAGGAACTATCACCCTCTAGTAGCAATGTGAAAGAGGCAACTAACAGAAATACTAGAGACAGATCACTGATTTGGAAAGATGGTTGTCAAGTGTGGGACGATGAAATAAAGTCAATGTCGAGGATGAGGCCCAATAATGATTCCACTGCTACCATGAGCATCAATACCAAGCCACCCACGGGGATTGCTGTGACATTGGCCAAGCGAAAGAACAAACGGGGAAAAGATTTGTTGAATCTGCTGTGTCAAAAGATTCCGACGCAACAGGCCTACTTTTACGAGCCCCAAAACATTGATCTCTTGATTTTGATTGAAATTGAAAGCATTACCTATCAACAAGTGGCCGACTGTCTAAAACTGCAAGAGGTATCGAAAGGGCCCCTCAAGTGGCTCAATTTGGATGGATCCACATTGACAACCTATGAATATCGCAGCAGCAAAAAGGCTAGTCGTGATGGTGGCAATCCTAAAGTCTACTTGGCACCATTTGAAATGCAATATCCAGAGTACATTCAGCAGAATGCAAGTCGACTGACCGAGAAAATGGAAGGATGCGATCGTGGAACCGACTTTGAAGATTATGTGCAAGGAACAAGGTACTATTCCAATGATGTCCTGCAGCTAAAAATATTGAAAGGCTACGACTATCTCCTCAAGGTGGATCTGGACATTGAGTTTAAAGGAGACCAACTCTTCCCCTTCCACTTGTTGCACGACATGAGACTGAGGGGTGCCATCTTTGGCCATTCGGGTGAGTTTCTACCAAAAGGGTTTGGTGGATGCACCAAGAATATCAATCACGTTGTGGATAGCTTTGTGGAAATGGCGTCCATGGTCAATGTCACTACTGGTGACGACGACAACGACAAGCCTACCTGGGCTCGCCAATCCAACTGGAAGAGACCCTGTTCGGCAGGGGTCGAGGAGTTTGATCGGGGCAAAGATCAATATTACACCAATTTGGTGGTCATGTCTGTGGATTTCTTTCAGAGTGAACATGTCCGTGCCTACGGAAAGTGGATGAATGAGTATTATCCAGGCTTTTTTCGATATGGCTGGACCGATCAACTATTCTTTCATAAAGCAATGGGGTTATTCCTTGGACCAGAGTACGTACTGTACTGCATGCACACAATGCTATTGTGACCGTCGCTTTCTGCCTGATGGAACTCTCTCACACTATCGTTACATTGCTTTGAGTATCAGCTTTCGAGAGTACGTTGCAGACTATACAGACTTTCGCTGCAAAAAGTTTGCCACGTGTTGGTTCCCTTGGGCTGGCATGGGCAAGAAAACAAAGACGACGCCCTCTCACTTTTGTGCCGCTGGTGGCATCTTCCATCACGGAAAAGCGCGATCTGTATTCGGACCTTTCAATGGGAGGTTTCCTAACGTTTCGACTCCATTGGCTGCGAGACCATATGTCAGTCAATACCAACATGATTGCAGCAATATATGACATGAATCATCATGATGCCTTGATGCTGCAAATGTTCTGCTATATGATGATGTGAAGAAATAAGAATGACAAAGTGCAGTCGAAGCCGAACACGAAACTCTAGGAGAGACAAAACCATGATTCAACATAAATTTTCAGAATTATAGCTTCAGTGGTGAGCTACTAAAATTGCTAGAGCAAAACGATTGGCTGAAGGCTCGAAATGCGACAGGCAGGAGAGTTGCAATCGACCATGCGGCTGATTACTCCGAGATTGTCATTTTTTTCACCATGGCAGTGAAGGGACATCCAGCGTTGGACTTCCAGTTACCATTGACTTCCGCAGGTTTCTTTTCCCCGCGCAAGACATTGATGAATTGTTCGGCATTGTAGTAGATGTCGACATCCATCAACTGCAACTTGTCGTTGACGACGGCAGTTCCAAAACCAAACATCTCCACCAGCTGGCCTTCTCCTTTGTTGCCATCGTATTCACCAGTGAAAGTACCCCAGTGTCTCCAAGTGAATGCAACCTTTGGAGGTCCAGAGAAAACTTCCAAAACTTCCCATGGGAACGCAGCAAAAGCAGCATGGAACTTGTCGTGAGACTGCTCCCAGGTGGTGTTTTGGGCATCGTACAAATTGGCGGGACACGCATTCATCAAAACATTGTAGTTGCCAACTTGATTTGCTTCGACATTGTCGAAGACCTTGCCTCCGTTTGCGGATATGCGAAACTTCTCTTGGTCGACGGATTGGTGTGCCTTGTAGTCGAGCTTGTGCGATCGTTCCATTTCCCACTATGGAACAAATGGCCGAAGAGGAGAAGAAGAGTGAGAAGTCATCGATGATAGAATTGAGCACGAACTAAATTCTAACTTACAGTTTTCACCAAGTTTTCCACAATCTGCTCCAAACTGCCGTCGGCATGATTGGTGGAGCGTTGCTTGAGGTACATCAAGTTGGTGACGGAGTAATCTGGCTTGCCACCGAAGCGCCATTTGATCTCGTGGTCGTCCATGAAACTTCGGACAGGTTCTTTCAAACCGTATGTCTTCTTGATTTCTTCAAGTTCAACTTTGACTGCCTCTAACTCTTCCTTGGTCAAGGCCGCACCGGAACCTGTGACCACCAATGGTCCTTGCATGTGGGTCTGGGCGAGGGAAGGAACTGCAGGAGTCTATGGACAAGACAAGGAATGGGTGAGGAATCGAAGGGAGTGCTTGGCTTGAAGCAAGAACAACAACTGATTGGCATACCATATTGTCGCAATGATCTTTCTCGAATGGCTTTTGTGGCAAAACCAAATTCATCGGCATTTGAAAAGATCGCACTTTTCGATGTGAAAACGTACTCGTATGTACAGTATGAAGCTTTTGGCTTCAAGATTGAAAGATTTGATGCGTGAGTATATATATGCAGTTGTGACTGGTATTTAGAAGACGCGATAATTGCGAAGAGTCTTGTTTTTTGACGTTCTACCGGACATATATATTATAATTCTTCTGTTTTATTATCATCGGAAAAAATTTAAATAAATACGTGCACTACGTCAGAAGCCTTTGTTCGCAGTTTGTACAATATCCTTCAGAAACAAGATCATGCAGAATTCTGCGACCGGTCCCATGTGAACGACCAACAGTATCCAACCATCATCACCAGCCGTTGGAGTGGTACCTGGTACCCCTGGCACGTACCTTCTACCAGGTACCAAGTAGGTAACAATGACAAACGAGAATGAGAAGGGAAATGAGAAATACACGACGTTGCGGTGAGTTTTTACAAACGATAAATCCATGTTATCGTTGCGGCTGGTGTGGAGCGGCCTCTTCAGATGAGCAGAGTGAGTATCAGGTCCCTGGTACTTGTGCCTTTTGTAATGCTATATTTCTTGCACGGCTTGGGGGTGCCATCTCTGAGTATTACTGCTGTATTCGGATACGGCGGTACACCAGGTACATCAAAGAAGTGACTATACAAAAAATAGAATGTCCACATCTTTTGCATATACTAGCCCTGAGATTCGCTTCTTGGAGTGCAAATGAATCTCGAGTGCTGCAGCACCAAGGTAACAACAGCTGAGACAGTTGAGAAAATGCTGTTTTTTAAAAAAATTTAAAAAACGATACAGTAGCCATCAAGCACCATGAAAATATGCACATGAAAAAAGCCAAAGCCACCGCGCGTGCAAATCCGTGAACCATCACACACGACTCTCTAACAATTTGAACGGAAGACAAAGCATGACACACATGTTGACATGTATAGTAGTGCACTGCGGGATATATATTGCAGCAATTCAATCATTCTCTCTCATCTCTTATCCATCAAATGACCATGAACTCTCCACATGAGTCCGAGAGAATAGTTACAAGCACCAGGCTGGAGAGAACGCCTCCAATGGTTATGGCTCAGCATGTTCCTCAAGGCTTTGTGGATTCTGAATGTCCCAGCAATCAAGAGGTTGTCATACCAACAGAATCATCCTCTTGGCAACAGGATAATGAGAGGCTAGGAGGACTATGTTGTGGACGTTGGTGTGACTATCGTCGGGCGACCATTGCTGCCGTTGCGGTAGAAGCCGTGACGAGCCTACTATGGATTATGGCATTTTATGTGGACTCGTTCAATTTGATTTACACTTCCGACGTCACGGACAAAGGCATACTGCACATTATCAATGACAGCAATCATCTTCATGCTGTTGTGAATGGCATCACGGTGATGTCAAGTTTCTTAGCATTCGTTGGGGCGCTTCAATTCAAGATTTCAGCAATCTCCTGGAACATTGCCTGGATCATGTTGAGTTTTACCGCTGGAATCCTTATTCGAATCCGAACGACAAACAACTTGAACCTCTACAATCCGTCTCATGAATATACCACCAATTGGTTTATAATCATAGTGACGGCGGTCTTAAGTGCCCTCTTCATGTACCCACAAATTGCATTTATCCACGAAGTCAAAACAGGAGTTTTGAATCAACATACATATAGCAGGGAGTCATACTCCTGCTGTTGCCGCGCAGAACGAAAGTACTAATGGCAAATACCATTCCAAACAATAAATAAATGTAAACTAGTTAGAATAACTGGCGGCTTCCTACAACGACAATATTACCATGTACAAACTTTAAAAGAAATCGCCAACCATTCCGAGGATGCCGTCAATGTCACAACAGGCAAGACATAGAAAAAGACCCGCCATCATTGCTGGATCACCCAACATGCCCATATCGAAGCCATTGTTTGCGTGCATCTTGGTATCTGTGGCATTCATTTCATATGGAAGGTCCAAGGCTGTTCCACTGTGACAACAGTCCATCAATACCGTAACGTGGACGTCCTTCTTCATGGGCTTTACCAGAGTGGCAAATACCTCGTCGTCCACAATTTGGCCAGCCCGCTTAAAGTCGACCGGGATAAGTGTTTCGTCAAACCCGTCTTCCTCATCTCCTGTGGGATGCAACAAATGCAAATGTGGGTCAGACACATGATTGATTCATTCGTTCAACTCGTCGCATCCTAGAACAAACTTACCGCTGGTATCTTCGACGCGTCCTCCGTGACCAGAGTAGTGAACAAACACAACATCACCGGCTTCGCTGTATTGCGTGATGCGGGTGAAAGCATCCATAATGTTTTTACGGGTTGGTTCATTGTGCTGGCCATCGTCCATCAAAATCAACATGTCTTGTTCTTGAAAGCCTTGCTTCTCGATGAGGTATCTTTTAATGTTCTTCACGTCATTGTGGCATCCACTGAGTTCTCCTTGCTGACCAACGTAGTTGATTCCAATCAAAATGGCTCGCTTTTTATTTGGAGCGGAATCTGGTGGGACAATTTGAAATTGCGAGTTGGCATCCAAGAGTCGACTAGCCGAGAGTTGAGGAATCTAAAGCGGAAAATGACGAAGAATAGCAAGTGTGAATCGCAAGTATGGCATAAGCAAAAAGACGTTCGAGCATATGTGTCAAGTGGAGATTTCCAGCAAAATGACAATTGAGAAATGTTGTCGTGACCTGATGTGTCCTCCTGAAACAGTCTTTTGTTACGCTACGCACCTGATCAAAACCCTTTGACCTCAACACGTCTCGCATTCGATGCAAAAGATCCAACCAACTCATTGGGCCGGGATATTCGTTGATAACTTTCAAGAGAGTAGAGGTACAAGCACCTCCTGCCTTTCCTGCAGTCTGCGGCAAATCAAAGGTTCCAACATTGAACACATCTGCTGACGTTTGCTTGTCTTCCGAACCGGAGATCATAACAAAGGTGGCAGGAATTCCTGCAGCAACTTTATCTGGATCCATGGTTATATATCAAGTAGCCGATCGTCTATATGAGCGAGAGACTAGAGGACAGAGCTCTCAGATGCGCTGTCTTTGGCCTTGTTATTGTTTCGTTCGATCGTTCGTTTCCAATCAATCGTTGCAAAAGTCATTTTTCGACTCAACCGACTTCACGAGCGTTGGAGTGAGAAAAAGGTGCACGATCTCATCACATCTCTCGCGGCACAGAAAACGCCATCATCTTTAGGGAAGTTTGATTGATACGTGTTACGATACTGAAGCCTCTGTCAAAGTCAGAATACAGCAGAAAGCGCATCTTACAATGAAACATCATCATCAACAGCATCCTCGTGGCCGTGCACTTCTTCGCACTCGTTCAAGAGGTGGCGATGAAGGCCGGTACCTTCAAGGAGAAGGCAATAACAACAAGAACAATAATCAAGATGATGCCCCACTCCCGACTCCTCCGCCTACCTTATTTGCACCCACAATGGCACCAACAAAATCGGCAACCGTTACAAATCGCCTGTTTCAAGGATCTTTATCCTTGGAATGGAGTTTGCTCTTGCTGACAAATGATGATGACGACGACGTGGGCGAAGGATCGGCTTCTTCCATGATCAGCAACGGGGTGGATGAGTTGAAGAATTGGATTGCTACAGATTTTCTATGCAGGCAAGACTCTATTTGGTTGACGACCGACATGAAGGACCTCGATAGCGATTGTCAGGCAACATTGAGGAGGCGCACCCAAGAAGATGCTTCAGTACCGCCCACTACTACCTCAGGGCAACCCTTTTATCCCTACCGAACGATACTATGGAATGATCCGAAAGTACTAGAGAGTCGAGAAACTTTGGCAGCAACAAACGCCGAATACACAGTTTGGACCATCGAGTACCCAGTTTATTCCTATGCCAATTTTTCCAACGAGAAGGAAAAAGCAGAAGGAAAACTTCAAGAACGCTTGAATCAAAGAATCGAAAACGGAAACATGGCGTGGGAAGATGGCATTCTGGCCGTGGTAGGGAATGAGATGGAAGTGTTTCTGCCCACCAGCGGCAACCACTATTGGCGCGGCAATGACCACTTCATGCTTGATTTGGGCCCCATCATGATTACTCCGCTTCAAGCCATCGGAGCTGTAATTATTCTCCTGCAGACCATTGGGCTGATTATTTTGCACATCTTTGTCAAGCCAGTTTTGGCTGATAAAGTCCGCAAAAAGAAGCTAGAGAAACAGCAACTGCTTGTATATGTTCCAACCAAACAATACAGCATTGGATCCCAGCAGCTGCAAAGAAGTTCGTCAGGGCGTTCCCACAGAAGTCAGTCAAGCCGTACGCAAAGCTACACAAAGAGAGACTTCATACCGAACAATATAGCAATCCTCGAAGGAAAAGAGAGAAGTTCAGTGTGTTCCAGCACTGGTGGATACCCTGTCCCATACTAGAAATGCATTCATCTACCGAGTCGAGTCGAAGTCTATGTCGAAAAGCAACTCTTCTCAAAGCCGACAAAGACCGGATTCAATGCCATGCAGTATATATTGTTATGTGATGAGAGTATACAGTACTTAGGATTGGGCGAAAATAAACTGTAGATAACATACCTAGCAATAGTAGGGGGACTAGCGTCCATTGATCGCAACTTGAATTCAAGAAAGGAGAAAATTTTGCGTTGTGATAGCCATTGTCAAAACTGATGCAGCCTAGCTAGGAAAAGATGACGGACGAAACGATGTTTGTTCAAATGAGAAACTGTTTTCATGCTAGCTTAATTGATTATGACCTCCAGAACCAACCACTAATACATCCACCACTAGAGAGTCACAATAATACTGTCACTGGTGGCTGCTAATCAAATTTATGAAGTATTCTTGTCCTGCACTTCTCAAACCAAGTGTCCATACCACCCAGTTTGTTGTTTACTACCTCCTCCATTACACGATTAAGAGGTATGCTTTCCACGTTCAATGCGGTTTGGGAACAAGTCGCATGCAAACTTGAGACGAAAATGTCAGACGAATCACCATAGATGGACTTCAACCGAACGAGAAAATCGCGATGCGAGCGTTCGCCTCGGTAGTCTGGTCTCTTTTTTGGAAGCATTAAATATTGCATATGGGAATCTTCATAGTCCCATAGGAAGCTGGTATGGTGTAACCATCCATCCTTTACAATAGACTGCGCGTTTCCTCCCATTTTGAGATCTCCGAGAACGTAGTCATTTTCCCGCAATCGAAACTGGGGCCCCGAAACATCTGAATCCAATTTTTGCATAGTCTTCTCTCCAAGGTTACCAAAACCAGATGGGGATGTCTCATTCTCGTCCACCAGTATAGGAGAAAGTCGTGCATTGTTAAGTTTATTGAACGCAGGTCCAAATAGTCTGTCGGCGGTCCATTTCATGATCGACCTAGGAAACGGTTCAACACCATGCGGCAAAAAATCTTCATTTCTCCCAATGAATGTTGTCCAAATTGAGTTCGAGTCCAGAACTACAGTCCCCCCTCCTGAAAATCTTTTCGTAACCAAGACTTTCTTGCTCTTTACTAGTGGAATATTGAGCAATTCGGATGGCTTACCGCCAACTCCCATTACGACTATGCAGTCAGGGTTTGGTACTGGAGAAGCATAGCTCGGCAAGTCCTTTTTTGTAAGATACTTGTGGTCCAAGGGTTGATGTGAGCCTACAAGGAACCAATTCCGATGGTCATGTCGCAGCAACGCTTCCTCCAAGGATAGGCGCTCCAAAGCAGAGATACCTGAGGATCGTAAATCCAACCAGAAGAGTTTTGAAATTTTCATCGATGGTACAGAAGGTGTTGCTCAACAAGTCTCAAAGGTATTGTACAGTATAGTATACCTCTATCTTTCAGCGGTACACCTTATATTGTTTTATTAGGCAGGTATTCCATACGTGGGTGATGAATATTTGAAAATCATCATCGTACAGTATTTTTCCTCGGCACAAAAACTGCCAGCATTTCCGAATCACTCGAATGAAAAATGACAATGCCTCGAAATTCAAAATGCATGACGTAACGTTACGAAGAATTCGAAACTGATCGATGACGATCTCGTCACATCTCTATCGTCATCTATTTCAGGTGATTTTCACAATCAAATTTTTTTAAAAAAGCATATCATATCATAAAAACGCGAAGACAATCAAGAAGCGTCAGCATAATGGGCTTGGAAGAAGACCATGTCATCAGCGATCAACGGTATCATGGCCACTTTGAATGTGTGATCTGCCAGAGCATTGTCGATCTTGATTGCCTTGTGACGACCACCTGTTCCCACGCATTCTGTCGACAATGCTTGAAGTTTTGGCTGGAGACTGACAAGACAACCTGCCCAACCTGCAGCAGAGATTTGCTTTACAGCAGCAATGCGACTTCATCATCACATGATTCGAAATCTTACATGATGATTGGATGCAAGAGCGTAATGGTGCAGCCCCTGTCAAAGGACCAACCATTGGCCTATCGATTATTGAAGAGTATCAATGTCAAATGCCCCTTGCGAAAAACACTGGGATGTACGTGGTCTGGAGACTATGGCGACCTTCAGAACCATTTGCTCAGCGCTGATCATGATGCTTTGGAACAGCAGTCGCCGTCCTCGCCTGCTCAACAAACGCCCGATTCAGAGTCGCCAGTACAAATGGATGCAGAAGAAAATAAAGCACAGGAACAAAAGAGACAGCTTGAGAAAAAAATCTCCTTGGCCTCATCGCTCAAAGAAGAGGCTAATGGACAATTTGGAACACAGCATTATCGAGAGGCCACTTCGTTGTATTCCAAGGCTATATCGGTTTTGAGTCCCTTCGAGTCTGAATCGAAAGAAGATACAGGAAAAGGATCACCCAAGACCACTTCAACAGATCTCATTGCGCTCTTGACCACGCTGTATTCCAATCGAGCAGCTGCATATTTGCAACTACAAGAATACCACAAATCCTTGGAAGATTGCGATCATATACTCAAAAAGTTGGACTCTACCAATGTCAAGGTATTTGTTCGAGCTTGTCGAGCGGCAATTCAATTAGGTCAGCTCGACTTGGCACAAAAGTATGTCCAACAAGGATTGAGCCAAAAGACACAAAACCCAGTCCTTCAGAAAGAACAACGCCGCTTGGCGCAAATGACGCAATGGACCGCCATGGGGACCAAACAACTATCCAGTCAGCAGTATGCAACTGCCAAATCTTGCTATTCCAATTTGATCAAGGAGGCACCAGCTGCAATTCCCTTTTTGTTGGGTGCCGCCCAAGCCGATTTGGGTTTGGGATTGACGGATTCGGCCTTGAGGTTGACGAAACGAGTGCTCACGCAACACGCCCAAAATCCCCAAGGATGTTGGGTCCGTGGACAAGCAGTCTTTTTGATGGGCGACTTGAAAGTGGGTCTCAAACTCTTGCAAGAAGCGCTTCGATTGGACCCCGATTCGGCGGAAATTAAAAACTCCTTCAAGGCAGCCAAGAAGGTAGAGCAAAGCATTGAAGGAGCCAAGAAGAAGATGTTTTCGCGAAACTTTCAAGAGGCAGTTGACCTACTGACTTCTTGTGTAGATATCTACAAGCCTCTCCCGCCCAAATCTCCCTTGTATGCCAACTTGCTCACCCAACGTGCCCAAGCCTATCTGCGATTGAAAGAATACAAGAACTGCCTGAAGGACTGCTCCTTGGTCCTGTATGCGCAAGAGTACAATATTCCAACATGGCTGATCCGATTCCAAGCCCATCACGGACTAGAGGACCATGAAACGGCCATGGAAGAGATCAAAGATTTGCTTCGAAGGCTTCCACAAGAAGAACAATTGCAAAAGGCATACGTCAAGGCCGACTTTTTACTGCGCAAGCAGAAACGGGTTGACTTTTACGAACTGCTGGGTGTCTCTTCGCTTGCGAGTGAAATGGAAATCAAAAAGGCATACAAACGAAAAGCTCTGGAGCTACATCCTGATAAGCTGCCGCCAGGATCATCAGAAGAAGTTCAAAAGAAGGGTCAACAACAATTCCAATTGCTGGGGGAAGGATTGGAGATTTTGTGCGACGATTTCATGAGAAAGCTGTACGACGAAGGCTACGATCCGGAAGCAATTCGAGAGAGGGTGGAAGCAGCGAAACAGGCAGCCCATCAACACCGAGGTTACAATCCTCACCATCACTATTAAATATATGGTTTGTAATACTGGATCCAAGTCGAGTAAACATTTTCCATGACTTTGGCCATCTTGTAACTTCATTGCATGGACACGTCTTGGCCAGTTTTAAATGCTTGGCACCCCACCCATTGTTCCTACGAGTTTCTTCTTCCAGTCTCATTTTTTGTGATAAGTTAACGCTCCGGTTATCGTTTGTTGAACAAGCCAGAGTGGCGCAAAAAATTGCTTCTTGGTAGCGCCTTCTTGAGACGATTCCACTGGCACTATTCCTTCCATTTCCATTACGTCTGCAAACCGGTGCCAGAAAGAAATGTACTGTTTCCTCGCAACAGCCAGAGAATCGCATCGAATCCATCCCATGCGTCCTCTGGCTTTCCCCACACACTGCGTCGCCTGTTGCCGTTGTATTTGTTACTCGAGCCAGAATGTTAGGAAAGAGCTCGAGCGGCGGTTCGGTTTGGTTCTGTCGGAAATACTTCCGAGCTGCTCGATTCATCGACGTTGCATATGCCACTTTTGGGTGGCTGAGCGACGCACCACCAGCAGAGAATTCTGTTTCAACCCGTTCCAAGCTTGTATTTTGCGCTACGTATTCAGTAAATTCTTTGCAAGCGCCCATGATGTCGCAGAAAAGAGAACGCCCAGGAAACTCAAGATTCCTCAGTGCTTTCATTTGGGGCAATTTCCTTGCGAACCTTAGAGTGTCGGGCAAGGAAATTGGGTTGTCCGCGAGAATCAATGTCTCGAGAGTGCAATTGTCCCCGATAAGCAAGCAATCTAATGGCTGCAAGTCGCCTATCTGATTGAGACTGAGATCCAATGATATGAGATTCTCGAACCTTGATAGCCTACCTTCCAACAATGGGCTCTCTATCGCCATTCTTTGTAGCTGTAGATCTTTTAATGATCTATTCGGGCCTTCAAGATTCACAATACGGATTTCTGAAAGGGCTGTAAGGTCAAGAACTGTTTCGCTTCTGTATTGAACTCTCGCATACTCGCGTGAAGTTACATCATATTGCTCGCGCAGTGCGAGGCATTCCAGCTTACAATCATGCCTTGAGAGCCAGTCCCGAATGTGATCGTGTATTATCGGTGATAAGCGGTTCGAAGTGAAGATCTCGAGACGGGTTAGCTTGGAGTGATTATAGAGCGATGCCAAAAGTCTTGGTAGAGTATCACGTTGTATGCGACAGAAAGACAAATTAAGGCATTCGAGCGTGTCATTGTCCTGCAAACCTGCAATGAGAGCTTCTGTTATTCTTGAAGACTGTAAATTGATGTTCCTGAGAGAAAGGAATTCCAAATCTTTCGCTAGCGACAAACCTTCAGCAAAGATGGCCATTTGTTCTTCCAGGAAAGGTCCCGAATGTTCAAGGGTGATGCGTCTTAGCTCATTCCTAGAGGCCATGCCATCATACAAAGAAGAGAATGATGGAACATCTAACATGCAGTTGTTGAGGTGAAGCATGTTCGTTTTGTTAAAAGTTGCCTCCAGCAATGTCAAGAGAGCCGTGGGCGATACAGCATATTGACATTCCAAATGGATGCAATTCCACTTCCTTTCACAGTTCAAGAAAAGATCCAGGAGCCTCCGGTATTTGAGATCATCCGGATCCATGCTTCCGCTGATCCATATTTCTTTGCAATACTCTGGGACGCTCCACTTCGGATTACGAACGTTCATTCTGTATCTTGCACTGTTTTTATCATCATTCGTTGAAAAAGCGACAACGAATGGTTCTCTTTTGCTAATATCGGAGTCATTGTCTGCCATTTTCTTACTAGATTCATTACATTCATGAGGTATCTATACCACAAGTTTTAATCGGTATAAGTTTACGGTACCGATTCCAGAAAGTTTTATAGCGAGCCGCTTTTCTACGAGGTGCGCCGTAATAAACGTACACAAAAAACGTGCATCCCCACGGGCGCATGGTACTTTCGGATCTTGGAAGATTTGCTCCCGGGAAGGTTTCTGGTGAGGGTATAAGTTGTAAAAGTTGAGAATTTTTGCATTCTATAACTATTATGGAATGTCTGTCCGTCTGTGCCATTGACTTACAAAACAACACCATCGTTGCCTTCCATTCTTGATCTATCTTTTCATGAAATGAAAAAAGTCCCTCATCCGTTTCTTTTCCAATTAGGTCATCTTTGCTCCGCCCCCAACAAAAAGCCAAACGATCTCTTGGGTACTTTTCTTTGATGCTGCAATGTAAACAGGCCTTCCACTGAAGGCCTTTTCAGTTTCCCTCACATCTTGCAGCATATCTACCAAGAAAGGATACTTTGGGGCTACCAATTCTTACAACTTGCCGCTAGACCTTTCCTTAAAAGCCAGCAGTATGTGTAATTCTTTGGACTTCAGAATGATGGTTGGTGAAAAATCCAGCATCACAACAAAGTATTGACCATTTGGAATAGGTTTTCCACTTACATACGTTTTGATCATCTTTCGTCTCTCGGCTGCAAATGCCCTGGACCAATGCTGGTTGGACACCCAAGTGAGAACCTGGCCATCAAACATGCCATCCTCCTCCTTATCCAAGGTGTCCATGATCCGTCCCTTCCTTCCCTACGGGGTGTCCCTGACCGCCTCTGTTGGGCCTTCTGCTCTCAACAATGCATTGGCTGCCAAGGACTCTTGGAAGGACGGCTGTCTTGTCAATGGGCCCCTTGCAGGAAGTATACCTACAGTTGCATGGGAGGCAGCTCTCCCACTCTGTGGGTTTCTCATCTATCACACCAGCTGATCTTGATGGGGTTCCAGATGTGGGAACATTGGAACTTGGTGCAACACTTGGAGGATAATGTGCAGCTACGTGAGCACAGCTGACAGGTCAACGACGGGATTCATTCCCAGTTCGATATGGGCCCAACCAACCTTCCAAAGGTTGCCCAGCGCATGCTCTTGGTCAAGCGCCGGGCAGTACTGAACAAACCCTCAGTAGATTGGGAGGAGTGGCAAAAGCTGGTGAAAATGGAACACACGGCCTACTGCCGTGCTCTGGTGCCTCAATGCCGCATTCTCCATCACTTGTTCCATCCTAAGGACCAAGTCCCCTAACCACTGTTTTGTGGAAGAGTCCGGACCCACTGGTTCTGACTAGAGCAACTTCTGTTTGTCAGATGCCTCTCCTCATGGTTCAAACTTGTTGTTAACTTGCCGCTTCCCAGTACCTGCCCTTTCCAGCCAAACATTCCACCAGCAATCCTTTGCGCTACTAGATAGCATTTAATCGATTAATGTTTCAGTTATTATTATTATTATTCTCTCAGCTGAAAATGATGCCCCTCTTGCTCTTGCTCTTCTGCTCCCTTCCGCTCGTTTGCGACTTCCTACATCAGCTGGGACTGTGAAAAACCACCCCCGGCGTCGCTCATCTTCTCAAACCTCTGGTGACGATCTCTGCATACACGATCCCCATATATGCACCTCGTGGCCCGAAAGCCCCCACTACCTGCTGGTGGAAAGAAAAGGATCTACATCCATCATTGCGCTGCATCTCTGTTTGATACAATACATAAAAGCGGACCCAACTATATCTATCACTTTTCTTCTTTGCCCATGACACGCATTTGCCACAACTAAATTTCCATGCCTACAGTAAATTGTACCACCCCGCCAAATCTGCTGGGTGTACTAATATATACGATACTCTACAGTACGATACCCCCAAACAAGCTCCATACCGATTTCCCCTCCCCTGGAGAGCTGGTTTTAAAATGAGGTCTGTTTTAGGTCTGCGGTAATATCTCAGGTCGGACGAATGAATGACCGAATGAATCATGAATGAATGAATCAATCAATCAAATGAGAGTCAGTCTTCAAGTCTGTGCTTCGCTCGACGTTCAACGGCAACCGAACAAAAATCCTTCCATCAAAATCATCATTTTTCTTTCGATAATAATGGATTATGGCATCCACCACAAGGGCAGAAGCAACCGACGATTCTTCGCCGACATTGGGTAAGAAAGACAAGAAGAAGCTCAAGAAGCTACGCAACCGTGTTCTGAAGGTTCAAAATGAGGGAGAACGGAGCGGAATTTTGACTCCAAAGGAATGGGAAGAATACAGAAAATTGGAGGATCCGGATCTCACTCGAGATGTTGGGCCTTCCATTCGAATTCGAAAGCGAAAAGAAGGAATCAATGTGGAGGGTGCTCAGCATCGAGATCTTTTGGCTTGGTTGTTGAAGCAAATTTTATTTCCAGAAAAGAACGAGGCTCCAGTGTCCAAGAAACGAAAGCGAGAGGAAAATCAAAAGGAGACGATACATACCGTGACATTGCCACCTTGGGTTTCTATTCACAATCCTGGTAGCATCAGCAGTATAACGGCGCTGGAGATTCATCTACCACTAAGTGCATCTCTGAAACTGGATCGAGTGGAATCCTTCTTGGAATCGTCTGGTGGCAAAGGAAACATTTGTAGCACCAAGATCAGGACCAAGTGGTTTCAAGGGCATACGCCACGTTCTATCTCGGATAGCCTGTTATACTTCAATTCAAAACACAACAAGAAATCCAAACCAGAGAATATTTCAAAATCGATAGCAGAAATTGTGGCAGAACTGGAAGGCATGTTGATCCAACCGTTAGAGTTGGAAAAAGAAGGATACCCAGGCAGGGTGAAGGGATCGAAAGCCCATGAGTATTCTTCCTGGACGCCAACAGAAAAAATTGATATGGCTACGATATCGCTTGAAGATGCAACTGCCTTGGTAGAGAAGATTGGTTTTCGGATAGAAGAACAAGAGCAAGATGACGACCAGCTATACATTTCCACTGATACCACGGAATCATCTTCACAATCGGACCAATCACCTCGAGTATTCGGGATGGATTGCGAAATGGTTAGAACTTCCACTGGATCTGAGCTAGCTCGTATTACCATTGTTCAATTTCAAAGTTTTCAAGATGGTATCATGACCACGACCACCATTATGGACGAGTTGGTGAAACCTGACAAGGCTGTACTGGATTATTTGACTCGACATTCGGGCATGACGCCCAAAGTATTGGAACCAGTCACTACTCGACTGTCCCAGATTCAAGTTGCTCTATTGTGCTTTCTTCGACCTAATGACATCCTGGTCGGACATTCACTGGAGAATGATTTGAAGGCGACACGCTTGGTACATGCGAGAGTGATCGATACGGCCCTGTTGTTTCGAGCCTCCAATAAACGGACCAAATTTTCTCTCAAGCATCTTGCGGCATACTTGCTTCAAAAAAAGATTCAAGCTGGATCACATTGCAGTGAAGAAGATGCGTCGATGGCTTTGGAATTGGCAATCCGTAGAGCATGGTTTGGTGAATCCTTTCAGGTTCCAAGTGGTGATGATCGTCGTTCTTTGTTCGAGGGTTTGTCCTCGGCACGAATCATGTGCGCTGGTCCCGCCGACTGGTTGCATTCGCATATTACCAGCAATGCCAATGGAACCCATGCCTTGGGATATGAGGGAATTGCAGAATGCAAAAAGGCTGTGCTAGCATGGCAATCGAGTCAGCGCAAGACCGATTTCATTTACTCTCAATGGAACCTTCAGAACGAGAATGACGAAAAAAGTTTGAAGGAATTGGAAGATGCAGTGGTATGTATGGCGTATAGTATCGATACGATGCCTGTAACTCCATGTCTGCCTCATTCTCATGGGATTTTCGCCTTTTCCGTGCTCTACAGATTGAAGTCATTGAGAAAATGTCGTCTACATCCATATTGTTGATTTCACTGCAGCAAAACCATCACTGTGCCAAGAAGCTTTTGAAGCAGAAACGGATCTGCAAAAGTCATAGAGCAACTGCTGGGTGGAGTACGGAACAGGAAGAGAGTTTGCTAGACGCAGTGGATGATAGTCGCAATGGGACAGTATATTGGATAGGCTCCGCAACTACAGAACCAAGTAGGGATGAAAGATGATGAAAGACCAAGAGGAAGCAGATTGAAGATTGTCTCTTTTTCATTTAAAAAATCTACAGTACAAGTATTTCTCGTCAATCGCAGTTAGGTTCCAACTTATCGTTCCTTTCATTTATTCTTGACATCTTCTTCTCCAATACTTGAACTTGCACAAAAGCGGGGAAACATCGATAGGGCCGTTTGGGCTCTTGATTCGCCATTCCAAAGAAATCCAAATACATTCTCAATGACGATTCCTGCTCCACAATGCAATTGGCATTGTCTACGATCAATCTCGCATTCTCGTTTTTCCTCCATCGAGGCTTGTTTTATTCTCATCTTCCACAGCGCTAGCTCAATTTGTGATGTTTTCTCTATTCTCGTGTAGTATCCTCTCGAACGAGTTTCCGTCTCGTTTGAATGTCATGGTCACCTGCTGTTGGTACGTGTAGGGACTGAATGTGCTGTTCCAAATCAGCCTTCCATTTGGGTATCAATCCCATACCCCAATCATTAATGGAAGTTACAAATACCTTTTGCAGTGTCATTTGAATCAAGGGGACAGCTTCTTTGGAGGAATGGATCAATAGGTAGTCCATCATGGTTTTGGCGTTAAATTCCCCAGAAACAAGCACCTTTTTCGGATATCGATTCAAGAGAAATTCCAATATTTCCTTCTTTAGGTTCACAGAGGTCACCACGATATGAAACGGATTCATACCAAGATCGTCGTCATAGCGCAACCTATCTTCCAACCATTTAGTGTTGGACAACGACAACTCCTCCCACACTTGAAGTAGTTGGTTCACAGTGTCACTTGTCTGTGAAGAGGAGTCGTAACATATGTTGTGGACTGGACTACCATCATATCGCATTCGAAGACACTCAGTTGGATCCCATTCTCCTTCGCTGGCGAACAAATTACAGTTCTGGAAGGTATTGTGCGTAAAAATGGCTGAATACGGAAGGGAAATATTCGCCAACGCCCAGCAACCAGCAAAGGCCTTCGCATGGATCTTCTTCAAGTCTCTATCTTGTGGTATCTCCACTCCCAACAAGGACGTGCAGTTTTCAAAAGCTTTTGAGCTTATTACCTTGAGACTGGAGGGCAATGGAATCGTCGTCAATCCAGAACACTTTGCGAAGGAAGATTCGCCAATGGTTTTGACACCTTCCTGAAATTCGACATCTACGAGGGAAATACATCCATAGAACGCCTGCTTTCGAATAATCGTTGCCGTGCCAGGAATGGATACCGTTCGGAGCGAGGTACAGCTGAAAAAGCACTTTTCTGGAATCTCTATGATTGGACCAGCGTCTCCAAGATTGATATTGATCAACGCTTTGCACCCTGCAAAGGACTCACTATCAATCGTTTTTAGACCTGCGTCTTTGTGAAGTATGACATTGGTGAGGGTGCTGCATTGTTTGAAGAAGCTTTTGCCGATCACCTCCACTGTCTTTGATATCTCCACGGTGGTCAAGGATGTCAAGTGCGAAAACAATGCACCGGAGTCTAGTTTTGTCACAGAAGGATCTACAGTGACATGAGTGACATCTTTGGGAATGTCTCCCTTTGACTGGCCTGTGTAAACAAATCATTCCGTCCCATCTTTGTAGATGATGCTGCCATTGGCGGCTTTGAGTTTCTTGCGAGGGCGCATAGTGGCTGGCATTGGATAATATTGGTATATATTGCCTGTGATTATTGGTGGTGGTGGATAGAGTACCTATACCTGTCTATACCTATACTTATATTCGATTGTCTGATGATTCAATGATTCTTCTCTGTCTGTTTCAGCTTCCAAGGTTCCCTTAGATTAGATGTGCTTGTGCTTAAAATTCAATGATTGTAACGTCAACGAGTACCAGGTACACAAGAAAGGATTGGTGCAACAGATTTAGGTTGAGGTTCATGATGGACTAGTTCGAACCGTCTGGCATTTGTTCTCTCATCCGGCCAAGCGCAAAGAACCGTGTAAAACTTTTATTCACAGAAACACATATTAAAATAACAACCAACAAAAAATGGACGAGACATGCTTGCCACGAAGCAAGAGAACTGGACGAATCTTGGCAAAGCGATCAAGACCTGGTGGACCTGTTACTTGTGTATCCTTTCATGACAATGGCCAAGGTGAAGCCTCGATTTTTGCTGCTCGAGGTCCCTATTTAGAACGTGTCAGAAAGAAGACCACCAATCATCATCAACATGACGACGACGAAACCGATCGACTATTGGTATTTCCAAATGGAGGGATTATTCATGGAGTGAGGCACGATGATAGAAAAGATCAAACTAAACATTGGAATGCTGTAGTCTTTGGTGGAAAGCTACTGGCCTTTTGTGATTTGGATTCTTACTCATCTCCAATGATGACACGGATAGATATCAGCAGTCGTCATCAGAATGATGATGACAACAACAAAACAACAACACTACCTCATTTGACGTTGATTGATTGGATCTGGGATGTCAAATTCATTTCCTTTCCCCATGTCCAGGAATCTACGACTACTCTTGCAATTGGAATGGCGAGGCATATTGTGGAGCTATGGAAAGTCGTCGAGGGTGATTCAAATTCAAATTTAAATGTCAGTCGCCAGCTACGAATCCATGGCCAACCTTCTTGTCAAGTGACGTCGATGGATATTCGATTCAAGGATAATACGCTCACAGTAGCAGCTGGTACATCCTTTCAAGAGATTGCAGTTTGGTCACAAGAGCTGCAATTGGAAGCAAATCATGACGACATGACAATAATTTCTACGACGAACAACCAGTCGTCCATGTCATGCTCACTGCAAGGGCATGCGGGAATCGTCCACGCGGTTCGGTTTTCGGCCAATGGTCAAGCATTGGCGTCCACATCGGATGATCGGAGTGTTCGTTACTGGATTTTGAATAATGATAATAATGATGATGATGATGGTGATAAGTGGAAACTCCAATGGGTTGGCTGGGGTCACACGGCTCGCGTTTGGTCCGTGTCTTTTGTTCCATCCTTACAGATGGTTGCCAGTGTGGCAGAGGATGGAACAACCCGTTTGTGGTCTTGTAAGACTGGTCAAGCGATGGGATGCATACAGCATTCCTCATCATTGTGGAAGATTGATACACTGCAGGACTTTGCCATTGCTGGGGCCACGGATGGAACTATTCAATGTTACGACTTGAGAAGCCGCACGCGACAAGAAGGGAACCGGCTCGTCGAGATTGATTCGATTGCTGTTCCTGACGATAGACCGAAGTCACAGCCAGCAGACGAAGCAAATAAATCAATTGATGAAACAACATCTACCAGTGGAGAACCAAAAGCCAAAAAGCCAAAGAAGAAGAAAAAGAAGGTACCAACCCAAGTTATCGTCGGGATGCAATGGTCCGACATTAAAGCCGACAATCCAGTACTGCTGGTGGCAACACGAGCAGGATCTTTGATGCAGCTTTGTGTTGGCTCGAAGAATGAATGGGATATTATGGAACCATGGTGGACCGAGTCCCTCGAACAAGCTCATGGCATTCACTCCACGGATGGTTGCTGCATGGCACTACACTCGAGCCAGATTGCCATTGGAACATCACGTGGTGATATTGTCCATATCCCCAACAAATCTGGTCATAATCAACTGCTATCGGCACGAAATCTCAAATCGGTGCAGGGACTGAAATGGGTGGATGCAACAACTTTGATTTCCTTTCACGTTTCTTCCGTAGCGGTATGGTCCATTGCTTCGTCTGAAAATGCCTTGTTGCCGACATGGATCTGCGAGCTGGAAGGAAAAGGAAAGGGGGTTCCATTGAGCGCTGCATATGAACAAGATAATAGACTGGTCGTGGGTGACAGCCGTGGGACATTATGGTTATTCCAATTGGATAGTGGGGGTGCTTCTTCTACTGGTGCTGCTGCTGCTGCTGAGTCCAAAACAACGATGCAATCATCATCGACACTCCCACGCGCACACCAGAAGGAACACATTCTGGATGTTGTGTTTCGGGGGAACAAGGTTTGCTCGGTGGGAAATGATGGTTGCCTCCACATTGCGTATGTGAACGACAACAATACTTTATCAAAAGGATGGTCCGTCCCAGCCGCATCCATGACTGGAATTTGCAAGCTATGGGACCAGCTGGATGGTTCTGGATTTTTAGTATCGGGTTATTATGGCAACACATACCGTATGATGGATATGAAAACGGGGCACGAGCTCTTTCACATTGATACAGGAGGTCGCCAACGAAGTCTTCACTGTGCCATTGATATGTCGTCAGGGGGTTCTCGTGCTGGGAGCGAACTATCAAAGTATGCAGTCGCGATTTGCATGAACCAAAAAGATGGAACAAACTCCATCATGATTCGTCACCTAAAGACTCAACAACAACACCGTCCACTTTCAGTTCCAAAGACGCTTTCCATGGATGTGAACATGCATAGTGAGACGATTTTCGACGTGTGCTTGTTCCAAATCAAAGATTCGATACTTGTTTTGACTGGTAGCGAGGATTGTACATCAAAACTATCCATGTACGATTCCGGTAGTTTGATTGATTCTACTCTGTTGACACCTCAGGAGAGTTGCGTCAAGGCTGTCTGTTCGAGTCAGCACGATGACAACTCGGCACTTTTGGTGGTTGGAGGAGGCAAACTGATTCTGCAGTTCTTTCTCGTGCGTTCCATTATTCAATCGTCCACTACTACTATAGACGACTTGCAAATTCAATTCTTGGGTCAGTTCAAGAACCGTGACAAGGCCACCATTGATCACCGCATCAATGCTGTCAAGGCACTTCCAATAGTAGCTGGTGATGGTGATGATGATGATGATGATGATGATGATGATGATGATGATTCGGAGAGCGATTCTTTGAGAAAGCACTTGGTGGTTGCGGGCGACTCGGATGGGTGCTGTCATTTGTTCATGGTTTCGGAAGATGAGAATAGTGGGAGAAAGGTGTCTCGTGGTATACTTGTTGCGGCAGGCGATCGGCCCATATTGTGCATTGATATGTGTCCAGTCGGAACAAGTCGCATTCTAGTGGCGATTGGTAATACGGCTGGCGACGTGCTTTTGTTCGATTTGCCAGGTTCCGCTTCCAAACTCGAACACCAATGGGACGAACTCGGGCAAACACTGAAACCATTCTCGTCCTATCATGCGCATCAAATGGGAACCAATGCTGTAAATGTACTGCTATCACCGGTTTCAAATGCATCAGATGTCATGAATGTTTCAGTTTGCACCGGTGGTGATGACCAAGCCCTTGGCATGTGCAAGCTATCCTTTTCCTCCATAAACGAACATGACGACGATGACGACGACAACAACAAGCTTTGCTTGGTGACCGACCCTGTACCACAAGTAATCAAGGAACTCAGTTTTTCAGCAATAAAAGGTGTGAAGCAATTTTGGCATGGAAACGAACGATACCTGTTGACAGTCGGATACACTCAACGACTGGCTCTTTGGCACTGCCGTGGTAGCAGCCTTGATGAAGACGAATCATCATTATCGTCTGCCAGCGAAATACCAACACTGCTGGATGCAGCCTCTGTGGACTTGGGCGATGTGAATTGTCTAGGTGTGCTCAAGAAGAGAACCAAGGAAAATGACAAAACAACGGGCACGGACCTTCTGGTTGCTGTTGGTGGAATGGGCGTGGAACTAATGGAATTCCCAACAGCAAGTCTGTAAATGAACGTGGATTTTAATACAGTTACACATAATCTTTGAGGCGTTGCGCTGTCTACAGATACACATTTATAAAAGTCTTCTTTGATTCATTCCAAGGAGATGACCCCTTTCATAGTCCTTGTTGTCTCAAAAGTTTCTTGGCCTCTCGAAAGTCTTTCCACTTTTGTCTGTCATCTCGTTGCAACTTGTCTCGTAGTCTCTTCATGCAGCAAACACCCAAGACCATGTACAGGAGTCCTACTCCAAACATGAGCCAAGCCGTGACTTGCATAAAGACGCCAAGCCAGGCAACGTGGAATTCGTCCTTTTGGTGCCCCACAGTGTCTTGTACACGTTCACTATAGGCTTCTTCCAAGGCCGACTAGAGGGGGTAAAGTGAATGGTGATTGGGAAACAACAACAACAACAACAACAACAGGTTAGAAGCAGCTTTCTTGGGTGTTTGGATCCAAGACACCTATCATGCATGAAAGAACGAACGAACGAATGAATGAACGTACCACACCGAGAAAGGAGTACACAAATCCTCGCGACAAGTAGTTTTGCAGAATCTGGGAATCTTTCAAGAATGGCACCGCCGCGTCGTATTCCACCAGAATAAAGACCCCGCAAAAGATGGAAATGTAAATCTTCAAGACAATCGCACCGGGATTGATCTTGTCCAAGGGAATAAAGAACAGCGGGAATACTTGGGTTATCATCAGTGCGACGCAACAGCATATGGCAAAGGCTTCAATCCACTGTGACGATATTGCAAACGAGAGAAAGCAGAAATGACAGATGAGTACAGGAGCCATGTATGCAATACTCTTGCAATCAAAAAGTATGCAAAACTCACATGAAATACATAAAGCACGATATTCTTCCGAGGCCCTTCGAGGGTACCACCAGCCGTGCGAGCAGTAGCCGTGTCCTCCGTGGTAATGTGAGAAATGACACTCTTCCCTTCTCCATCATCGGTATTATTATCTTGAGTGGTGGCTCCATAGGCGCTATCTTTTGAGGGACTACTCTCCTTGCCACTCTCTTCATCATCAAACATGAGACTGTGGCTTTCGTCGTTCTTATCGTCCATCCAGGATGGTGTTCTTTCGTCACTCATTGGCTGTCAATTAAAAATCTGTAGTTTTTTTCTTGTTATTATCTTCCTTGATCTGAATCTTGTGACTGTCGATACAGGTAGGTACCGGTAGGTTGGTTATTACTGCAAAGGTATTTTATGGGTGAATGAATGGAATGGATCCGACCGGATGATGATGTCGTTCTTATCGGGCATCAGCGACATGCAAAATGTCTCATACGATGTCTCTTTTAAAAATATAGGAAATGGAGCAGCAGAGAATCGGAAAATGGAAATCAGCTTTTGAATATTTGTTGAAAACAAAAAATGTATTATGGATGACCCGGAATCTTTCGTACAAGCAATTCTTTTGTTCAACAGAGAATACTATTATCGAGGTAATGAGGGAGAAAAAGTACCAAGAAGTGTTGAAAAACTTACTTTCAATGAAAACATTCAGGTGGTGCCGGATTATTTCTGCTGCGGCGAGTATGAGCGGTTGCAAGAATAGTGACTCTGCCTGAAGGATTGATCAAGATTGGAGAGCATGCTTTTCATTACTGCACAAGCTTGTTGGAAATCAAGATTTGCAAGTTCCATCTTTTTATTCGTCGTATCGGCTGGAGACAATTGGCGAAAGCGCTTTCAATGGTTGCATTTCCCTACAAAGAATCAAAATTCCGCCATCTGTGAACATAGTTGGCGAGCAAGTCCTTAATTGGTGTAGAGTTTTGGAGGAAGCAGATTTATCAACAACGGCTATCATGGAGATTCCAAATCGTGCGTTCGCGTGATGTTGCTCCCTACAAACTGTGATTCTACCGAACTCATTGGAGTGCATTCGTTTCAAAGCGTTCCATGGATGTGACTGCCTAGTTACAATTATATTTCCTCTGGATTCACAGCCGATCAAGATCGGATACCAATCCTTCTTTCAAGGTGATGCTCTTGCGAACCTGGTTCTTCCGCAACGGTCCAAAGCCTACGATTCAAATCCAGAACGGAACGATCCTACCGACGCAACAAACCCTTTTGTACAATGTGCACTATTGCAGGATCGCTTTGGTGAAAGAGCCAGTAGAATTGTTCGTGGTTTGAAACGCCGGTTTGACAACTTTCCTGTCCACAGAATTTGCTACCACTACGGTGGTCATTCCTCTACCACAGCAGCCTCAGAACTTGGCGAGTGCATCAAGAGGACAATGGGATGAGGACTCACCCCTTGTGGAATATCCTATTTTCGACTACTAGTACTGAATCCAGCATTGATATTCTGGAAGTTCTTCTGGATAAGTATCCATCTTTTGTTCTGGGCTGGAGAGATGCCAACAACAAATTGACAATGGAGTACTTGGTGTGCAACTGGACGCAAGGAAGCAAGCTACTGCTGCACATGGCCTTGCAAAGCTGGATGTTCAGTCGGTTGGAGCGCTGGCGCTCGGAATCTTGGAGAACACAAATCATTCCCCTCGTCCATGCTCTTCTTGCGGGCAGAAGATAGCAGGGAACGTAGAATGATTTTGTTCGTCGAGGCGTGCTCAGTCTTGAAAAAGTACGAAAAGATGGAATCCACATCGATCTTGGATATGACCTTGTGGAAAGGGCACCTCAAGCGTGGTGGACGGAAGAAAAGAGGCCGCAAACGACAGGCGCTCGACCGAGAAGAGTGCCGGTGTATCTGTGGATCGGGTATTGTGATTCCGAGTGTAGTAGAGTTCCTTTGAGTGAGAATCAATCATCAATAATCCCGTAACAGCTTTAGCTCGGTTGGTTAAAAATGTGTTGTTCGCAACATGATATCTGGAGAAACTGAGAATAAGAAACGTTGTTGACATCATTCTTCTTCCTCATCAAACAAAATATCGGCACGACTCACGTCAAATCGGCCAGACAGCTTCCGAGTGCAAGTTGTGGTTACGATGTGCCTCTATCTGAACCTTCCCACCCCAAATTAGCTCGAATCTGTGGCTCTTTGCGGCTACCACAAAAAAACATAAACCATGTTGGAGTTGCTCCTTTCCTTGGATCATGAGACCTCCAAGCTCTTTGACTGGTTGGAACCTCGCGAGATTCTTAATTTGACTTGTGTCAACCATGCTTTGCATCAAGCTTGTGAACACTGGTGTCAAGCTAAGGGTGTCCCACGACAAGTGGCCATGAAAGAGGCGGAAATTGCAGGCATTTGCGATTGTTTGGTGGAAATGGAGCAGGTTGCTCATGACGACCTGGCCTCGCCCCTCTTTCAATCCTACCAAGGATTTCTCCACGCCCTTCTTCGAACGCCTCTTGATGATACTGTGATAAATCTATTCTCCTGGAGTATAAGATACTGGAAAGCATCACAGCCTCGACCTCCTGCTGTTTCACAACGTTTTGATTTTGGATACCCAGACACTGGTTATTGGTGCGACACCTTTGGTTGCGGAGCACCAAACGATTACTTTCGGTTGGTGGGAGATGCTCCAAACGAATATTGGTCATTATGTTTGGCCGGAAGTGATATCCAGTACCTTAGCTGGAGGAGTGTTTCCAACGACGACAACCGCGTACTTGATCCTGTCCCAAGCCCAGATTCCCGCAATGTGACTAGAAAGAAGGCAGCCTACATCCAATCATCTAACGGGCCTACCGAGTGGGACAGGACAAAGCAGTATTGGAGGGATTGTGGAGCTCGAATTCGTCCATCTTCCACCAGATGGCGACTTGATATGTAAGCTCCATGATCATTGCACTCAGTTCTCTTCTCATGGTTCATTTCCCCTTAGCAAATATGTTTTAATAACACCATTTAATCAGTTTTACAATACTTTCAAAGCCTCATCAATAACAGCTACCAGGACCAGTGCCAGTACCTACGGTAGAAGGAGAAAGCTACACTGCTCCTATTTACCTGTACCTCTATCGTACTATACCTGAGCGGTATTTACGACTTCTTCGACAACAATCGACCGTTATTTCGTTGATTCAAAAATACTATTTGACACGCATCATCCACAATCACCAACAACGACTCGTTTATCATCCTAATCGCTCATTGCAACGACGAGTGCACTGTGAAAGGAAAAGAATACAAGACTTGGCGAATGGCGAGTCCTATGCGGTGATTGTTCACCATGACCAGACGCAAACGAGCATCAGCAGCGGCTCCAAACCCACGGAGTCTCAAGTGGTTGCATCAATTTGAAACGGTTTCGTATAGAAGGGGAGACAAGACTTTGGAGCACAAGGTTGAGGTCTTCGGGGACTTTTACAATGGGACTGAACATGTTCTCCAGTGCATAGATGCATTTTTGGATCAGCATACTTCCGAAAACCTGGACATTGCCTTCTTTCTACTGCAAGACGTGATGAAACCGTTGGAAGAAACATTGGAACAAGGTGTCAAGCAAATCCACCTTTCGGATGATATGAATCTACTGCGACAACAAAAATCGACTTTCATTCTTAAATATGTCGTCCCAAAGATATATTACCACCACAATTTTGCTGACATCAAGCAAATCTTGTGCCGATCGATCACTGGCATTCTAATTTTGATCCGAGAGCTCTTCTTTGTCCATCGTCGGGATCAGAACAATACCTCCAATTTGGTGAAGCATTTCAAGGCCAAGGAGTTCTTGGCAAATATTACACTACAAATCTGGTCAGAGGTATATTACAAACACGGTATTCCATTCGTGGAGGACCAAACCCTCCCGTACCTTCGACAACTGGCCATGTTGGACGTATTTGACAAGAATTGGTCGGTAGCCGGGGGCTGGGAACAATCGATACTACTATTGGAGGAGCACTTTGGCAGCCTACCCCGCATTTCGAGTGACAAGTCACTTGATGAAACATCAGAAATCATTGAACGGTCCAGAAATTCATTGAGGTGCCAGCAACTGCGGGCCGAATACCCACTTGCCGTTGACTACTATCTCGAAGAACGCAGAGACCGCGATCTCATGTACCAGTACTCTCCAAAGTGCAGTGCCTACATGTGCTCCGAGATAGAAACATCCAACCAGCCACATCGACTGCGATGTTATCGATGTTACTACTTTCATTGGTGTAGTCCTGCCTGTCGCGACTACAGCGAAGAAGTTCAAGACGTGCACACAAGCTATTGCAAAGAGTGCCCCGGCAGCAAGGTGAAAGAGTGTCGGGCTCAAATGAGCGAGTACTTGAACATCCTCGATGCGACGGTCCAACGCACCGACAAGGTCAAATGTCATGGATGCGGATTGCAAAAGGAGTATAGCCAGTTCATGGAGCGGTGCAGCAAGTGCAAGGCGAAATACTACTGCAGCAAATCTTGTCAGCGTTGGGATTGGTACCAGGGGAACCATAGATTAAACTGCAAATGTCCACCTTAGATGCTAATAATGATTATAATGCCTACCTTAGGTAGACCTACAGTACCAGGCGATCCAGCAGAATACCTACAATATGTGGACCTACCATCAATCATCCAGAAACTATACTGTGGAGTCTTATTCCCCTTCTTGGTCTCCCCCTTTTGGGGGCTTAACTACTTTTTTCGTGGGATTGCTGGCGAGTGGCATTTCTGTTGGGACATTTTTGGCCAAAGCCTCCATTTTGTGTACGTGTTGTACCACACCAGATTTGGTCTGTTCGCCACATTCCTTGAGATGGACAGTCATAGGACATATATTTTACTTAACATCTCAATTTGATCAACATTTTTACATAGTGCAAAGTCATCCATAGCTCATTGAGCCCAAGAGAAAAACATCAATCCCCCAGAAACGCTGACCCAGAATGAATTGTGGCGGTGAAGGAAATGGAGTTGAACCTGAGTCCTGAAACCATCAAGCGAGCACTGCACTAGCTTAACCTCCTCAGGCAACACCGAGACGCGCCCATCACAGAAACTCTAATCAGCTGGTTTAAAGCAACAAATCTGAAGCTTGATATTGGCCTGCAGCAACTGGTGAAATAGAAGTTGCTGTCTTGTATTATTCATTATTCGACAATATTCGCTTTACAAAGGAGACTAGCTGAATCGAGTATCCCAACGCAACATAGCACAGCACATTGTTGTATTGTGTCCTCTGTTTTTGTGCGGGTTAGAAAGAGAAGCCAAACAGGGGATACTTCTTGAACGACATAATAGTATCAACTGCTGGCAACTCATCAGGGGAAAGCTGATTCGCAACAGAGCCTCAGCCCTCAGTCTTACTCAAATTCAAAAGAAACAGAGAGCATGCTTCGACGAACGGCATCGTTCAAGCAAGGTGCTCGAGTGGGAGATGCTGGTAGCTCCCAAAGCCGACGGAAGAAGCAAAATGTAATGGAAATTGATGGAGTCTTGTGGGCACTGGATGAACACGGCAATCCTCTGAAACGCTTGCGCAAGAAGGGCAAGGATGGTGATGGTGATGCCAATCAAAGTAGTGGCGCCAGTGTAAGCACCAAGCGAATAAAGAAGAATATAATCGAAATAGACGGGCACCCTTGGCTTTGCGACGATGCAGGGAAACCTATTAAGAAGTTAAGGAAAAAGGCAAAGGAAGGTGATCCTCCTCCTGATGAACGAAGAAACCCACCTCTGCGATCAAAATCCGCACGGGGGAGAAATGGTGGCTATGAAAGTGATGGAACGTCGTCACGGGGTAGTAACAGAAGCAATCGACGGAGAGCACGGGACGAGATGAGCAGTCGGGGTCGATCGCAATCAAGAGCTCGGCCGCAACAACAACATCATGGGTCAGACAGTGACGAACGCGGTAGTCTGGAAAAGATGATGAATTCGGGAGATAGCAGCAGCACCAAAAAAAAGAAGAAAGTAATAGAAATTGATGGACATTTATGGGCTTGCGATGAAAACGGAAATCCTGTCAAGAAGGTACGGCGGAAAGGAGAGCCAAAGCCAACGCACAGTGGGCACTCAGACTCTGGCTCGCTCCAACGAGAGCGCGGCCGAAGTCGGGGTCCTGCTGCTGCTCGAGATACCAACAATGCCAGGTCCAAATCACGACAACCGGGGAGCTCCTATACAGATGAAAAGGGAAGAAAACATGTTTTTGATGAGTTTGGCAATGAAACTGTGTTTGGCCGCGATGGCAAAAAGCTGAGAAAGAAGGGAGAGCCGAAAGTAGGCGGGCTAATGGATCATATCATGACATCGTCCGGCATGGCAGGGCCACCCCCAGGCCAAAAGCCACCTCATCGGACTGGTGAAGAGAAGAAGGACACTGGCCGTGATCTTGAATTCGGGATCTTTGACAATTTGTGGGACGACTTGGAAGGCAATAATAAAGGATCGAGCATCAACGACCTCCGCAAGAGCTTAAATCTGTCACCAGCAAAGCCGACACTAAGGAGGAGCAGTACCGACGTCGATCTTGGCGATCCGGATGAAGTGGATAAGCGAAATAAACTGTTGGTGGAAGAATTGAGGAAAGCCAAAGAAGAAATGCGAGAATTGGAGGAACAAGCCAAAAAGGAAAAAGCAAAGAACTTGAAAGCCCAAACGGACATGATGACACTCAAGGCAGAGTTTACTGAAGCAAGTACAGAGCTCGAAAATCTTCGGTATAAAGTTTACGATCTGACGTCTGAGATTCAGAAAAAGGAAAGAGATCTTGAAGCCGCAAAGGCGAGTGTAGCTGCCAACCCGACACCTGAGGGGGCAGAAGGCATTGCGATACTCGAAGCCGAAAAGGACAATCTTGAAAGTAAGCTGGAAATGGAAAGGGCGACAGCGCAACAGGAAATCAAAAAAAAAGAAGAACAACTTGCCAACATGAATCGGGAAATGGCTATTCTACGAAACGAAGTAGAAATGCTCATTACCGGTAAGAAAGGAAATGAGGTGGATCCTAGTTTGAAACGGCTGATGGAAGAAAAGCAAGAAGTAGAGAAGAAATTTTCAGCAGAAAAGGAGCAGAATGAATCCAAAATCAAGAGTCTGCAAGAAATGATCGAAGCCTTGGAAATGGTGAACACCGAATTGAACAAGCAGATGTTAATAAACCGAAAGGGCAATCAGAATTCTGGCCTTGGTGGCGGTGCGGCTACTGCCTCGAGAAACAATATTCATAATCGTGACAGGAGAGGCTCAAACTTTGATCGCAAAGCTCCAGAACCGACCAAATCATTTGGTGAAGGTGGTGGCTTCACTCTGTCACCAGGAGCCCTGTTTGGCCGTGGTGGTAGATTTGGGCGGGGAAACAATGATGGTCAATAGAACACTTGTTTGTGTCATGTCATTTTCCACTGCATCGACTTATTGAGTTCCAAGATATGGAAACACGCATTATAGTCCCGCTACTAAAGTTATAGTTTTTCTCGAGCTTCAATCTCATTGTCGCCACGGCGCGACCGTGTGGTGGCCGTGTTAGCAGTATTTTCAACTGCACCAGCATCTTTCATTCGTATATTAGCTAACATAAGCTAGCAATATGCATCTATCATTTATTTCTATAGAAAGTATGCTATGTTATATCAAAGTTAGCCACTCAGCGCTTTTTCTGCTCTGGCTTGCAAATCTGACTTCTCAATACAATCAGAATGAGAAAGGCCAGCATCGGTTACTATTTTCTTTAGTTCCTTCACAGACATGGAATAGATGTCTTTGGCACTTTCAGTCTCTTCAAACTCTTCAACAGTAGGTATTTCTTCCTTGCTTGGTTCTGAGCCTGGTGGGTACACCCCATTTGGATTGGTGCTTCCATCTGTTGGGTGAACTCGTGCAAAAGCTGTACAAACTGCCATGTGAGCTTCGCAGTCAGCTTGGCTTTCTGCCAAAAAATCTTGGCCACACAAGACGCATCGACATTGCTTCATGGTGGATTTTTCGGCAGTTGAAGATTCTGAGTTGTTGATATCTGCAGAGTCGTCGTCGTCACTGTACCCTCCTCGAATGTCTTGAACGATGATTGGAACAACAAGGCTACGTGGACGTTGCCGAAAGACGGAATCTTCAAGGTGAGACAACTCAAACGGCTGCTTTCGAATGGCAAACGGCTTGGATAATTGTCTGAGGGATGAAACGCTCGAAGCAAGAGACACCAGAAGAAGGATGGCAAGTTGCATTGCTATGACCATAACCGTGACAGCTCTGCTTCATCATCCTCTTCTCCAACAGAAATTGAAACAAACGGACGGTAAACGGACGGCACGATTTGATTTTAAAAAGAGAAGTGAAAGTTCCAGCAGCAAAACCACAGAGGGTACCGGTGTGAAATAAGATAGTAGCATATGTCTATATAGAGATGGCAAAGCTTTTCTGGCACTTTGATGCTAGTTTGCATTAGATATCCAGAGGCAGCACAAGAGTAAAGTCCCAGTTCTTGTACTTGCAATCGACACATCCTGTCCGAGAGTAGCAGTTTGGAACTCCACACGCCGATTGCACCAAGTGCGTCATTCGACCGTTCTGCATCAATGGTTTAGGCCGTTCTCTAGTGGCTAACGTAATCGACTTTCCATTGGCAAGCGTCAGCTGGGTGCCATATGGTCGCTCCTTGGAAAGATGCCAATCGATGCCATCGGCACTAAAGGCATGACTCGCAACAACATCATTCTCACAGTTGCTTGCATTTGGATATAGTTGGTAGGCATGAAATATACCATGGAAATGGCCTCGGTGATCGACATACAGTTGCGGGTCCTCCAGGACATATCCATCAGGTGACATTCCAGGTATGTCTGCAATTTCTTCGTAGGGTCCTCCAACTGATTCAGCACGGCGTAGCGTAGAGTGTTTGAGCCCATGACGACAACCGACATATATGGTTCCATTTGGATGGACAAATGGAGCTGGATTATTACAAAATCCAAGTGTGTTGTTCACAAGAGGGCGCCATGGTCCATATAACGAATCGGAAACATGTATTGTACTCCCTGTTGATTCCAAATTTGAATCAGAGGTTGCTTCCATTTTCATTTGCCCCCCAAACTCGTAATCGCTGCTGTTGTTGCAGTCTACACCTCCGTTAATACCACCCTCTCCAGACCCAATGTGAAAAATTGCATACGTTCCATCCTTTAAGGCAACCGGAACTGGATTGTGAGATTGAGTTGGTATTGCAACGTCCAAGAATCGATAGGGTCCAGCGGGACTCTCCGCAATGGCATGGTCCACACGCGAGTTCTTGGTCCAATATTCTAGAGTGCAATTATTGGTCATGCGGACCACATACAAGTGGTACAATCTCTTCTTTGCCTCGTTCTCTTGCTCTTCCACTAGTATTCCACCGCCCCATGTCGTTTGATTCGGAAGCATTCCATATCCTTGAGGAAATTGAACTGGTAAAACATCTAAAAGTGAACACTCTCGACCATGCCATGGTTTATCACACAAGCAAACTTCATTTTGGCAGATTCCATTCAGAGAGCAATCCAAATCGCTTGAGCAGTCTTGACCTCCTCTTTCTTTTTGGTCGTCCTTCAAATTCAATGGCGGTCGTGATGCGATTGGGGATAACAATAAGTAAGATCCAATAATCAACACATTTAGGCATACAATCAAGACCCAGGAACTTTCATACATCGTGTTGTTGGGTCCCGCTCGTATTGATGGCATACTACAGTATCCTATTTTCAATTTGCATTTTCAATTTGCAGACAAAGATATACGCTTGATTCAGTCGATCAAATGCCGGGTCATTTTGAGTCCGCTACTAAAAGGTAATATTGTCGCACTCTCGTCGTCAGAAACAAAATTCGGCGGAATTGATATTGCATTTCAATTAATGAAAAGTGATCAAATCTATAAAAGTCCCACCGATGCGAAAAAGAAAGAAACCCATTTCTACTGTGAAAAAGCGAAACTGCATTATGCCATTTCTGAAAAATTGTTGTTTTACTCCAACACAAGAATAGCAACATGGGGGTAAGAAGCATGTCAACAACTTTGACAATGAAAGAAGAGGAAACCAAAGCCGATCAACGATGGTGTGAACTTGGTGATAACCGATATGGGGAGTACGGTGTTATTGGAGCTGAACAAGCTGATGAAACTCATCTAGATGATCGTTTGTTAAATGAAGAAGATGATGACGAAGACGAAAAATTTGGATCCGATGGTAGAATTCATTTCGCCAAGGACAAACTATATGGAAGGGATAAAGAGCTTGCTCAGTGTCGAGAACTGCTTGATGCTAATGAAGGGTCGTCAATCGTCTTTGTGTCTGGATACTCTGGATGTGGAAAGAGCAGAATGGTTGAAGAGTTCATCCATCTGAATTCAGCAACTGTGAAAGATGACGAGAACGGCAAAAGGCGACCAATTCTTTTTTTGCGTTCCAAATCAGATTCCATGAACGCAAGTATACCGTTCAGCTCTATCGGTGGTCTTTTTGACAACATTGATGAGAGCGTCACAGATGAATTCATTGACATGAAAGATGAAATACAAGAAAGCTTGGGAACTGATGCTCGACTGCTGCTGAAGGTTTTCCCCAAACTAGAGAGATACCTTAGCAAGGAAAATTTGGATTCTTCCAGGAGGGCGTCATCTGCTTCCAAAGAGGACTCGGTATCGGTTGATTCTTCTGGAGCCTTCGCATCTGGAATGAAGCACGAATCAAAGAAACGGATGATGTTTGCCCTTCAGTTCTTCTTTCGCACTCTGTCGTCAAGGTCTAAGCACCAAGTAGTCCTCTTTTTAGATGATCTACAATGGGCTGATGGTCTAAGTTTGGAATTGATACAATCTATTCTGACTGACAATACCATTTCAAATTTATTCTTCTTTGGCGGCTACCGCTCCAACGAAGTTGGCGGAGACCACATTCTCACCAAGAATATACATGAAATCAAAGTGTCACGAGACGAGAAACAACTCAAGGGTTACCTTGAGATCGAGTTGAAAGATCTTCAGATAGATTCTGTGGGACATTTCATCTCCGATTCACTGCGATTGAGTTACGAGGAGACCCTGCCGCTGACCCATGCGATCTTCACCAAGACGTTAGGAAACCCATTCTTCACTCGACAAGCCTTGGAGCACTTGGTTCGGAAGAATGCGCTTTTCTATGACAACATTTCGTTCCGATGGGATTGGAAGCTTCAAGAAAAGGAACTTAAGGATCTCATCTCTGACGACTTGTTGGAAATGGTTAAAGCAAAGATTGAACATCTGGAACCAAAACTCCAGGAAGTCTTAATGACGGCGTCGTGTACACGATCAACATTTGATGTCGACACGATACTGGTTCTCTTGCACCCGAAATTTCTTAGGCAGAGCCAAGCTGAATCTGATGTGAGACCATCCGAGGAAGAGTATCACGAAGAGAAAAAGGCGTTGGTTGAGCTTTTGAATCAAGGTATTGTAGAAGGTTTGCTGCTGCAGCCTCGACTTGAAAAGCAGACCGAAAGTGGTGGAGACTTTTTCAATGAGGCCACTGGGGAAGAGTATGCCTTTGCTCATGACAAAATTCAAGAAACGGCGAGAAGTTTGGTTTGCGATGGTGATGAATCCGAGTTCTTGGAGCGAATGGGAAACATACTGCAACAGAGGGCGCAATGTCCTCTTTATGGAGAGGATTGGATGTTTTTCTGTGCGTGTGAACACTTGAATCGGGTCTCGATGCAATATAAATCGGTTCCCGAAAGTGAAAAGCAAGAAGCGAGAAAGGAAGAACACCTCGAAGCCGAGCAACGGTTTCGGCTAGCGACTTTGAATCTACGCACTGCGAAGCTATCGATTGATCTTCTGGCTTTCCCAGCCGCGCTTGATTTTTGCGAACATGGCATTGCATATCTTCCAGCCGACGACGAGGAGCTCTGGTCTGAAAAGTACAAGGAGACTGCTATGCATCTCTTTTCCATAGCAGCTCAAGCAAAGTATGGGGTTGGGGACAATGATGCAGCAGAGCGGTTTTGCAAGCGCGTCATCGCACAACACAAGGGAGATAATCCCAATGTGACAATCGTTGAAGCGCTGCCAGCTTTTCATGTCTATCTGGACATAATTGGCGACAGGGGGGAAAAGGAGACTGCGCTTGAATTATGCTTGGAGCTCCTCTATGAACTTGGCATTGCGGTACCGAAAAGTGGAAAGATGCTTCGGGCAAAAGTGTGGTGGACGTTGAAGCAGATTGAACGTCGATTGCCAACAGAAGAATCCGTTATAAATATGCCACATGTTACGGATCCTCTGGTCGTATACAAGATGGAACTCATTCAGCAAACTTCATCTCTGGCGTATACTGCTAAGAAAACGTATCTTTATATGCTCCTCTGCTGCGAGTCGGTCAAGCATATCGTTGAACATGGGCTCACAGATACTTCAGCAGCGTCGATAGCTTCTTTCGCGAATGTGCTCATGCATGTGTACAACGATTTTAAGACTAGCCCACAACTTGCGGAGTTGGCTATCCTTATCGCGGATCGTCAGCAAAGCAAGTTCAATGAGACGCAACCATTGAATACAGCGAACAATTTGGTATTGGCCTGGGTTCGCCCGCTTTCAAGTCGCTTGAAGTACCATCAGCGTGCCTACGAATCCGGTCTGGTATCGGGTAATATGAATGGTGCGATGGTTGGCAAATGGTTTGGTTTTCAGAACGGTTTGTTCTCATGTCGCATGACTCTCCCGCAACTGGAAGGCGAATTTCAAGCTGGTGTCACCGAAATGCGCAAATTCAGTCAGCACTTTCTGGGAAACGTCGCCTCCATTGCATGGCAAGTGGTACTTAATCTCATCGGCAAGTCTGGAAATCCAAATACCACTGTGTTGACAGGAGCAGCAATCGACGAAAGCACTGAGCTATATCAACAAAAGATGCCATTCAAACTTATTTTTGGTCCTTGGAAAAGCATGGCCCTTCTCTTCTTTGGAGATTACAAGTTTGGCGCCGAATACGCACTACAAAGGGGGGACGCATTCGCGAAGATGGTAGTTGGGATGATGTATGGCTATGATTCTGTTTTTAGAGCAATACCGCTCTTCATCATGGCACGTTCGAACGATGCTCAAGGAGCAAAATACAAAAAAGAAGCATTGAAACTGCTCAAAAGAGTTAGAACCTGGGTAAAGAAAGGTTGCACAAATTTGGTGGGGCCTTACCAAATCATTGAGGCGGAGTATATGGCTTCAAAGAAGAAAGCTAAATCGGCTCGATCATATTTCGAGATGGCAGTAACAAGCTGCCGAAGAGACAACTTTCATCAGTACGCAGGTTTGTCTTGCGAACTATACTCAGATTACTTGGCGGAGATTGGCGATTCCCAAGGGTCCAAAATATACCTCCAGGGGGCCATTAATGATTACAGACGGTGGGGCGCAGCGAGAAAGGTTGACATGTTGAAGAAGAAACTTGCAGAGTAGCTGTCCACCAGATTTGCACATCGGAGAGGAGATTCATGAAGCAATATCAAAATGTTTTCCCGTATTTTTATTTTTTCTAGACTGGGGACCAAACTTTTTTTAAAAGGCCCATCACCGAATCCTTCCTCCTATTGAAAGAAAGAAATAACTCTATCTTTCTGTCAGTATACTTGCACACAAGTTCGATATGTGTAGATCGGACTTAGGTTGCTGGTGCAATACTGAGATGACGGTCGCCCTACCGTCGTTCATGGAGTCAC